>OY728167.1:856659553-857259553 GCA_963277665.1 Viscum album | reverse complement strand
ACATGAAATATTCTATTATCACATGCATTAGTACTACTACTATTATCACTACTACTAATACTGCTGTTATTATTACTATCATCACATGAAAATGTATATTTACGTGCATTATTATTTATTATTTATTATCATGCATGTGTATATGCAATGCACTTGTATTATTCTTTTATTATTATTATTATTATTATCATATTTATTATTTTTCTTATCATTGTCATTATTAATATCATTATCACATGAAAATCTATATGCATGTGCGTCGTTATTTATTATTTATTACCATGCACGTGCATGAGTTATTATTATTATTATTATTATTATTATTATTACAATTAGTATTATTAATATTATTTTGAAATGTAAAGGCACATGCACATGCATGTGCAATATTATTTACTATTATTTATTTATTATTTAATACTATGCACGTGTACATGCAATGCACTTGTGTTATTCTATTATTATTATTATTATTGTTGTTGTTTGTATCATCAAATACAAATGCACATGAATGTGTGTTGTTATTTATTAATTATTACCATGCACGTGCATGCGTCATTATCATTATCATTATATGTAAATGCACGTAAACGTGTGTTATTATATATTATTTATTATCATGCACATGAAAATTCAATGCACTTGAGTAATTCTATTATCACATGTGTTGTTATTATTTATTCTCATGCATGTTCCCATGCAATGCACTTGTGTTATTCTATTATCACATGTGTTATTCTATTATCACATGTGTTATTATTTATTATTCATTATCATTCACATGCAAATGCACATTCATGTGGTCTTTGTTATTATTTATTCTTTATTACAAATCACATGCACATGCACATGCACTTGGATATGCGTTATTTTTTATTATTTATTATCATTCGCATGCACATGCACATACACATGCTGTTCACATTCATTATTATTTATAATATATTATTTATTATCATTCACATGCAAATGAGCATGCATGTGAACATGCACGTGCATTATGATTTTTTATTTAAACCATGCACATGCATATGCACATGCACGTGTGTTATTACTACTATTATTATTAGAGGTATCTTTAGGGTTTACTATAATTTTTAGGTTTTTTAGGTGTTATTAACATTTATTATGGTTTGTTAGGGGTTTAGGGTTTTTAATGGTATATTAGCATTTTTAGGGTTTGGTGGGGGTTATTAGGATTTTATTAGGGATTATTATGGTGTGTCATGGTTTATTAGGGTTTATTAGGTATTTTTAGGGTTTTATTAGGATTGAGTTGGGTTTATTAGGATATATTATGGTATATTGTGGTATATTTGGACATGTTTAGGAATTATTAGGGTTTATTATGGTTCATTATGGTTTATTAATTTTTAAGTGGGTATATTAGGGTTTTTTAGTGTTTAGTAGTGTTTATTTGGGTTTATAAGCGCTTTTAAGATTTTTTAGGATTTATAAGCATTTATTAGGGGTTTGAGGGCTTTTTAATGGTATATTTTCATTTTTTGGGTTTATTGGGGTTTATTATAGTTTATTATGGTGTTTTAAAGTTTATTAGGGTTCAGTAGGTATTTTTAGGGTTTTATTAGGGTTGAGTTGGTATCTTTAAAGTTTTATAAGGGTTTATTAGGGTTGAGTACGGTTTATTAGGGTTTTTTAGGGATTTTTAGGGGTTACTAGGGTTTGTTAGTGTTTTTATTAGGGTATATGAGTGTTTTTTAGTTTTTGTTAATATATATGAGGGGTTGTTATGACTTTTTAGGTTTTATTAGCGTGTTTTAAGTGTTTGTGAGCATTTTTAATGGTTTATTAGATTTTATTTGATTCTATTATGGTCTTTTATGTTTTCTAGGGAATTTTAATGGTTTGTTTGTGCTTTTTTTGTTTATTGGGGTTTAGTTGGGATTTATTAGGTTTTTTATGGTTTGTCAAGGTTTATTAGGGTTGAGAAGGTATTTTTAGGGTTTTATTACGGTTTTATTAGGGTTTATTAGTTTTTATTAGGGTTTATTAGGGATTCTTAGGGTTTATTATGGTATGTTAGGGTTTTATTAGTTTTTTTTGTTTTATTATGTAAAATTAATGTTTGTTAGGTCTTTTTAGATAATATAGCATGTTTTTATTGTTTGTGAGTGTTTTTTTTTGTGAGCCTTTTTAAGGTTTCTTAGGTTATATTAGAGTTTATTATGGTTTATTAGGGTTTCTCGGGATTTTTATGATATATTAGCCTTTTTTGTCTTTATTAGGTTATATTAGTGTTTTTAGGTCTTTTAAGGTAATATTGCATGTATTTATTGTTTGTGATAATTTTTTATTGTTTGTGAGTGTTTTTAGGGTTTATTAGGTTATATTAGAGTTTATCGAGGTTTATAGGTATTTTTTAAGGTATGCTAGGGTTTTTTATCTTTATTGGGGTTTTGTAGGTTTTATTAGGGGTTATTATCGTGTGTTACGGTTTGTTAGGGTTGAGTAGGGTTTATTTGGCTTTATTTATTTTTTATTGGGGATAATTAGGTTTTTTGGGGTTTATTAGGGTTTATTAGTGTTTATTAGTGTCTATTAGGGTTGTTTAGGGTTGTTTAGGTTTTCTTAACGCATTTCTAGCATTTACTAGGATTTATTATAATTTATGAGGGTTTATTAGGTATTTTGGGGGTTTTATTAGGGTTGAGTAGTGTTTATTAGGTTTTTAGGGATTATAAGGTGTTTTTAGGGATTATTAGAGTTTATTAGGGTTTAATTTTTTATATTATGGTATATTAGGGTTTAATATTTTTGGGGGTTTTAAATCATCTTTAGGGGTTTGTAGCATTTTTTAGGGTTTTTGTAGTGTTGTTAGAGTTTATGTAGCATTTTTAGTGTTTATGTAGCGTTTTTAGGGTTTAGTTAGCTGTTTTAGATTTTATGTATCATTTTTAGTGTTTATGTAACGTTTTTAGGGTTTATGTAGCTCGTTTAGGTTTTAGGTTTTATGTAGTAGTTTTTAGAGTTTATGTTGCGATTTCTGGGTTTATGTAGCATTTTTATGGATGATGCAGCGTTTGTGGTGCATTTTTTAGGGTTTATATAACGTTTCTAGGGTTCATGGAGTGTTTTTTGGGTTTATATTGTGCATTTAGGTTTTATGTAGTGTTTTTAATGTTTATGTTGCGTTTTTAGGGTTTATGTTGTGATTTTTAAGGTTTATGTTACAAATCTGGGGTTTCTGTAGTACTTTTAGGGTTTATGTAGCATTTTTTCTGCTTATGTTTCATTTTTTGGTTTACATTGCGTTTTTATGGTTTTAGTTGCATTTTTAGGGTTTATGTAATGCTTTTAGGGTTTATGTATCTATTGGTATCCCTTTTATGGTTTTAATGGTTGTTTAGGGTGTGTAGTGTTTTTTATGGTTTTTAAGGGTTGTAAATGGGTGTTTATTGTTTTTTATAGTATTTGATGGCTTTTTAATGGGTTTTTGGGGGGTTTTAGGGGTTTATTTGTTTTTTGGGATTGATAGGGGTTGTTAGAGTTTTTAGTGTGTTTTAGGGTTTCTTTGGGTATTGTAGCGGTTTTTAGGGTTTATATAATGTGTTTTAGCATTTTTTGGGTTCTTTAGGGTTTTGTTAGTGTTATTTAGAGTTTAATATGGATCTTTTGTGTTTATTAGGGTTCTTTAGGGTTTATTAGTTTTCTTTAGGATTTGTAACAGTTTATTAGCGTTTTTTATTGCATATTTGGGTTTTATTTGGCTTTTGTAGGCATTAATATATTTTTCTACGGTTTATCAACCTTTTTAGGGTTATTTTGGATTAATTCGAGTTTATTAGGGTTTAATTTATTTATTAGGTTTTAGTAACATGTATTTGGGTTTATTACGATTTATTAGGGTTTATTATGCTTTGTTAGGGTTTATTGTAGTTTATTCGGGGTTTGTTATGGTTTGTTTTAGTTTGTTACGATTTATTTGGTGTTTTTAGGATTTGTTATGATTTATTTGGGGTTGTTAGTGTTTGTTATGATTAATTTAGGGGTTATTAGGGTTTTTATGGTTTATTAGTGGGTTTTAGGGTTTTCTAAGCTATTATTTGGAGGTTTTTGTAGTGTTTTCTCAGGTTTGTTCGTGTTTTTAGTGATTATTAGTGTTTATTATGGTTTAATAGTGATTTTTCTTGTGCATTAGGGGTTTCAGGAATTTTTTAGCATTTATTAGGGTCTAATAGAGTTTGTTAGGTTTTATTACAGGTTATTATGATTTATTAGTGTTTATTAGGGTTTTTAGGGATTAATAATGGGTTATTTGGGTTATTGGGGTTTATTAGTGGTTCGTAAAGGTTATTAGTGGTTGTTAGGGCTTGTTAGGTTTTGTTGGGTTTTTTAGAGTTTTTTATGATTTGTTTGAGTTGTTGGGGGTTTTAAGCATTTTTTGGGTTTTTATGGGTGTTTTTGGATTTGTTTTGCTTTGTTAGTGTTATTTTAGAATTTTTTGGGGTTTTGTTGCGTTTTGTGAATTTTCAAGTATTTTTCAGGTTTTTGTAGCAATTGATAGGGTTTATGTTGTGTCGCTAGTGGCTTTAGATGAGATACCCCAATTTGTTAACATTCAAACTAGTATAACTTATGATCTGATGTCCCAAAACTACATATATGGCTTTTATCAGTGCTAGAAAAGTGCAATAACAGTGCTAAAAAAGTGTTGTTAATCGAAGCAAAGTTAAAGGTGGGTCCCTTTTATCAGCGCTCAGAAAAGCGCTGAAAAGGGGGAATTTTATCAGTGCTAAAAAAGTGCTGATAAAAGTCAAAAAAATAAAAAAAAATAAATATATATATATAATTTGGGGGGAGATTTTAACAGTGATTGACCACCTTTATCATCGATAGGTGGACCACTCTCATGCACTGCACTTGCCTGCGCGTCCAACTCATGCCTCATGCACGCACCTCCTTACTTCCACCAGAACTCGAACCCACGACATCCCCCTTGCGCACGTGCACCTTTACCACTAAGACATTTCATTTGTTTTCTATTTAATGATATATCTATATATATATAGTAATATTTATTCGTATATTAATATAGATTCACATAAATATAAATATATTTAGTTATATTAATACATATATATTTATTCATATATTAGTATATATATATTTATTCGTATATTTATTTATATATATATATTTAGTTATAATCTTTTATCGATATATTTATTTGTTTAATAATATATATTTAAAAGATTAGTTTTAAATACATTTATAAAATATATTTTTTATGTGTGTTTTTAAATAAATAAATAAATAAATAAATACATACATACATATATACAACACAAACACAGACATACAAACACACACACACACATATTTATGAATAAATACTTATATATGTGTCTTTGAAAATCCATATAAAGTTAAAACGACCATAACTTCTAATCTAAATGTCTTTTTCAACTCTACAACCAGTCAAATCGAAAACAATGAAACAATATTTGATATGATATGTGGTAGAGGCCTAACTGACCTCCGGATCAAAAGCTATTATTTATAATTTATTATTTATTATCATTCACATGAAAACGCGCATGCATATGCACATGCACATGCGTTATGATTTTTTAATTAAACCATAGACATGCATATGCACATGCACGTGTGTTATTACTACTATTATTATTATAAGTATTTTTAGGGTTTACTATCATTTTTTAGGATTTTTTGGTGTTATTAACATTTATTATGTTTTGTTAGGGTTTTAGGGTTTTTAATGGTATATTAGTGTTTTTAGGTTTGGTGGGGGTTTTTAGGATTTTATTAGGGATTATTATGGTGTGTCAAGGTTTATTAGGGTTTATTAGGTATTTTTAGGGTTTTATTAGTATTGAGTTGGGTTTATTAGTATATATTGTGCTATATTTGGGTATGTTTAGGATTTATTAGGGTTTATTATGGTTCATTATGGTTTATTAATTTTTAAGAGGGTATATAAGGGTTTTTCAGTGTTTAGTAGTGTTTATTCGGGTTTATTAGCACTTTTATTCTTTTTTAGGATTTATTAGCTTTTATTAGGGCTTATAGGGCTTTTTAATGGTATATTTTCATTTTTTAGGGTTTATTGGGGTTTATTATAGATTATTATGGTGTGTTAAGGTTTATTGGGGTTCAGTAGGTATTTTTAGGGTCTTATTAGGGTTGAGTCGGTATCTTTAAAGTTTTATAAGGGTTTATTAGGGTTGAGTACGGTTTATTAGGGTTTGTTAGGGATTTTTAGGGTTTACTAGGGTTTGTTAGTGTTTTTATTAGTGTATATGAGTGTTTTTTTGTTTTTGTTAATATATATGATGGGTTGTTATGACTTTTTAGGTTTTATTAGCGTGTTTTAAGTGTTTGTGAGCATTTTTAATGGTTTATTAGCCTTTATTTGATTCTATTATGGTCTATTATGTATTCTAGGGATTTTTAATGGTTTGTTTGCGCTTTTTTTGTTCATTGGGGTTTAGTTGGGTTTTATTAGGTTTTGTTATGGTTTGTCTAGGATTATTAGTGCTGAGAAGGTATTTTTAGGGTTTTATTATGGTTTTATTAGGGTTTATTAGTTTTTATTAGGGTTTATTAGTGATTTTTAGGTTTTATTGTGGTATGTTAGGGGTTTATTAGTTTTTTTGTTTTATTAGGTAATATTAGTGTTTGTTAGGTCTTTTTAGATAATATAGTGTGTGTTTATTGTTTTTGAGTGTTTTTTGTTGTGAGCCTTTTTAGGGTTCCTTAGGTGATATTAGAGTTTATTATGGTTTATTAGGGTTTCCAGGGATTTTTGTGGTATATTAGCCTTTTTTTCTTTATTCGGTTATATTAGTGTTTTTATGTATTTTAAGGTAATATAGCATGTTTTTATTGTTTGTGATCATTTTTTATTGTTTGTGAGGGTTTTTAGGGTTTATTAGATTATATTAGAGTTTATCAGGGTTTATAGAGATTTTTTAAGGTATACTAGGTTTTTTTCTATTTATTGGGGTTTTGTAGGTTTTATTAGGGTTTATTATGTTGTGTTACGGTTTGTTAGGGTTGAGTAGGGTTTATTTGGCTTTATTTATGGTTTATTAAGGCTATTTAGGATTTTTTGGGGTTTATTAGGGTTTATTAGTGTTTATTAGTGTCTATTAGGGTAGGTTAGGGTTGTTTAGGTTTTCTTAACATGTTTCTAGCGTTTATTAAGATTTATTATAATTTATCAGGGTTTATTAGGTATTTTTGGGGGTTTATTAGAGTCGAGTAGATTTTATTATGATTTTAGGGATTATAAGGTGTTTTTAGGGATTATTAGAGTTTATTAGGGGTTTATTAGGGTTTAATTTATTATATTATGGTATATTAAGGTTTAATATTTTTGGGGGTTTTAAAGCGTCTTTAGGGGTTTGTAGCATTTTTTAGGGTTTGTGTAGCATTGTTAGAGTTTATGTAGCATTTTTAGGGTTTAGTTAGCGGTTTTAGATTTTATGTATCATTTTAGGGTTTATGTAATGTTTTTAGAGTTTATGTAGCGTGTTTAGGTTTTAGGTTTTATGTAGAATTTTTTCGGGTTTATGCTGCGTTTTCTGGGTTTATATAGCGTTTTTAGGGAAGATGTAGCTTTTATGTTGCATTTTTTAGGGTTTATATAATGTTTCTAGGGTTCATGGAGTGTTTTTAGGGTTTATATTGTGTATTTAGGTTTTATGTAGCGTTTTTAATGTTTATGTTGTGTTTTTAGGGTTTATGTTGTGTTTTTTAAGGTTTATGTTACAAATCTAGGGTTTATGTAGTGTTTTTAGGGTTCATGTAGCCTTTTTTCAGCTTATGATTCATTTTTTGGTTTACGTTGTGTTTTTAGTGTTTTAGTTGCATTTTTAGGGTTTATGTGATGCTTTTAGGGTTTATGTATCTATTTGAAGCCCTTTTTAGGGTTTTAATGGCTGTTTATGGTTTGTAGTGTTTTGTAATGTTTTTTAAGGTTTTTAAGGGTTGTTAAAGGGTGTTTATGGTTTTTTATGGAATCGGATGGCTTTTTAATGGGTTTTTGGGGGTTTTAGGGGTTTATTTTTTTTTGGGATTGATAGGGGTTGTTAGGGTTTTTAGTGTGTTTTAGGGTTTGTTTGGGTATTGTAGTGGTTTTTAGGGTTTATATAACGTGTTTTAGCATTTTTTGGGTTTATTAGGGGGTTTTTAGTGTTCTTTAGAGTTTAATATGGTTCTTTGGTGTTTATTAGGGTTCTTTTGGGTTTATTAGTGTTCTTTAAGATTTTTTGTAGTTTATTAACGTTTTTTATTGCATATTTGGGTTTTATTGGGATTTTGTAGGCATTAATAGATTTTTCTACGGTTTATCTACCTTTTTAGGGTTATTTAGGATTTATTCGGGTTTATTAGGGTTTAATTTATTTATTAGGATTTAGTAACATGTATTTGGGTTTATTATGATTTATTATGGTTTATTATGCTATGTTAAGGTTTATTGTGGTTTATAAAGGGTTTTTATGGTTTGTTTGAGTTTATTACGATTTATTTGGCGTTGTTAGGATTTTTTATGATTACTTGGGATTGTTTGGGTTAGTTATGATTAATTTTGGGGTTATTAGGGTTTTTTATGGTTTATTAGTTGGTTGTAGTGTTTTGTAGGCTATTATTTAGAGGTTTTTGTAGCATTTTGTCGGGTTTGTTAGTGTTTTTAGTGATTATTAGTGTTTATTATGGTTTAATAGCGTTTTTATTGTGTATTAGGGGTTTTGGAGATTTTTTAGCATTTATTAGGGTCTAATAGTGTTTGTTAGGTTTTATTACAGGTTATTACGATTCATTAGTGTTTATTAGGGTTTTTAGGGATTAATAGTGGGTTTTTGGGGTTTTTGGGGTTTATTAGTGGTCGTTATGGTTTGTTAGGTTTTTTTGGGGGTTTTAGGGTTTGTTACGGTTTGTTTGAGTTGTTTGGGGTTTTATGCGTTTTTTGGGGTTTTATGGGTGTGTTTGGATTTTTTATGCTTTGCTTGGGTTATTTTAGCATTTTTTGGGGTTTTGTTGTGTTTTGTGAATTTTCAAGTATTTTTCAGGTTTTTGTAGCAATTGATAGGGTTTATATTGTGTCGTTAGTGGATTTAGTTGAAATACCCTGATTTGTTAACATTCAAACTTGTATAACTTATGATCCGATGTCCCACTACTACATATATGGCTTTTATCAGGGCTAGAAAAGTGCAATACCAGTGCTAAAAAGAGCTGTTAATCGAGGAAAAGATAGGGGGGTTGCTTTTATCAGTGCTCAGAAAAGTGCTGAAAAAGGGGACTTTTATCAGCGCTAAAAAAAGCGCTGATAAAATTCAAAAAAAATAAAAAAAATAAAAATATATATATAATTTGGGGGGAGATTTTAATAGTGCTTGACCCCCTTTATCATCGCTAGGTGGACCACTCCCGTGCGCTGCACTTGTCTGCGCGTCCAGCTCATGCCCCATGCGCGCACCTCCTTGCTTCAACCAGAACTCGAACCCACGGCCTCCCCCTTGTGCGCCTGCACCTTTACCACTAAGCCATTTCATTTGATTTCTATTTAATGATATATCTATATATATTGTTATATTTATTCGTATATTAATATATATTTTTATTAATATAAATATATTTATTTATTTTAATACATATAAATTTATTCATATATTAGTATATATATATTTATTCGTATATTTATTTATATATATATATTTACTTATAATCTTTTATCCATATATTTATTTGTTTAATAATATATATTTACAATATTAAGTTTAAATAAATTTATAAAATATTTTTTTTATGTGTGTTTTTAAATAAATAAATATATACATACATACATAAATACAACACACACACAGACACACCCACACACCCACACACACATATTTATGAATAAATACATATATATCTGTATTTGAAAAGCCATATAAAGTTAAAACGACCATAACTTCTAATACAGAAGTCTTTTTCAACTCTACAACCAGTCAAATTGATGAAAATGAAACAATCTTCGATATGATATGTGGTACAGGCCTAACGGAAATCCGGATCAGAAGTTATTTGAAATGGCCCGGACCTCTCCGGCCCATTCCTTTGTCAAAAAAGAAGGTCAAGAAGTGTTATGGAGGGTAAAATGGACTTTTCCACACTTTCCAGAATTTTGAAATGACACGTCGTGTACTTCCTTTCCGGGTACACCCCGTGTTGCAAGCCATGTCCTTGCTGTGTGGAATAATGGGTGCACGCCGTGTGGCTAGTTCTACACGCCGTGTAGTCCTTCCCCGCATACGCGTTACCAGTCAACGGTCGTGTACCATGTTGGAGCCATTCCCTTTCCGTGTGCAATAAATGAGTACACGCCGTGTGTTTAAACTACATGCCGTGTAGTCCTTCCCCGCGTATGTGTTACCCTCAAACTGTGTGTTGACCAGTCAACGGCTGCGAAGCCGTGTTGGAAGCCGCGTGGAGACCGTGTGAAAGAACTGAGTACACAATCCGTGTACCATAAAGTACACACTGTTTAATTTTGCTTTTCACGCCTATAAATGGAGGGGTCCCCTCCTCCTTTCAACTCACACCTCTCCTCCCCTCTCCTCTGAGCAGAGCTCTCCCAAGAGATTCGAAGGCTCTTTCTTCCATAACTTCTTCTTCCGAGCCCTGATTTACGATCCGTCAGCGGCCACGGGATCATAACGACGAGGTGGAGCTTCCGAGCTTGGATTCTTTGTCTTTCCTTTAGCCTTTTCTTTCCGACTTCCACCCGAGGAGGTTTTGCTGAGACCCGACAGAAGTGACGGACACCGATGGACGTCTTCTAAGGTTGATCCAGGGGAGCGTAGCGATCAAGAACCTGTTGAGGTTGGGATCTTACCTTCGTCTCTTCAATTTGTGCATCATGAGGGGTGGGTGTTCTATTGTTTACATGAAACACTTTTGAACCAGTTTAATGAAGATAATAACTGGCTTATATAATGGGGATGGGAAGTTGGGATTGCTGTTACTTTATATCCTGTGATATTATGTTGTGAATTGAATGAGCTTCTGCCTATAGAAAATCCCGGTCGTTGGGGGCCTTTGCTTACGCAATTAAATGTTTCCCTCTCCTTGTTGATTTTCTTATGGATGGAAACCTTGTGGATTGTGGAAATTAGTTAATCACGTAAAGTTGGCTGTTTAAAATCCTGAACCCTTGTATGATCACCCCGGTTAAACAAAATGGAATAATGAACATGTGGGTGTTGGCTTGGTTACGAGGCATGTGTTGGGGGTGTTTTGTGTGTTGTTTTGGATCGGGTGAACAGCAGGGTTGCAGTTGACTTGGTTGTGGGTTTGTGTGAATGTTATGATGGTGATGGGCAGCGGGGCTGCAATAAATGGTATTAAATGGATATTGATGTATGGGTTTCGGTGCGGTTGTGGTTATGGCGGTTGGCAGCGGGGCTGCAGGGTTGGGTTTTAATGTGAACGGGTTATGGTTTGTGATTATTAAATAAAAGTGGAAGAGTTAATGAATTGTGGGGCGTGGTAATGAAATGGAAATAATAATCAATGGGGTTGGTTGGTTGATAAGAGGGACCTTGTTGTGCTGCTTATGTTTTTCCTAAATTTTTTTTGGATGACAGGGACATGTTTTACGAATGTTTGGTGTGGTTGGTTGTGGATAGTTTCCCAGTAGTTAAGGAACTAAATAAACTATTTTCTACTGAAATGTGAAAACCTAAAGGGGCTTGGGTTTGTTTGTGGTATGCATGCTTCGTAGTAGCAGTGCCGAGGCATGTGCTTAGTTTCTCTTTTTAGAAGCCATAGGTTGGGCCGTGTGGTTGGTATATATATATATATATCTGTATCTTTTGTGTTTTATCACACCCCACCCATGTTGTTCACTTAGTGTCGAACACTCCCATTTTATGGGAGAGGGTGTTTTTTCCTTAGTTACTAGCTCTTTCCTGCTCCTTCTCCCCTAGGATGTGATGGCTTGAGGCGACCTTACACCTAAGACTCTTCGGGAAGGTTTCGATTGGGGTGGTTCTAGCCCAAGACTCTTCGGGCAGGTTTTACTATTTCCCAAGAATCTTCGGGATGAGGCCCAGGTGTGTGCGGCAGGATATGTGGTTTTGAGGCCCAGGTGTGTGTGGGCGGGATACGTGGTTGTGAGGCCCAGGTGTGTGGGTGGGATACGTGGTTGTGAGGCCTAGGTGTGTGCGGGTGGGATACGTGGTTGTGAGGCCTAGGTGTGTGGGGTCGGGATACGTGGTTGTGATGCCCAGGTGTGTGCGGGCGGGATACGTGGTTGTGAGGTCCAGGTGTGTGCGGGCGGGATACGTCGTTGTGAGGCCCAGGTGTGTGCGGGCGGGGAGAGTGTGGTAGCGTCAAGACGTTCGTCGTTAGGAAGAGTAGCTAACTAAAGGGAAATGGTGCGGGGTACCCAATACTTTGTTCTTATATACTACTACCTATTGTGATTGTGTTTTTGGTGAGTGTGGCTGGTGAGGTTGGGTGGATAGAATTCCTTGCTAGGTTTCTTCTGTTGTTCTCACGGGACATTAGGATGTCTCCCCACTTGTACACGATATCTTTAGGTTTCCCTACTGAGTATACTTGTATGCTCACCCTACGTTTACTTTCAGGTTTCCAGGAGGACTACCAGGGCCGTGCGGGACCCTACTAGTTGGACAGTTGGAGTTGTTGTTGTTGTTGTTGTACCTTTGTTTTCTTTTGGTATTGTACTTTGAGCTTTCTTGTACTTGTACCTTGTTATAAATTTGTTTAAACATGCATGTGGGCTTGGTTTGGGGTTTATTTATATACAATGGTTCATTTCCTTTTTGGTGGTTGACTTGTCCTATTTCCCGATCTTTAAAAATAAAAAGGGTAATGCCTCCCATATTTGTGAAAACTCATACCCTTGGTGCTAGTCGCCACCCCGGGGCCTACTGGAGGCGGGACTCAGGGGTCATTATCACCCTTTCACCATTTCCAGCTCAGGAGGGGCATCTTTGGCGGGAGGGGGTCATGGAATTATTATTTATAATTTATTATTTATTATCATTCACATGAAAATGTGCATGCATATGCACATGCACGTGCGTTATTACTACTATTATTATTATAAGTATTTTTAGTGTTTACTATCATTTTTTTGGATTTTTCGGTGTTATTAGCATTTATTATGGTTTGTTAGGGTTTTAGAATTTTTAATGGTATATTAGCATTTTTTAGGGTTTGGGGGGGTATTAGGATTTTATTTGGGTTTATTATGGTGTGTCAAGGTTTATTAGGGTTTATTAGAAATTTTTAGGGTTTTATTAGGATTGAGTTTGGTTTATTAGGGTTTATTATGCTATATTATGGTATATTTGTTTATGTTTAGGATTTATTAGGGTTTATTATGATTCATTGTGGTTTATTAATTTTTAAGAGGGTATATTAGGGGTTTTTAGTGTTTAGTAGTGTTTATTTGGGTTTATTAGCGCTTTTAAGCTTTAATATGTTTTAGTAGCATTTATTAGGAATTTTAGGGATTTTTAATGGTATATTTGTGTTTTCTAGGGTTTAGTGTGGTTTATTATGGTTTATTATGGTGTGTTAGGTTTATTAGGGTTGAGTACGTATTTTTTGGGTTTTATTAGGGTTGAGTTGGTATCTTTAAGGTTTTATTAGGGTTTATTTGGTCTGAGTATAGTTTATTAGGGTTTGTTGGGGATTGTTAGGGTTTACTAGGGTTTATTAGTGTTTTTATTAGTGTATATGAGTGTTTTTTAGTTTTTGTTAATATATATGAGGGGTTGTTATGACTTTTTAGGTTTTATTAGCATGTTTTAAGTGTTTTTGAGAATTTTTAATGGTTTATTAGCTTTTATTTGATTCTATTATGGTCTATTATGTTTTCTAGGGATTTTTAATGATTTGTTTGTGCTTTTTTTTGTTTATTGGGGTTTATTTGGGTTTTATTAGGTTTTGTTATGGTGTGTCAAGTTTTATTTGGGTTGAGAAGGTATTTTTAGGGTTTTATTATGGTTTTATTACAGTTTATTAGTTTTTATTAGGATTTACTATGGATTTTTAGGGTTTATTATGGTATGTTAGGGGTTTATTAGTTTTTTTTGTTTTATTAGGTAATATTAGTGTTTGTTTGGTCTTTTTAGATAATATAGCGTGTTTTTATTATTTTTGAGTGTTTTTTTGTGAGCCATTTTAGGGTTTCTTAGGTTATATTAGAGTTTATTATGGTTTATTAGGGTTTCCAGGGATTTTTAAGGTATATTAGCCTTTTTTTGTCTTTATTAGGTTATATTTGTGTTTTTAGGTCTTTTAAGGTAATATAGAGCATTTAATTCGTTTGTGATCGTTTTTTTGTTGTTTGTGAGTATTTTTAGGGTTTATTAGGTTATATTAGATTTTATCAGGGTTTATAGGTATTTTTAAGGTTTACTGGGTTTTGTTTCTCTTTATTGGGGTTTTGTAGGTTTTATTAGGGGTTATTATGGTGTGTTAAGGTTTGTTAGGGTTGAGTAGGGTTTATTTGGATTTATTTATGGTTTATTATGGATATTTAGTGTTTTTTGGGGGTTTATTAGGGTTTATTACTGTTTATTAGTGTCTATTAGGGTTGGTTAGGGTTGTTTAGGATTTCTTAACGTGTTTCTAGCATTTATTAGGATTTATTATAATTTAGTAGGGTTTATTAGGTATTTGTGGGGTTTTATTAGGGTTGAGTATAGTTTATTAGGTTTTTAGGGATTATAAGGTGTTTTTAGGGATTATTAATGTTTATTAGGGGTGTATTAGGGTTTAATTTTTTATATTATGGTATATTAGGGTTTAATATTTTTGAGGGTTTTAAAGCGTCTTTAGGGGTTTGTTGTATTTTTTAGGGTTTGTGTAGCGTTGTTAGAGTTTATGTAGCATTTTTAGTGTTTTTACGATTTAGTTAGCGGTTTTAGATTTTATGTATCTTTTTTAGCGTTTATGTAACGTTTTTTGGGTTTATGTAGTGTGTTTAGGTTTTAGGTTTTATGTATAATTTTTTATGATTTATGTTGTGTTTTCTGGTTTTATGTAGCATTTTTAGGGATGATGTAGCGTTTATGTTGCATTTTTTAGGGTTTCACTACTGGAAAAGAAGGTTATACCAACGGCTAAAAACCGTTGGTAAAGGCTGGAAAACTGTTGGTATACCCTATACCAACGGTTTTCCAAACAGTTGGCTAGTAAGCCGTGAGGAAAGCCTTATACCAACGGTTTGATCCAAACCGTTGGTATATGGGTTATATAAATTTAACCCAATGTATACCAACGGTTTATAACCATTGGTAATGAAATTTAGGAAGTCTTATACCAACGGTTTTAAACCGTTGGTAATGTGATTTCCAGGAAAACCTATACCAACTGTTTAGAACCGTTGGTATTGGTTTTCCAACAACACCTATACCAACGGTTATAAACTGTTGGTATTGGATTTCCAAAAATCCAGACACCTATACCAACGGTTTAAAACCGCTAGTATAGTGTTTTTCCAAAATCCCATCACCCTTATACCAACGATTTATAACTGTTGGTAAAGAGTTTTCTAGAACTGCACACAGCAGCCCCCCTCCCTCCAGTAGCCCCTCCACTGTACACCTGCATACAGACTTGAAACAGACTTGAAAATGGATTTTTCAGCTCATGTAAATGAAAAAATCCATTTTCATGAAAACCCATTACAAAACCATCTCATGTTATGCAATTACATGAAAATGGATTTTTCAGCTCTCCCATGCACCAACATTTTCAAAACCAAAATGAACATGCTGTATTATCAATGAAAACTAATTTTAAAACCCAACTCACTAAACTAAATGACAATGTAGAAACACACAACATCCAATATCTTATCACCTCAATAATACTCCTTAGCATGAAATATTGTATAAAATAATTTTAATGTAATATTAACAAGTAATGATATATTGAATGTGAACAACTAATTGATACAAGAAATAAAAGTTGGAACAAATAATTTACACATTATTAAAGATATTAACCTTCAGTTGAGGTCATTAGTAATGAGAAAATCTATAATCAAATGCATTATGAAGCTGAATAAAACTTGAATGTGCGAATATTATAATGTGATACTGAATAAAACATGATAAAAAATCATTAGTTAGAGATTCCAAGCCAAATAATGACCAAAAAGAGAGAAATAAACAAATTTGGCTTGCTTCAGATCTATCATTGATCCGTTACATGGGGCCGATGAAACATAAGGCTTTATTAAGATCGTAATGTGATATTAGACCACTAGATTGAAGAAACCAATGATTTTGGTTCTTGGTTGAGATAGAAACAAGATCTATGGTGTGATAATCAAACTGTAAGAACCCAATTCCCCATTTCCATGTTTGGATTTTGTATTCGGGTTGCTTTGAGGAAAATGTAAAATTAGGGAATTTTGATGTAAAAGATATGTAATTCAGTGTACACACCATGAATATTGATGTCCTTTCCAGACCACGTACAGGTCGTGTCTCAGCCATGAACCAAGTCATGTTGTGTCGTGGTCGTGCCTCTTAAGGTGAGGCCCAGTAAAAGCTTATACACAATGTGTATTGTTAAAGGAAATGTCGTGTATTTTATTTTTTATTTAATATAAGGGAGAGGGGTCATGTCTCATTTACAGAATTAACTTCTTTTGACCTTGGTTCATCCAATTTCGGCCAGGAGCGACAATTATTCTCTGATCCACTGATTCTCCTATCAATGTCCAATCAGAACTCTAGAAGGTGCATTGGGATCCCACCAAAGAGTTCTCCCTTCACCTTAATCCTATCTTCCTGATTCCTATCCTCATTTTATAGATATAG
Source organism: Viscum album (assembly GCA_963277665.1). Lineage (NCBI taxonomy): Eukaryota > Viridiplantae > Streptophyta > Magnoliopsida > Santalales > Viscaceae > Viscum > Viscum album. The sequence continues at coordinate 857,242,709 of OY728167.1, read as the reverse complement.
ATTTAATAATTTATGAATCTTTTGTGGATTTTCAATGATCTAGGATGAATCAAGATCTGATATTCAACAATATTGTTCTCACGACTACGAGGTAGGTGGGTTGTGCCTATATGTTGTTTGGTCAAGAATTATATATGCCTAAAACTCATATACCCATGTTTTTGGTATACATGACTTGGAATTACACCGTGATTATCATATGATATTGGTTGATTAGGTTATTAAGGTTATTTCTTTGAGATAGGGAACCACAGGGTTGTGTTTCCCTTGATTAATTTGTTAGAGCTATTGGCCCATGATGCCTTAGATGCATACTGCTTTCCATCACTTTTTTGTTTAGGATGGATTATTGATTATTAAAAAGAGATGTGATAGTAAGATTACATGAGGTGATTTGATTATTATTATTCCATGTAATAGTTAGATTAGACGAGGTGTGTTGATAATATTATGCGATGTAATAATTTAAATTAAATGATGTACTTATTTTTACCTGTTAATAGATTAATTACATATGATACATGTGGGTGAGATTGTGGTATGTCTGAGGGAGAGACTGTGATGCCTGAAAGAGAGGATGTGTTTTTTTCCTGAGGTAAAGACAGTGACATGCGTTTAGGCAAGATATTGATGTCTCCAAGGAAAGTTTTAGCTATTCTTTACTTCAATATTTAATGGTTGTTGATTTCTTTATACTATGTTTACTTTTGTACCGTATTTTTATACATGTATATTCACTAAAATTTGGGCACAAATCTTGTGGTGGATGCCTACTGGTATTATGTCTCACAACCTGTTTGGTTCATGCTTTGGGACCAAGCAGATTACACTGAAAAATCCATTTTCATTTTAATGTAAATGAAAAATCCATTTTATTTTGTGAATCATACACGTCACAAATGACCCATGGATCATTTTCCTAAAGTTTCAACAGAATCCGAATGTGTTTGGTCGGTTTTCCGTATGCCGGTAGTTGTTTTCACTTAAAATCATGTCCATTTCAAATAAAAGTGAGACTGTTTGAGTGGTACCCGGCCACACCTTGCCTTATATTGAGGCGGGGTTGACTCGTACACGACACAAATGACCCATGACCCGACCCGACCCAACCCGGCCCATGGACACCCCTAATTTAGAGTGATTGTTTTTGAATATTAAGATGTCCATATTAACTTATCAAACCAGATATCATATAGGGAATCACAGAACCAAGGAATACTAAAGGTCTAGGTAGTAGACTAATCATAAAATAAGAATCAAGTGAAAAAAGAGATCTGATAACAACATCCCTAGGAAGCAGAGGAAAACACCGGAGTGTAAAACCTGGCTCAAAAATAAAGAGTTATACAGAATTAAAAAATGAAATGGATCAATATGCCCATAATCACCATCATCATCACCACTATCATCATCGGCCTCATCCTCGCCGCTATCTCTGTCCTCGTCATCATCCTCGTCATCATCCCCATGATCATCGTCGGCCTCATCCTCGTCCTCATCCCCATCCTCACCCTCGGCCCCATCCTCGCCCTCGGCCCCATCCTCACCCTCGTCCCCATCCTCATCCTCACCCTCGTCCTCTTCAGCATCCTCATCATCGCCAGGAACGTCATGATCTCGATCGCCACCAGATCTATCGCCTAGTGCATTGGATAATGCACCCATCGATGACATAAATGTCTGACAATCCGCACTAGCCTCTGGTGGAAGTGATGAAGATAAAGCTTTCATCAGTTTCATAAATTCTTTGTCCCTCATTTGAACTTGTACTTCCAACTCTGTGACCCTTTTATCATATTTTCTTGCTTACTCTTCGACCTATTCCAACTCAGTCGTACTAGAATGGATACCTGGAAAGGACCAATACCTCTTCGGGACTATATTCTTACCAAGTCGGCAGCGTACTCGACCAGAGTGCTCCTCTCCCAAACCCTGATATAAATGATCATGTGGCCCAAAATTTTCAGGCTCCTAAGGATCAAGAGCCTCTATAGAAGCCTGTTAAAAATATTAATATATTAATAAATTTCAAAATAGATATTAAACATTGAAATAAACAAATTAAAACTTACAATATTTTCTTGGGTTGATTCATTTACTGCAGTTCCATCTTTTTTTCTTCTACTCGAGAAAAACAATTTTGCTCGAGGGATACGTCCTTCAATATTCAATTTGTGCTTCTGTAATGACATTGAAACAATATAAAGTGCAATTATAATCATATATTCAATATTCAATAAATCAAATTATTTAAGTAGTAAATAATAAAAAGGGAAAGTCCTAAAGAAAAATTATAAACCACTATATCGTACCAGCTACCTCTCATGATCTGACATAGTTGTGCGCCCCAAAGTGTGGAGGTATTGCTTTGAATCAATGTTTTTTTTGTTTTTCTCAGAAGATTCCTAAATAATGTTTAATAATAAATAAGATTATATTAATTCAAGATACGAAAACTCTGATTTAAATACCTCAAATGAGATTAATACCTTAAATTTGGCAGTCGCCCAATGGGTAATCATTTGGAGATATTGCTCTATCGGGTAGTCATCCGCGATAGGTAAAGTCTCTAAATCCGTGCCCACCCTATCACACCATCCAACATACAGTTCATGCATATAAGCTCTCCAAAGCTCTCCCAACTCTTTTAAACACGCTGGTCATGCACCTTCGCCATCAGGGAAGTTAAACCGAAGCTGAAACCCAATAGATTAGTTCATATAAATACAAAAAAATACTACATTAAATACAATAGATTTTTTACCCATATTTGTGCCCACGCGTTATCTTTGACTTCATGTGGCAGTTGTCTCCAAGAGAGAGGGCTGACCGGAATGATATCGGTGTATTTGGCTAGCGTCGCCAAAAAAACCCCGACATTCCTACCCAGATTTCTCAATCATTTGTCCATCAGCATTATATTCACCCATCAACTGTGTCTGGCGGTTCCATACCACACGCAAGCGAGTACGCCCCCTCCCCCGCCTCCTATCTGTAGATGAATATGTTATTAAAGAAAAATAATATCAGTACAAGTTATAATAAAATAAATTTTGGTATAAAAATTTGATAGAGTCAGATAAATATACCTGTGGTAGTCAGATCAATGGGCGTCACTGGATGTGCAGAAGCTAAAGTAATATCCGGTACAGGTAGAGTGTCCCTCAGTGTACACTCCTCAGCCGCATATTGTGTCGCATCAGGAGTCAAAGAAGGTGGAATATAATAGCTCGGGGATAATGAACTAGAAGCAAAAGATGATGGCATAGACGTCTGGCCAACATGTAGTGTAAACATCGGAGGTCTAAATATCCCATGTGTCCCTTGAGAAACACCAGGATCAAATGAGGTGAAGAGGATACATCTATGGCGGTGGATTGTCTAACACTCACCCCATGAGCTCTTAAACCATCGGCCTCAGTACCGGGCCCACTAGATGATCGTCCATCTCTGACACCCCCCCCCCCCTCCTACCACCAGCCACTCTACTGGGAGCAATATCAGGCTCCTTGTCAGATATCTCTCGTCTAGGGGGTCGATCCTGAAAAAAAGTTTAACACATAAGTAAACACATGATATTATAAGTTATTGAAATATTTATATTTTAAATAAAATACTCACAACAGGGATGAGTGGAGGAACACCCATCTGTATCATGCAACGATTATTATCTGTCATCTTTTTTCGTCGCCTCTCTTCAATGGGTGTCATTTCCTGCAATGAAAACAAATATGGAAGTAATTAAAAATAGATAACTAATGTGTAAACCAAAAAAATATATAGAAAAACCATTCTGAAAAAAAAAAATAAAAAAAAGATTTATGGTGGTTTGAAGGTAACTACAAGGATACACACTCTGAATGATGTAGGTGAAACATGTAGGTGAGAACACGACTATATGATTCTATATATTTCCCACCACAACTTTAGGTTCACAATCAACTCTGAAAATTGAGTTATTGGCGTCATCATAAGTAATAAACAGATTGCTTCCAATTGTAGTAGGGATAGTGTCAACTTCATCATCACCATCATCAAAAACATGTCTGGGATTTACATTAATAATTACACCGAATTTAGGATGACGATGATCTTTGACATAAAAAACTTCTTTCACCATTGATGCCAATACATATGGTTCATCGGTGGCAAGAGTGCGAGTCATGTCAATAACTCGAAATCCACAATTATCAATAAAGGTGCCTTGCCTCGTCATTGAATCAAACCATTGACATTTCATTATCGTGACTCGACCATGTGAGTAATAATCCAAAATTATTATTTTCTCCACGACTCCATAATAAGCAACATTTTCAAAATGAGGTCTAGTATCCGATGAACTGTCATAACAGTCTGTTGTGGCAGTTATCATAACACCATTATGCTGTGTTCTCATGTTTCTTGCTCGTTCAGTGACAATAAATTTGTATCCATTGATCACAAGTGATTTAAAAGCACGAACCATGGTATTAGGACCAAAAGCCAAAGCTCTTGTTTCCTCAGAAACAGAGTCAGCAAGCAAACTCGATACCTGAAATATAAATAAATAGTAAACTTAATTAAATATTATTTTTATATAGTTATTACAGAAATATTTTTACCTTCAATTTCAACCAAGCAGATAACCCTTTTCTATGCAAAGTCTCTTTCCTTCTCAAAGATAAAGAACTATGCTTTCTATATATCAATTATTTATGTTCTCTGTAGATAAAAATAATAATAGTTTAACAAATATTTAAAATTACAAGAGATAAGATAAGAGATAAATGTACAATTTACTTACTTGATATACTTATCGAACAAATCACAATTGAACAACACTGTGCGATGTGCCATCTATCGCTCTTCAAGGCTTAATGTCATCAATTTATATGATCCCAGAATTCCTCCTATCTGAGGAAGTGATGGAAAACTGGGTTCAATTTTCCCATACTGTTCTTCTTCATTTCTCATTGGTCTGTTTACTCTCGTAGTAAGATCAGACAAATACATTACGCAGAAATCCATACATTCTTGAGCCAAGTAACCATTCACAATAGAACCTTCAGGATAATTCCTGTTCCGAACATATGATTTCAATGTGCACATGTTTCTTTCAGTTGGATACATCCAACGGAATGCAACAGGACCTCCAATGAGTATTTCTGTAGGAAGATGGACAGCCAGATGCAACATGCATGTAAAAAATGATGGAGGGAATAGTTTCTCTAACTCGCACAAAATTAATGGTGTCTCTGCCAACATTTTTTGCAAGAAGGATTTGGATAGCCTCTTAGCACAAAGATATCTAAACAAATAGCACAGCCGAATAACTGAGACTCTAACATTATTGGACAAGATATGACAGATTGCTATTAGAATCAACTCATGCAAAAGGACGTGATAATCATGAGTCTTCAAAGATTTCAGCTTCAAATCTTTTCTGTTGACCCGTTTTGATATATTTCTTGAATAACCATCAGGAACTTTAATAGTCTCTAGCACTTCCAGAAATTGATTTTTTTTAGCAGGTGTCATCACATAAGAAGCACATGGAACTTTCCATTTATATTCACTGATACATACAGGATGCAATTCTGGTCTGATCCCCCAATCTACCAAGTCACACCGAGATCATAAATCATCTTTTGTCTTCCCCTTGACATTTAGAAGAATAAAAAGAAACATTTCACATATATTCTTTTCAATGTGCATTACATCTAAGAAATGACGTAACAAGTTGGTTGACCAATACGGCAACTCAAAGAATATACTTTTCTTCTTCCAATTGTAACAAGTATCATTGGAAACATTTTTCCTCTTTATAGATTTCATTACACCCTTCCCAAATGAATAACTGAAATCTTTAAATTCATTAAGCACATCAGTTCCAGACATACGCTGAGGTGGATCGTCATTCTCCATAGTATTGTCAAATCTTCGACGATTGTTTCTATATGGATGGTTCATTGGAAAGAATCGTCAATGTCCCATAAAACTAAAACTAAGATGATATTTCAGTCTTTTCGATTGAGTACTCTTCATACAAATAGGACATGACAATTTTCCTTTAGTGCTCCATCCAGACATCATTACATAAGCAGGAAAATCATTGATCGTCCACATAAGCATAGCACGCATCTGAAATATGTCTTTCGAACATGCATCGTATGTGGGCACACCCACATCCCAAAGAAGTTTCAACTCTTTTATTAAAGGTTGCATGTAAACATCTATATCATTTCCGGGATCAGGAGGGCCAGATATCAGTATACTCAACAAAGTGTAAGGCTTTTTCATACAAAACCAAGGGGGAAGGTTATAAATGTGTATAAAAACCGGCCATGTGCTGTGCGAAGTAAGCATCTGCCCAAATGGATTAAAACTGTCACATGAAAGACCCAACCTCACATTACGCACGTCGACTGAAAATTCAGGATATCGAGCATCAAATATCTACCATGCAAATCCATCTATAGGTTGAACCAACTCTTCATTATTCTTTTTTCTCTCGATGTCATGCCATCGCATTTTTTCAGATATTTCATCAGACATGAAAAGGATCTGTAATCTGGGTATCAATGGAAAGTGCCACATTACATTTTGTGGCACACGAGATGGTGATCCATCATCTTTTGGCTTCCATCGGGAGGTTCCACATTTGATACAATCATTTCTTTCAGTAGTTTCCTCCCAAAATAAGCTGCAATCATTCGAGCAAGCATGAATTTTTTTTGAGAATCCAAGTTCATCAACTAACTTCCATGCCATATAGTGGTTTGAGGGAATATATGCATCATCTGGAAGTAAGTCCTTCAAGAAGGTAAGAATGTAATCAATTACAGTATTTGAAATACCATACATAGTTTTCCCATGAAACAATCGGATTAAAAATTCCAACTTTTTCATTTTACCACATTACCGATATACTGGAGTCGTCGCAGCATCATTCAATTTTTTTACCCTATCAAAATCATCATTTTCATTGGACGCATCATGTGCGATTGTATCGAAATCTTGTTGGCTATACATCCTTTCCTTCTCATGATGCCGAATAAATAGAAACTGATCATATATCAAACTCTCCAATTCAGTCTTATCATTTGGATCATCAACATTTTGAGATTCCATTTTCTCTCCATTGTGATACCACACATAATAGTTTGTTTGGAAACCATATTTGGTTATATGATAGCTAACTGCGTCACGACTCAACCAAGGTCTTCCAACACAATTAAAACATGGGAAGTGTATGCGACCACTATCTGAAGCCTTGTCAAATGAAAAATCTAGAAATCTGTTCAAATTATTTTGAAAATCGTTTGAAATCCGATCAGTTTCATACATCCAACTTCTGTCCATTTTGTAAAAAATCGGCAATAATTTATTTCAAAGAAATTCAATAATATTGAAGTATAATAAAAAAACATATTTAGGTAAATGACAATTGTTTACTTTATATAAAATCATAACTGACACATTACTCTATATGAGAATCATATTAAGAAATACAGAAAAATATAGTGTATATAAGAAAATAAGATACATAATTTCTAATGCCTATATTCAAGGATTTCCCAGTAAGGGGTGCGGGGTGTCTAGGGGGGGTGGGGTCGTCCGTGGGGTCAGAGGTGTCCAGGGGGTCGGGGTGTCCAGGTGGGCGGGCTGTCTGTGGGGGTGGTCAGGCTGTCCAATGGGGTAGGGGGAGTCCAGGGGGGTGGGCGGGCTGTCCAATGAGGTGAGCGGGGTGTCTAGGGGTTGGGTGGGGCTGTCTGGGGGGTTACAGGGTGTCCAGGGGGTGGGCTGTCCAAGGAGGTGAACGAGCTGTCCGAGGGGGGCTGTCCAAGGAGGTGAGCGGGCTGTCTGGGGGGGGTACATGGTGTCCAAGGGGGGTGCGGGGTGTCCAGGGGGTGGGCGGGCTGTCCAAGGAGGTGAGCGGGGTGTCCAGGAGGTGGGTGGGGCTGTCCAAGGAGGTGAGCGGGGTGTCCAGGGGGTGGGATGTCCAAGGAGGTGAGCGGGCTGTCCGGGGGGTTACAGGGTGTCCAAGGGGGGGTGCGGGGTGTCTAGGGGGGTGGGCGGGCTGTCCAAGGAGGGGGAGGGGTGTCCAGGGGGGTGGGCGGGCTGTCCAATGAGGTGAGCGGGGTGTCCAGGGGGTGGGTGGGGCTGTCTGGGGGGGTACATGGTGTCTAGGGGGTGGGCTGTCCAAGGAGGTGAGCAGGCTATCCGGGGGTGGGCGAGCTGTCCAAAGAGGTGAGCGGGATGTCCGGGGGCGATACGGGGTGTCCAAGGGGGTGGAGGGTGTCCAGGGGGTGCGGGGGTCTAGGGGGTGGTGGGGCCGTCCGGGGGGTTGGAGGTGTCCAGGGGGTCGGGGGGTGTCTAGGGGGGTCGGGGTGTCCAGGTGGGCGGGCTGTCCGCGGGGGTGGTCAGGCTGTCCAATGGGGTAGGGGGAGTCCAGGGGGGTGGTCGGGCTGTCCAAGGAGGTGAGCGGTGTGTCCAGGGGGTGGGGTCCCATTTAAATATAAATTTAGTGAAATATTAGTAGAAACATTTAAAATTAATTGTGAAATATGATTTAAAGTGTATAAGTTAAAATGAAATATCAAATAAAAACAAATTGAATTTGAATATTGAATGTTTAAATTAAGTCTCGACCTAGATTAATAGTTTTAGTGGTAAAAAAGAAGTGTCAATAGTTGTTTTTATGATTATATTCCATTACATCTCTAGTTTTAGGAGAAGTTTGTGTTTAATGACCTAGTTTAAAGTGTGAATGAAATGTCCTATAATTTTGAGATACGAACTATGATATTTTTCATTTATGATGTGAGGTTTTGAAATTTTAAATACATGCAACTATGAGGACCTCCAGTTATAAAAAATGAGGGAGGAAATGAACATGATCTAGAGGTAGAGTTCCATGGGATACATGTGGATCATACATTTTTTCTATCTGTGGAACCACATGTTGATTCGGATATGGGTTCTGAATAAATGTTCTTTGAGGGGTTTTATCACTTCATGAAGACTTTTTGAGGAACTCTGATGCATACCTTGATTACGGTTGAGATGACCTGTGTGTTCTGGTAGATTTGTTGTCCAATAATTTCGGTTGATGGTCTCCCATGATAAATTGATATTTGGATTGAGAGTATGATATTCACCTTAAATAATCTGTATAGGCCTCATCATTATAGAGATAAAATCATGAGATATATGCTATGCGAGGAGGAAAGGTGTGGGTGTGATGTACTAAACAAGACTAGATATATATGAGGCATGGTATGGGATGATTTATAGACTAGGATCTATAACTAATTTTACTTCAAGAATCTATCGACATATAGGGATAATGAATTCATGCATTAGAAGTAGGGCACCATGACTATTATTGAGTACTAAAAATGTTTTATAGAGTTTCATCATTTTTCACCAACGTACATTTTTAATGAGATATTGTGAGAGAGACACTTTAAGGGAAGTCATTTAAATGGTGTATAATCCATGGATGACGTGTTAATATTGACCTATAATACTGAAATTATGAACCAGACACTATTTATATATTAGAAGCTGAGGGAGGTCATGGGCGAATAGGATAGAATTATAGACTATTGAACTATTATACTGACATCATGTGGTAGGATTTTTTTGGGGATTCTTATGAGATGAGTAACGGTCATGATTGAAGTACTGGTTTCTTAGTTTTCCTACAACAGTGTGGAAGAGGGGGAATTAAGAACATTTCATGTGATCATGACCCAATAGAGTCTCAACCATGTGGAAGGATAGTCAACATGAAGTGTTTCTGCTGGACCATCCCTCTAGTAGTGACTTGTGATAGACATATTCGAAAACAAGTTTTGGAATTGTTTTAATAGCTCAATATAATAAATGAAGATATATAAGTGATGTTTGATCATGTTGTGGATGTGGTGGTTGTGGCTGTGTCATCCATGCCATAATTACACTGAGAAATCAGTGTGTTCCTATACCAAACAGTGAGGTTTTATTACATGTCCATGGTTCATGAAATATCTATTATGTAAAACCTACCCACATGGAGAAGGGCGGTATACGATCTATAGTGAGAGGTAAGATCAAAGTAGCCTCTACTAGTAAATCCTATCATTTTGATACTGATGCATCACATGGATTCATATCCTCACATGTGGTGAAAATCCTATGTCTCATTATATTGTCTTCAATGAGTGTAATGATTCTAGAAATCTAAAAACTGAAATATTAGATAAAGAAGAAGAGGAACCTGAAGGAGGTCGAAGATCCAAACTGGTCCGGCAGAAGGAGCTCCAAAATCGCCTAAATCGGCTGCTACTTCTCCCGTTTAGGGTTCTGTATCCGAATGGGGGAGAGGACGGGTGGCTGTAAATTTGGGGGAAACTTGTGCCAAAGGTTTTTAAAAACCGTTGCTATATAGATTCAGGTCAATCCTATACCAATGGTTCTAAAGAACCATTGGGAAAAAGCTCCCCAACCACACCTATACCAACAGTTTAATAAACCGTTGGTAAAAACCTCCCCCAACCACATTTTCCCCAACGGTTCTCATTGAACCGTTGGTAAAAATCCCCTTAAACACATCATTACCAACGGTTTACTATAACCGTTGGTAAAACCTTCTCTAAACCATCCTTTACCAATGGTTCTATGAAACCGTTGGTATGTAAGTGTGGGGAAAAACCCACATCACAGTAGTGTTTATATAATGTTTCTAGGGTTGATGGAGTGTTTTTTGGGTTTATATTGTGTATTTAGTTTTTATGTAGCGTTTTTAATGTTTTTGTTGCATTTTTAGGGTTTATGTTGTGTTTTTTAAGGTTTAAGTTACAAGTCTAGGGTTTATACAATGCTTTAAGGGTTTATGTAGCGTTTTTTTTGGCTTATGTTGCATTTTTTGGTTTACATTGCGTTTTTGGGGTTTTAGTTGCATTTTTAGGGTTTATGTAATGTTTTTAGGGTTTATATATCTATTTGATGCCCTTTTTAGGGTTTTAATGGTTGTTTATGGTTTGTAGTGTTTTTAAGGTTTTTAAGGGTTGTTAACGGGTGTTTATGGATTTTTATGGTATCTGATGGCTTTTTAATGGGTTTTTGGGGGGTTTAGGGGATTATTTGTTTTTTGGGATTGATAAGGGTTGTTGGGGGTTTTTAGTGTGTTTTAGTGTTTGGTTGGGTATTGTAATGGTTTTTAGGGTTTATATAATGTGTTTTAGCATTTTTTTTTTTGGTTTTTAGGGTTTTTTTGTGTTTTTTAGAGTTTAATATGGTTCTTTAGTGTTTATTAGGGTTCTTTAGTGTTTATTAGTGTTCTTTAGGATTTGTTAAACTTTATTAGTGTTTTTTATTGCATATTAGGGTTTTATTGGGATTTTGTAGGCATTAATAGCTTTTTGTAGGGTTTATCAACCTTTTTAGGGTTATTTAGGATTTATTAAGGTTTATTAGGGTTTAATTTATTTATTACGGTTTAGTAATGTGTATTTGGGTTTATTACGATTTATTAGGGTTTATTATGCTTTGTTGTGGTTTATTGTGGTTTATTAGGGGTTTGTTATGGTTTGTTTCAGTTTGTTACGATTTATTTGGCATTGTTAGGATTTGTTAAGATTTATTGGGGGTTGTTAGGGTTTTTATGATTAATTTTGGGGTTATTAGGGTTTTTTATGGTTTATTAGTGGGTTTTAGGGTTTTGTAGGCTATTATTTGGAGGTTTCTGTAGCGTTTTATCGAGTTTGTTAGTGTTTGTATTGATTATTAGTGTTTATTATGGTTTAATATTTTTTTTATTGTGTATTAGGGGTTTTAGGGATTTTTTAACATTTATTAGGGTCTAATAGAGTTTCATGGGTTTTATTACAGGTTATTACGGTTTATTAGTGTTTATTAGGGTTATTAGGGATTTATAGTGGGTTATTGGGGTTATTGGGGTTTATTAGTGGTTCATAAAGGTTATTAGTGGTTGTTAGGGTTTGTTAGGTTTTGTTGGGGTTTTTAGGGTTTGTTACGGTTTGTTTGAGTTGTTTGGGGTTTTATGAGTTTTTTTGGGTTTTATGGGTGTGTTTGGATTTTTTATGCTTTGTTAGGGTTATTTTATAATTTTTTGGGGTTTTGTTGCATTTTGTGAAATTTCAAGTATTTCTTAGGTTTTTTTAGCAATTGATAGGGTTTATGTTTCATCGTTAGTGGCTTTAGTCGAGATACCCCGATTTGTTAACATTCATACTAGTATAACTTACGATTAGATGGCCCACTATTATATATATGGATTTTATCAGTGCTAGAAAAGTGCATTAATAGTGCTAAAAAAGCACTATTAATCATGGAAAAGATAAGGGGGTCCTTTTTATCAGCGCCCAGAAAAGCGTTGAAAAAGGGGACTTTTATCAGCGCTAAAAAAGCGCTGATAAAAGTAAAAAATAAATAAATATATATATATATATATATAATTTGGGGTAGATTTTAACAGCGCTTGACCCCCTTTATCATTGCTAGGTGGACCACTCCCGCGCGCTTCACTTGCCTGCGCGTCATGCACATGCCCCCTACGTGCACCTCCTTGCTTCCCCTAGAACTCGAACCCACGACCTCCCCCTTGCGCACCTGCACCATTACCACTAAGCCATTTCATTTTTTTTCTATTTAATGATATATCTATATATATATAGTTATATTTATTCATATATTAATATAGATTCATATTAATATAATCATATTTAGTTATATTAATACATATATATTTATTCATATATTAGTATATATATATTTATTCGTATATTTATTTATATTTATATATATAGTTATAATCTTTTACCCATATATTTATTTGTTTAATAATATATATTTATAAGATTAGTTTTAAATACATTTATAAAATATGTTTTTTATGTGTGTTTATAAATAAATAAATACAAACATATATATATACAACACACACAGACACACACACACATTTATGAATAAATACATATATATGTGTATTTGAAAATCCATCGAAAGTTAAAATGACCATAACTTCTAATCCAGAAGTCTTTTTCAACTCTACAACTAGTAAAATCGAAGAAAATGAAACAATCTTCGATATGATATGTGGTACAGGCCTAACTGACATCCAGATCAGAAGTTATTATTTATAATTTATTATTTATTATCATTCACATGAAAATGCACATGCATATGCACATGCACGTGCATTATGATGTATTATTTTAACCACACACATACATATGAACATGCATGTGCGTTATTACTACTATTATTAATATAAGTATTTTTAGGGTTTACTATCATTTTTTTGATTTTTAGGTGTTATTAACATTTATTATGGTTTGTTAGGATTTTAGGGTTTTTAATGGTATATTAGCATTTTTTAAGGTTTGGTGGTGGTTATTATGACTTTATTAGAATTTATTATGTTGTGTCAAGGTTTATTAGGTTTTATTAGAAATTTTTAGGGTTTTATAAGGATTGAGTTTGGTTTATTAGGGTTTATTATGGTATATTATGGTATATTTGGGTATGTTTAGGATTTATTAGGGTTTATTATGATTCATTGTGGTTTATTAATTTTTAAAAGAGTATATTAGGGGTTTTGAGTGTTTAGTTGTGTTTATTTGGGTTTATTAGCGCTTTTAAGCTTTAATAGATTTTATTAGCATTTATTAGGGGTTTTTGGGCTTTTTAATGGTATATTTTCGTTTTTTACGGTTTAGTGGGGTTTATTATGGTTTATTATGGTGTGTTAGGTTTATTAGGGTTGAGTAGGTATTTTTTTTATTAGGGTTGAGTCGGAATCTTTATGGTTTTATTAGGGTTTATTAGGGTTGAGTACGGTTGTTGGGGATTTTGAGGGTTTACCAGGGTTTGTTAGTGTTTTTATTAGGGTATATGAGTGTTTTTTAGTTTTTGTTAATAAACATGAGGGGTTTTTATGACTTTTTAGCTTTTATTAGCGTGTTTTAATTGTTTGTGAGCATTTTTAATAGTTTATTATCTTTTATTTGATTCTATTATGGTCTATTATGTTTTATAGGGATTTTTAATTGTATGTTTGTGCTTTTTTGTTTACTGGAGTTGGGTTTTATTTGGTTTTGTTATGCTGTGTCAAGGTTTATTAGGGTTGAGAAGGTATTTTTAGGGTTTTATTATGGTTTTATTAGGGTTTATTAGTTTTTATTAGGGTTTATTAATGATTTTTAGGGTTTATTAAGGATTTTTATGGTTTATTATGGTATGTTAGGGGTTTATTAGTTTTTTTTGTTTTATTAGGTAATATTAGTGTTTGTTAGGTCTTTTTAGATAATATATCATGTTTTTATTGTTTGTGAGTGTTTTGTTTTGGGCCTTTTTAGGGTTTCATAGGTTATATTAGAGTTTATTAGGGTTTATTAGGGTTTCCAGGGATTTTTAAGGTATGTTGGCCTTTTTGTCTTTATTAGGTTATATCAGTGTTTTTAGGTTTTTAAGGTAATATATAGCGTTTTTAGTGTTTGTGACCGTTTTTTATTGTTTGTGAGTGTTTTTAGGGTTTACTAGGTTATATTACAGTTTATGAGGGTTTATAGGGATTTTTAAGATATACTTGGGTTTTTTCTCTTTATTGGGGTTTTGTAGGTTTTATTAGGGGTTATTACGGTGTGTTATGGTTTGTTAGGGTTGAGTAGGGTTTATTTGGGTTTATTTACGATTTATTAGGGATATTTAGGGTTTCTCTGGGGATTATTATTGTTTATTAGTGTTTATTAGTGTCTATTAGGGTTGGTTAGGGTTGTTTAGGTTTTCTAAATGTATTTCTAGCGTTTATTAGGATTTATTATTATTTATTAGGGTTTATTTGGTATTTTTGGGGTTTTATTAGGGTTGAGTAGAGTTTATTAGGTTTTTAAGGATTCTATGGCGTTTTTAGGGATTATTAGAGTTTATTAGGGGTTTATTAGGGTTTATTTTTTTATATTATGGTATATTAGGGTTTAATATTTTTGAGGGTTTTGAAGCGTCTTTAGTGGTTTGTATCATTTTTTAGAGTTTGTGTAGCGTTGTTAGAGTTTATGTAGCATTTTTTGAGTTTATGTAGCGTTTTTAGGGTTTAGTTAGCGGTTTTAGATTTTATGTATCATTTTTAGGATTTATGTAACGTTTTTAGGGGTTATGTAGCGTGTTTAGGTTTTAGGTTTTATGTAGCATGTTTTAGGATTTATGTTGTGTTTTCTGGGTTTATGTAGCATTTTTAGGGATAGTGTAGCATTTATGTTGCATTTTTTAGGGTTTATATAACATTTCTAGGGTTCGTGGAGTGTTTTTTGGGTTTATATTGTGTATTTAGGTTTTATGTAGCATTTTTAATGTTTATGTTACGTTTTTAGGGATTATGTTGTGTTTTTTAAGGTTTATGTAACAAATCTAGGGTTTATGTAGTGCTTTTAGGGTTTATGTAGCGTTTTTTCAGCTTATGTTACATTTTTTGGTTTATGTTGTGTTTTTAGGGTTTTAGTTTCATTTTTAGGGTTTATGTAATGTTTTAAGGTTTATGTATCTATTTGAAGCCCTTTTGGGGTTTTAATGGTTGTTAATGGTTTGTAGTGTTTTATTAAGGTTTTTAAGGTTTGTTAACAGGTGTTTATGGTTTTTTATGGTATCTGATGTCTTTTTAATGGGTTTTGGGGGGCTTTTAGGGTTTTATTTGTTTTTTGGGATTGATAGGGGTTGTTAGGGTTTTTTTAGTGTGATTTAGGGTTTGTTTGGGTATTGTAGCGGTTTTTAGGGTTTATATAATGTGTTTTATCATTTTTTGGGTTCTTTAGTGTTTTTTTAGTGTTCTTTAGAGTTTAATATGGGTATTTAGTGTTTATTAGGGTTCCTTAGGGTTTATTAGTGTTCTTTAGGATTTTTTACAGTTTATTAGAGTTTTTGTAAAGACCCGTAAATTTGAAGGAAAATTTTTTCATAATTTTCTTTGGAATTTTACAAGAACGCAGTTTATGACGGAACCTGATTCCAAGGCCTGGTGTGCCCGGAATCAATTTCCGAAGTTTAGCTCAGGTACGTTCAGTGAACGAACGAGCGGGTTTTTCTAACTTTTGAACCGGATCTTGGAATCGAAATCCGAGGGCACTGATGGAATAGCAGCGCTGGTTATTGGTTATGAAGAATTTTCCTGGAGTTTCGTTTACACGGGGGGAGATGTTATAAAAAAATGAGGAATAAAAATAATTTTTTTTTACAATTTATTTTTATTTCTTTACCGGTGGGTTAAGTGTGTGGAAAAGGAAAATTCTAGGAAGTTGGGGTGGGGCCCGCACGAGCCCCCACCTCCTTCAATTTTCTCAACACCCCTTTGAAACCCCCCTCTAGCATTTAATTTTGCAACTCCCCACCTTTAATTACACGCCAATTAAATGCCTCATTAATTGGACAATGCTCGATAATTAAAGAGTGATCTGTTTTTGAATTTCAAAAATAGTTGGCGTGGGAAATAAAATAAGGAAAGGCCTTATTTTATTGTAGTTGTTGTGTCGTGCGAGAGATTTTAGAGAGGAATCACTCAAAGCCTTGAATCTTCATCTTCTTCATTGGAGAACGTGAAGAACGATGAAGAACGTAAGCCTCTGACGGAAGACGATGAAGAAAGCTAGTTCCCTAGAGATCGACGACGCGACATCGTGTACCGCGACGCCGACGATCCTCCTTCCGCGACGCCGACGATCCTCTTCCGTGACACCGTCTCCCGCGACGTCTTTTCCCGCTATGATCTTCGTTCATCAACACCTTGAGGTAGGGGGTTTTGGTTTAATTAAATCTATGTGATTTATATCCTTGACATGTGTTTAATTGTCGGAAGTCGTTTGAACCGCTAACGCGGTGGGTGCGGACCAACGAACAAGTCCGAACACACCGTTTTTTTGTTCTTGGTGTGTGGATCGACGGGCGACGACGAAGCAGGCAGCAAAGGCATTATGAGGACTTCGCAGTGAAGAGCCGGTCCTAGGAGAACCGCTGGCGAAGACGGCAGGCAAAACGGACCACCGGAGCGCGTCTGGTGGTCTGCGGAAGACCTCGCTGGCGCGCTGCGCCGGCCCTGCAGCGGGAAGGACCACCGCGGCTGAAGCCACGGCGGCAGCCGGCTGGTCCCGTGGCCACGCGGGACCAAGGGAGACGTGGCGTCAGGCTGCGTCTGCTGGCAAGGAGCGGCCCCCATGCGGGGGTCGCGGCTCCAATCAAGTGGGCAACTCCCCCTTGCACGTCCGCTCAGCCCGCCTTGAGCCGACCTCGCTCGGCCAGCGCCGAACCACCCCGGTCCAGACTGGCCACACCGGGCCGGGCCGGGCCGCCTAGGCCAAGCCGCGCCTCACCTGCCGGACCAGGACATGCCTTGCCGAGTTGGACCCGGACCGGGTCGGGCCGACCTAGTGGGGGTTGGGCCGGGTCGGACCGGGCCCTGACCCCCCCATTTTCGGACCACTTTCGGTCTTTTTCCCATAACATAGGCTACACACCTCCGATCGACACCCTTTTAGTTGCGTAGCGATCCTTGGATCGAGACGGTCATTTATTTATATTACACTCATGGTTTCGCAGAACTTTGGGTATGGCCGGGTTGGTTCGAACACGAAACCAACTGGGCCCTTGGAGCAAAAATGCTTATAACTTGAGATCCGGATGTCCGATTGACGTGTCGTCAACTTTGTTGGACTCCTCTTAGTGAGACGGACCTTTTGGATTACTCCGCTCATGTTTTGGACACAGTTGGAGTGTGGTCAGGTTGGTTTTGACTTAAAAACCAACCGGGCCCCTGGAACGAAAAGGCCAATAACTCTCAGACCGGGCGTCTGATTCACACGCCGTCTATCACATTGAGTTCCTCTTGTTGAGACGGATCTTTGGGATACATCAACTCCGGACTACGTTTCAGTTGATGTATTGACCTCTTGGCTCGTGGAGTGGACCCTCCCGGAACGAGCGTGCTGTGTGCGGAAACCCTAGAGCTGGTTGCGACTACGACGACGATGACTTTCATACTTGAATCCTCAGTGGGTTCGACGATGACGACTGCACTGAAATCCTATGTGGGTTCAGTAGTGATGAAGACCGTACTGAAATCCTATGTGGGTTCGACAGCGATGAAGACTTCACTGAAATCATATGTGGTTTCGGCAGCGATGAAGACCGTACCGAAATCCTATGTGGGTTCGACGGCGATGAAGACTGCACTGAAATCCTATGTGGGTTTGGCAGTGATGAATACCTTACTGAAATCGTATGTGGGATCGACGACGATGAAGACTGCACTGAAATCCTATGTGGGTTCGGCAGCGATGAGGACCGTACTGAAATCCTATGTGGGTTCGACGGTGATGAAGACTGCACGGAAATCCTATGTGGGTTCGGTGGCAGTGAAGACCATACTGAAATCCTCAGTGGGTTCAGTGGAAATGAATACTGCACTGAAATCCTATGTGGGTTCGGCAGCTTGGCTGGTTTGGTATCCTACGTGGGTCCCATTTTAGATGAATCAGTGGCTATTATATTATCATCTCTATCACTGAAAATTAAACTTGTGTGAGCTAAGTCTTGGCTCTCAATCATTATCATCTATATGATTGACTTGCTTTCCTATGTGGATTGTGTTGTGCTTTCCTTTGTGGATTAGGTTGTACTATCCTATGTGGACGTGATTGACTTGGGCTCGAGTGTTGGAGCCGAGCTGGAATTGATGACTTAGGTATATGTATGGTCATATACCTAAGTAGTTTTGGTTGTAACTTCGTGATTGTATCTTACTTTTGTGGATTATCCTTTATGGATTCTGGGAGACCTTCGGGGGTCTTGGGGTCCCTACTGAGTAGCGTATACTCAGCCCTGCACGGGCTATGCCCGCACTACGTTGTGTTGGATGCAGATGGAGGATAGCACTGATCGTGGTAGAGGCTAGTGGAGCAGTTGGTACCTGGAGGTGGACCACTGGGCGGGAC
The DNA here is from genome assembly GCA_963277665.1 of Viscum album. Lineage (NCBI taxonomy): Eukaryota > Viridiplantae > Streptophyta > Magnoliopsida > Santalales > Viscaceae > Viscum > Viscum album. The sequence continues at coordinate 857,223,747 of OY728167.1, read as the reverse complement.
GTACACGGAGCGGACGGCTGGACTCGAGGAGCTGAGGTGGCTATCTATACCCACCCTTCAGGTGGGACTACCAGTGGGCGGATCAACGTTGCTGCTTTACTTTTCATTTGCTGTACTTCCTTTCCAGTTGTACTTTACTTTCATTTTGGGTTAGTATTCTGGCCCACTTACTTTTCCGCACTTACTTTTGTACCCTGTTTTACTTAGTGTTTTCTTCTGCTGGTTTACTCTATGGTGTTTGTTTACTTCATAAAGGCAATGCCTTCCCCTTTTGTTGGTACTTACGCCTTTGGTGCTAGTCGCCAGCCCCTGGCCTATGGAAGGTGGGCTTGGGGTAGTCACAGCATGGGCCCTGAGGATGGGTCGTGAAAAATTGGTATCAAAGGGAGGTTCGGTTCTATCGCAGAACTCAGGACTCTGATTTTTCTTCTTTCTGAAGCAATAGTGTTAAGGGTATTAAGTGTGTTTATCAGTCCTGGGAGTCTAGTGTTGGTGCGGTGGCTGATGTATCCGTACACCAGGACCACGACTTCTGATTTCCGACTCAATTCATGAAAAAATTGATTGCATGTGTGTTTCAGAAGTTTTCATTGTGATTACTTTGTTTCAGCTCACCAGGTATACTATTTTGACCGTGGCGCACCTGTATCTTTTCAGGATGGCCCCACAACAGTAGCCAGCTAGGGTTTCAAGCTTTGTGCGAGACGACAGCCCACCGAGCAACGAGGCCTTGGTACATGCCCCTTTTTTAGCGGAGGCACCAGCGGTACCTCTACCCGCCGAGCCACCGATGCTACCAGCCCCAACCGCTGAGAGTGCATGTCACCTTAGTGCACTGCACGAGTTTCAGCATCAGAGACCGCCTAGGTTCCGTAGGGAGACAGACCCTCAGGCAGCCGAGGATTAGCTGGAGGTTGTGGTTCGAGTTTTCAGATTAGTGGGGACACCAGCTAACCTCATGGTGATTCTTGTAGCGAGCCTCCTGCACACGGCAGCAGGAAGATGGTGGAGCTTGATTCTCTAGGTGTACGACGAGGCATCACTCCTTTGGACGGACTTTTAGAGCCTCTTCTGCTAGGAGTTCATCCCAGCCACCCTCTGTGCGGTGTGCATTCAGGAGTTACTTCAGCTACGACAGGGCAGCATGACTGTGGCCCAGTACTCAGTGAGGTTTACTGATCTCTCGCGCTACTCCACAGACATGGTACGAGACCCATTCTTCCGGGCCCATACCATCGAGTAGGGACTGAGGCATGAGATCAGGGCTTCGATGATCTCTCTCAACTTTCCGACGCAGGCAGGGGTGTTGGAGAGAGCCCTTCTAGTGGAGAGTTTCTTCTCCGAGCAGTCACCAGCGACGGGACCCTCCGCAGGACGAACCTTAGAGGAGTCTTCTGTAGATGGAATTAGACAGGTGACGCAGAGGTCCATGCGGGCTAGGCCATCAGATGGGAAATCTCAGGATACAGATTTGGTTTTTCGAGGCACACGAAGGAGAGCCAGCTACGCGAGGAGCAGGCAATGCTACGCATGCGGCGGGCAGGGTCACATGGCTCAAGACTTCCCGGCTCGTCCTGCTAATGAGCAGCAGGCGGTAGAGGGACCTCCCAGGCAGAGGTTAGACTATGGCGGTCCGTAGGGAGAAGGCGGGCGAGGTAGAGGAGTTGGCCGAGCAGCGGGTGGTGGGTGACGCTTAAAGGCCCCACCACCACCACCACCAGGGAGACCACCCCGACCGCAGGGAACGGGTGGACCAGGGAGATCTCAGCTTCAAGCATCTGAGGCCTACGATCATGGAGCTACAAAAGCATATTGACAGGAGCGGGACTATCTCTAGACCTGGAGACTTTGGTTCATGTTGCTTCTAGCTTTGTTGATGTTTGTTTGTGGATGCTTTGTGTCTTTGTACTTTGAGCTATAGTAATTAAAGACACCTTTCTTTGTGGAATTTACTATCCTATCCTCTATTTGTATTGTTACTAAGAGGTTCTGGTTCAAACTGTTGACTTGACCCACACTTTTAGATACCTACTGGAGGAGACCTAGTGACCACACACTGATGCCGACAGTGTGACTCGACCCTTGGAGGCAAGAGTAACGGTTGGATCTCTTGGTAGTGGCGTCGAGGCCTTACGACATCATCCTTGGTATGGATTAGTATCATCCATGTTGGGATTGACTGTATTAGGCAAAGAACATGGTTCATCCAGGGGATGAGACCAGATTTCTCTTATCGGAAAAGAAGAAATCTTAGCAGCTCTTGTAGGACCAGAGAAGGTCCAAGTCATCCATGAGTGCATGAGGACAGCCCTGATCCGACAAAAGTCTTGTGCTGACAGGAGGTAGAGACCACTAGAGTTCGAGGATGGAGACCACATCTTCTTGCGGGTCTCACCTCGACGTGGTTTACGGAGATTTGGCCGGGGCGACGAGTTATCTTCGCGCTTCATCGGACCCTTCTAGGTCCTCAACAGGGTAGGTGAGGTGGTTTATCATAGGACCCATCTACCTCAATTGCATCAGGTGCACAAAGTCTTTCCTCGTATCTCAGGTGAGGAGATTCGTGCATGACCCGACGCATATCATCGACCATGGGTTGCTGAACATCGATGACATGGTGACTTTTGCGGAGGTCCTGGTGGAGATCGAGGATCGACAGGAGCGGGTTCTACATGGACGGTCGATTCCTCTAGTGCGCATCAGATGGAAGCATGGGAACCAACAAGAGAGCACATGTGACCGGGAGGCTGAAATGCATGCACAGTACCCCTTTTGTTCCTCTAGTTTGTGATGTAGCCTTACGGGGACGTAAAGCCCTGAGGTGGGAGTAATGTAAAGACCTATAAATTTCAAGGGAAATTTTTTCTTAATTTTCTTTGAAATTTTACAAGAATGCGGTTTCTGAAGACACCTGATTCCAAGAGCAGGTGTGCCCGGAATCAATTTCTGATATTTAGCTCGGGTACGTTTGGTGAACGAACGAGAGGGTTTTCATAACTTTTGAACCAGAGCTCGGAATCAAAATATGAGGGCACATATGGAATCAAAGCACCGGTTAATTCTTATGAAGACCTTTCCTGGAGTTTCGTTTACTCAGGAGGAGATGTTTAAAAAAATTGAGGAATAAAAATAAATTTTTTTATAATTTATTTTTTATTTCTTTACCGGTGAGTTAAGTGTGTGGAAAAGGAAAATTATAGGAAGTTGGGGTGCGGCCCGGATGAGCCCCCACCTCCTTCAATTTCCACAACACCCCTTTGAAACCCCCCTCTAGAATTTAATTTTGCAACTCCCCACTTTTAATTACATGCCAATTAAACGCCTCATTAATTGGACAACACTCGATAATTAAAGAGTGATCTATTTTTGAATTTCAAAAACAGTTGGCGTGGGGAATAAAATAAGGCAAGGCCTTATTTTATTATAGTTGTTGTGTCGTGCGAGAGATTTGGGGGGCGGGGAATTACTAAAAGCCTTGAATCTTCATATTCTTCATTGGAGAATGCGAAGAACAATGAATAACGCCAGTCTCCGATGGAAGACGACGAAGAACACTAGTTCCCTGAAGATCGACAACGCGACGCCATGTACCGCGACGCCGATGATCCTCCTTCCGCAGCGTCGTCTCCCGCGACGTCTTTTCCAACGATGATCTTCGTTCATCAACAACTTGAGGTAGGGTGTTTTGGATTAATTAAATCTATGTTATTTATATCCTCGACATGTGTTTAATTGTCAGAATTCGTCTGAACTGCTAACGCGGTGGGTGCAGACCAACGAACAAGTCTGAACTCACCGTTTCATTGTTCTTGGTGTGCAGATCGACGGGCGACGACAAAGTAGGCCGCAAAGGAATTATGAGGACTTTGCAGTGAAGAGTATGTCCCGCGAGGACCGCTGGAGAAGACGGCAGGAAAAACGGACCACCGAAGCGCATCCGATGGTCTGCAGAAGACCCCGCCAGCACGCCACGCCGGTACGGCGGCGCCGGCAGCCAGAGGCGGCGGCGGACACCGGTCAGCCGCCAGGAGCTGGCGGTGCCCGGCGCGCCGCCGGGAAGGACCGCGACGGTGGCATGAGGCTGGTAACGCGGCCGCGCGAGACCGAAGGCGACGTGGCGTCGGGCCGCGTCCGCTGGCAAGGAGCGGCCCCCACGCGGGGACCGCGGTTCCAATCAAGGGGGCAGTGCCCCCTTGCGCGTACGCTCGGCCATCGCCGAGCCGACCCCGCTCGGCCAGCGCCGAGCCGCGCTGGTGGGACCGGGTCGGACCCGGACCCGGGTCGGGTCGATCCGGTTCGGGCGGACCCAGGGGGGTTGGGTAGGGTCAGACGGGGCCCAGACCACCCATTTTCGGACCACTTTCAGTCTTTTGACCATAACTTGGGCTACGGAACTCCGATCGACGCACCATCAGTTGCGTAGAGATCCTTGGATCGAGATGGTCATTTTGTTATATTACACTCAAGGTTTTGCAGAACATTGGGTACAGCCGGGTTGGTTTGAACACAAAACCAACCGGCCCCCCGGAGCAGAAACATTTATAAATTGAGCTCCGGACATCCGATTGACGTGCCGTAAACTTTGTTGGATTCCTATTAGAGAGAAGGACCTTTTGTCTTACTCCGCTCAAGGTTTGGATGCAGTTGGAGTGCGGTCGGTTTGGTTTTGACTTAAAAACCAACCGGGCCCCAGGAACGAAAAAGCCAATAACTCTCAGACCGGGCGTCTGATTGACGCGTCGTCTGTCACGTTGAGTTATTCTTGTCGAGACAGAACTTTGGGATACATCAACTCCAGACTACATGTCAGTTTATGTATCGAAATCTTGGCTCGTGGAGTGGACCCACCCAGAATGAGCGTGATGTGTGCGGAAACCTAGAGCTGGCTGCGACTGCGACAACGATGACTTTCGTACTGGAATCCTCAGTGGGTTCGACGACGACGACTGCACTGAAATCCTATGTGGGTTCGGCAGCAATGAAGACCATACTGAAATCCTATGTGGGTTCGACAACGATGAAGACGGCACTGAAATCCTATGTGGGTTCGGCAGCGATGAAGACCGCACTGAAATCCTATGTGGGTTCGATGGCGATGAAGACTGCACTGAAATCCTATGTGGGTTCGGCAGCGATGAAGACCGTACTGAAATCCTATGTGGGTTCGATGGCGATGAAGACTGCACTTAAATCCAATGTGGGTTCGGCAGCGATGAAGACTGTACTGAAATCCTATGTGGGTTCGACATCGATGAAGACTGCACTGAAATCCTATGTGGGTTCGGCAGCGATGAAGATCGTACTGAAATCTTATGTGGGTTCGACGATGATGAAGACTGCACTAAAATCCTATGTGGGTTGAGCAGTGATGAAGACCTTACTGAAATCCTATGTGGGTTCGATGGCGATGAAGACTGCACTAATATTCTATGTGGGTTAGGCAGCGATGAAGACCGTACTGAAATCATCAGTGGGTTCGACAGAAATGAAGACTGCACTGAAATCCTATGTGGTTTCGGCAGCTTAGCTGGTTTGGTATCCTTTGTGGGCCCCAGCTCAGATGAATCAGTGGCTATTATCTGATCATCTCTATCACCGAAGAAGTATACCTGTGTGAGCTGAGTCTTGGCTTCCAATCATTATCTTCGATATGATTGACTTGCTTTCCTATGTGGATTGTGTTGTGCTTTCCTGTGTGGATTAGGTTGTAATATCTTGTGTGGACGTGATTGACTTAGGCTCGGGTGTTGGAGCCGAGATGGAATTGATGACTTAGGTATATGTATGGGCATATACCTAAGTAGTGTTGGTTGTTACTTCGTGACTGTATCTTACTTTTGTGGATTATCCTTTGTGGATTCTGGGAGACCTTCGGGGGTCTCGAGGTCCCTACTGAGTAGCGTATACTCACCCCTGCACGGGCTATGTCTGCACTATGTTGTGTTGGATGTAGATGATGGACATCGCTGATCGTGGTAGAGGCTAGTGGAGCAGTCGGTACCTGGAGGTGGACCACTGGGCGGGACGTACACGGAGTGGACGACTGGACCCGAGGAGCTGAGGTGTCTATCTGTACCCACCCTTCAGGTGGGACTACTAGTGGACGGATCGACGTTGCTAATTTACTTTTCAGTTGTTGTACTTCCTTTCTAGTTGTACTTTACTTTCAATTTGAGTTTGTATTCTGTCCCACTTACTTTTCCGCACTTACTTTTGTACCCTGTTTTGCTTAGTGTTTTCTTCTGCTGGCTTACTTTGTGGTGTTTGTTTACTTTAACAAGGCAATTCCTTCCCCTTTTGTTGGGGCTTACGCCTTTGGTGCTAGTCGCCAGCCCCTGGCTTATGGAAGGCGGGCTTGGGGTAGTCACGGCATGGGCCCCGAGGATGGGTCGTGACAGTTTTTATTGCATATTAGGGTTTTATTGGGCTTTTTTGGGCATTAATATATTTTTCAATGGTTTATCAACCTTTTTAGGGTTATTTAGGATTTATTAGGGTTTATTACGGTTTAATTTATTTATTAGGGTTTAGTAACATGTATTTGGGTTTATTATGATTTATTAGGGTTTATTATGATTTGTTAGGGTTTATTGGGGTTTATTAGGAGTTTGTTATGGTTTGTTTCAGTTTTTTACGATTTATTTAGTGTTGTAAGGATTTGTTATGATTTATTTGGGGTTGATAGGGTTTGTTATGATTAATTTAGGGGTTATTAGGGTTTTTTATGGTTTATTAGTGGGTTGTAGGTTTTTGTAGGCTATTATTTGGAGGTTTTTATAGCGTTTTGTCAGGTTTGTTAGTGTTTTTAGCGATTATTAGTGTTTATTATGGATTAATAGAGTTTTTATTGTGTATTAGGGGTTTTAGGGATTTTTTAGCATTTATTAGGGTCTAATAGAGTTTGTTAGGTTTTATTATAGGTTATTACGATTTATTAGTCTATATTAGGGTTTTTAGGGATTAATAGTGGGTTTCAGGGGATATTGGGGTTTATTAGTGGTTCTAAATGGTTATTAGTGGTTGTTAGGGTTTGTTAGGTTTTGTTTGGGTTTTTAGGGTTTGTTACGGTTTGTTTGAGTTGTTTGGGATTTTATGTGTTTTTTGGGGTTTATGGGTGTGTTTGGATTTTTTATGCTTTGTTAGGGTTATTTTAGCATTTTTTGGGGTTTTGTTGCGTTTTTTGAATTTTCAGGTATTTTTTAGGTTTTTTAGCAATTGATTGGGTTTATGTTGTGTCGTTAGTGGCTTTAGTCGAGATACCCCGATTTTTTAACATTAAAACTGGTATAACTTATGATCTGATGTCCCACTACTACATATATGGATTTTATCAGTGCTAGAAAAGTGTATTAACGGTGCTAAAAAAGCACTGTTAATCGAGGAAAAGATAATGGGGGGTCCCTTTTATTAGCGCTCAGAAAAGTGCAGAAAAAGGGAACTTTTATCAGCCCTAAAAAAAGCGCCGATAAAAGTCATAATAAATAAATATATATATATATAATTTGGGGGAGATTTTAACAGCGCTTGACCCCCTTTATCATCACTAGGTGGACCACTCTCACACACTGCACTTGCCCGTGCGTCCAGCACATGCTCCCTACACGCACCTCCTTTCCTCAACCAGAACTCGAACCCACAACCTCCCCCTTCCGTGCATGCTCCTTTACCACTAAGCCATTTTATTTTTTATCTATTTAATGATATATCTATATTTATATAGTTATATTTATTCGTATATTAATATAGATTCATATTAATATAAATATATTTAGTTATATTAATACATATATATTTATTCATATACTAGTATATATATATTTATTAGTATATTTATTTATATATATATATATTTAGTTATAATCTTTTATCAATATATTTATTTTTTTAATAATATATATTTATTAGATTAGTTTTAAATACATTTATAAATTAAGTTTTTTATTTGTGTTTATAAATAAATAAATAAATACATACATACATAAATACAACACACACACAGACACACACACACACATATTTATGAATAAATACTTATATATGTGTCTTTGAAAAGCCATAGAAAGTTAAAACGACCATAACTTCAAATCCTGCAGTCTTTTTCAACTCTACAACTTGTCAAATCAAAGAAAATGAAACAATTTTCTATATGATATGTGGTACAGGACTAATGGACATTCGGATCAAAAGTTATTATTTATAAATTATTATTTACTGTCATTCAAACGAAAATTCCCATGCATATGCTCATGCACGTGCGTTATGATTTATTATTTAAACCACGCAGATGCATATGAACATGCACGTGCGTTATTACTACTATTATTATTATAAGTATTTTTAGGGATTACTATCATTTTTTAGGATTTTTAGGTGTTATTACCATTTATTATGGTTTGTTAGGGTTTTAGGGTTTTTAATGGTATATTAGCGTTTTTAGGGTTTGGTTGTGTTTATTAGGATTTTTTAGGGTTTATTATGGTGTGTCAATGTTTATTAGTGTTTATTCAAAAAATTTAGTTTTTTATTAGGATTGAGTTTGGTTTATTAGGGTTTATTATGGTATATTATGGTATATTTGGGTATGTTTAGGATTTATTAGGGTTTATTATTATTGATTGTGGTTTATTAATTTTTAAGATGGTATATTAGGGGTTTTTAGTGTTTAGTAGTGTTTATTTGGGTCTATTAGTGCTTTTAAGATTTAATAGGTTTTATTTGCATTTATTAGGGGTGTCAGAGCTTTTTAATGGTATATTTGCGTTTTTTTAGGGTTTAGTGGGGTTTATTATGGTTTATTATGATGTGTTAGATTTATTAGGGTTGAGTAGGTATTCTTTGGGTTTTATTAGGGTTGAGTCGGTATCTCTAAGGTTTTATTAGGGTTGAGTACGGTTTATTTGGGTTTGTTGGGAATTTTTAGGGTTTACTAGGGTTTGTTAGTGTTTTTATTAGTGTATATGATTGTTTTTTAGTTTTTGTTAATATATTTGAAGGGTTTTTATGACTTTTTAGTTTTTATTAGGGTTTTTTTAGTGTTTGTGTGCATTTTTAATGGTTTTTTAGCTTTTATTTTAATTTATTGTGGTTTATTAGAGTTTCTAGGGCTTTTTAATGTCTTTTTACGTTTTTTTGTTTATTTGGGTTTATTTGGGTTTTATTAGGTTTTGTTATGGTGTGTCAAGGTTTATTAGGGTTGAGAAGGTATTTTAGGGTTTTATTAGGGTTTTATTAGGCTTTATTCATTTTTATTAGGGTTTATTCGGGATTTTTAGGGTTTATTAAGGTTTGTTAGGGGTTTATTAGTTTTTTTGTTTTATTAGGTTATATTAGTGTTTGTTAGGTCTTTATAGAAAATATAGCATTTTTTATTGTTTGTGGGTGTTTTGTTTTTGTTTGTGAGCGTTTTAGGGTTTCTTTGGTTATATTAGAGTTTATTATGGTTTATTAGGGTTTCTAGGTATTTTTACGATATATTAGCGTTTTTTGTCTTTATAAGGTTATATTAGTGTTTTTAGGTCTTTTTAGGTAACATAGCATGTTTTTATTGTTTATGATTGTTTTTTATTGTTTGTGAGCATTTTTAGGGTTTATTATGTTATATTAGAGATTATTAGGGTTTCTAGAGATTTTTTAAGGTATATTCTTATTTTTTCTTTATTAGGGTTTTGTAGGGTTTTATTAGTGGTTATTATGGTGTGTTAAGGTTTTTTAGGGTTGACTAGGGTTATTTGGCTTTATTTATGGTTTACTATGTATTTTTAGGGTTTATTTGGTGTGTAGTAGGGTTTATTAGTGTTTATTAGTGTTTATTAGGGTTGGTTAGGGTTGTTTAGCTTTTCTTAATGTGTTTTTAGGGTTTATTAGGTTTTATTTTCATTTAAATATGTTTATTAGGTATTTTTGGGGTTTTATTAGGGTTGAGTTGAGTTTCATAGGATTTTAGGGATAACAAGGTGTTTTTTTTGGTTTATTGGATTTTATTAGGGGTTTATTAGGGTTTAATTTTTTATATTATGGTATATTAGGGTTTAATATTATTGAGGGTTTTAAAGGGTCTTAAGGGTTTTTGTAGCATTTTTAGGGTTTTTGTAGATTTGTTAGTGTTTATGTAGCATTTGTAGTGTTTATGTAGTTTTTTAGGGTTTATTCAGCAGTTTTAGATTTTATGTATCATTTTTTGGGTTTATGTAACGTTTTTAGGGTTTATGTATTGTGTTTTGGGTTGAGGTTTTATGTAGAATTTTTTAGGGTTTATGTTGCGTTTTCTGGGGTTATGTAGCATTTTTAGGGATGATGTAGCATTTATATTGCATTTTTTAGGGTTTATGTAACGTTTTTAGGGTTTGTGGAGTGTTTTTAGGGTTTATATTGTGTTTTTAGGTTTTATGTAGCATTTTTAATGTTTATGTTTGGTTTTTTATGGATTATGTTGTGTTTTTAGGGTTTACGATACAGTTCTAGGGTTTATGTAGTGCTTTTAGGGTCTATTTAGTGTTTTTGGATTTTGTTGCATTTTTTGGTTCCTGTTGTGTTTTTAGGGTTTTTGTTGCATTTTTTAGGGTTTTTGTAACGTTTTTAGGGTTTATGTATCTATTTGAACCCTTTTTTAAGATTTTAACGGGTTTTTATGGTTTGTAGTGTTTTTTAGGGTTTTTAAGGGTTGTTAACAGGTGTTTATGGTTTTTAGGGGATCTGATGGCTTTTTAATGGGTTTTTTGGGGGTTTTCAGGGTTTATTTTCCTTTTTGGGATTGATAGGGGTTGTTAGGGTTTTAGTGTGTTTTAGGGTTTGTATGGGTATTTTAGTGGTTTCTTGGGTTTATATATTGTGTTTTAGAATTTTTTTAGGTTCTTTAGGGTTTTTTAGTGTTATTTAGAGTTTACTATGGTTCTTTATGGTTCATTAGGGTTCTTTACGGTTTATTAGTATTTTTTAGGATTTGTTACAGTTTGTTAGTGTTTTTATTGTATATTAGGGTTATATTGGGGTTTTATAGGAATTAATATATTTTTCTAAAGTTTATCAACCTTTTTAGGGTTATTTAGGATTTATTAGGGTTTATTAGGGTTTATTTTATTTAATAGGGCTTAGTAACATGTATTTGGGTTTATTACGATTTATTAGGGTTTATTAAGCTTTGTTAGGGTTGATTGCGGTTTATCAGGGGTTTGTTATGTTTTTTTCAGTTTATTATGATTTATTTGGGGTTATTACGATTTATTTGGGGGTTATTAGGGTTTGTTAGGGTTTAATAGTGGGTTGTAGGGTTTTGTAGGCTATTATTTGAAGGTTTTTGTAGCATTTTGTCGGCTTTGTTAGGGTTTTTAGTGATTATTAGGGTTTATTATGGTTTAATAGTGTTTCTATTGTATATTAGGGGTTTAAGGTTTCGTAGCATTTATTAGGGTCTAATAGAGTTTTTAGGGTTTATTACTTGTTATTTTGATTAATTAGTGTTTGTTAGGGTTTTAGGGTTTAATAGTGGGTTTTTGGGATTATTGGGGTTTATTATTGGTTCTTAGGGGTTATTAGTAGTTGTTAGGGTTTGTTAGGTTTTATTTAGGTTTTTTTGGGTATGTTACAGTTTGTTTGAGTTGTTTGCGGTTTTAAGCTTTTTTTGGGTTTTTTCGGTGTGTTTGGATTTTTTATGCTTTGTTAGGGTTATTTTAGCATTTTTTGGGGTTTTGTTGCGTTTTGTGGGCTTTGAAGAATTTTTTGTTTTTCTGAAGCAATTGTTAGGGTTTATGTAGCATTGTTAGTGGCTTTAGTGTTTCAATAGGGGTTTATTAAAGGTTTATTAATGTTTAATTTTTTATATTACGGTATATTAGGGTTTAATATTTTTGAGGGTTTTGAAGCATCTTTAGTGTTTTTGTTGCCGTTTTAGGGTTTGTGTAGTGTTTTAGAGTTTATGTAGCCCTTTTAGTGTTTACATAGCATTTTTAGGGTATAATTAGCGGTTTTAGGATTTTTGTATCATTTTTAGGGTTTATGTAATGTTTTTAGGGTTTATGTAGCGTGTTTAATGTTTAGGTTTAATGTAGCATTTTTAGGGTTTATGTTGCATTTTCAGGGTTTATGCAGCTGTTTTAGGGGTGATGTAGCGTTTATGTTGCATTTTTTAGGGTTTATGTAACGTTTTTAGGGTTCATGTAGTGTTGTTAGAGTTTATATTGTGTTTTTCGGTATTATGTAGCATTTTTTAATGTTTATGTGCCGTTTTTTTAGGATTTATGTTGTTTTTTTAGGGTTTATGTTACAGTTCTAGGGTTTATGTAGTTCTTTTAGGTTTTATATAGCTTTTTTGGGATTATGTTGTGTTTTTTGGTTTATGTTGCGTTTTTAGGGTTTTGTGGCATTTTTTAGGGTTAATATAACGTTTTTAGGGTTTATGTATCTATTTGAAGCATTTTTTAGTGTTTTAATGGCTGTTTATGGTTTGTAGTGTTTTTTAGGGTTTTTAAGGGTTGTTAACGGGTGATTATGGTTTTTTATGGTATCCGCTGGATTTTTAAGGGTGGGGGGGGGTATGGGTTTATTTGTTTTTTGGGGATTCATAGGGCTTGTTAGGGTTTTTTAGTTTGTTTTAGGGTTTGATTGGGTATCGTAGCTGTTTTAGGGTTTATATAATCCGTTTTAGCGTTTTTTGGGTTCTTTAGGGTTTTTAGTGTTCTTTAGAGTTTAATATGGTTATTTAGGGTTTATTAGTGTTCTTTAGTGTTTATTAGTGTTATTTAGGATTTGTTATAGTTCAGTAGTGTTTTTATTGTATATTGGGGTTTTATTGGGATTTTGTAGTCATTAATAGCTTTTTCTAGGGTTTATCAACCTTTTTTAGGGTTATTTCGGATTTATTAGGGTTTATTAGGGTTTATTTTATTTATTAGGGTTTAGTAACATGAATTTGGGTTTATTACGATTTATTAGGGTTTATTATGATTTGTTAGGGTTTATTGGTGTTTATTAGGGGTTTGATATGGTTTATTTCAGTTTGTTACGATTTACTTGGCGTTGTTAAGATTTGTTACAATTTATTTGGGGTTTTTAGGGTTAGTTACACTTTATTATGGGGTTATTCGGGTTTGTTAGGGTTTATAAGGAGGTTGTAGGGTTTTGTAGGCTATTATTTCGAGGGTTTTATAGCGTTTTTTGGGTTTTTTAGGGTTTTTAGTGATTATTAGGATTTATTATGGTTTAATAGTGTTTTTTATAGTATATTAGGGCAAGGAAGGCTCGGGGCCAGGCTATTCCTGACCGCCCCCAAAGTTTATTAAAAAAGACACAAAGACACTATAGACAATGGAGGGGCGGGGTCAATCATCCCACACCCAAAAAACATTAACAAACACACACACAAGACCAAAAAAAGAAAAGCAAAGAAAGAAAAAGACATGAAAACCAGACACAACCAGCGACATCATCACGTAACATCCATCCAATGCCAGCATTCAGCAGCACCACGTCCAAGCAGAAACCAATATACAGCAACGTCAAAACCATCAGCAGCATCCCACTTCACTATCTCTAGCCTCCAGCACCTCCTCATCCCAGCACCCTGATTCAGTTCCAAAACCAATAGAACCAATTCCATAGAACACAGCCATTGAAGTCTTCCAGCACCCACCACCTCCAAACCTCAAGGAAATGAGCAGCCAATAACCAGCATCTCAACAACCAGCAACCATTAATTCCAAACCAAAAAGCATCCAACAACCAGTAAATGGCTCCAACCAACTCCCATTCAAAGAAAAGCAATCCATGAACAGCAGCACCCACATCCAGCATACGACATATAGAACAACCAGAAGCACAGAACCACAATCGTCTATGCCCTAGACCAACAGCTTCATTGCATCCCAGCCTCCCAGCAAGCAGTATCTAGCACCGAAGTTTCTGAAACCCAACAAAATCTTTCACAACTACAATGACAGCTGTGCCCGCATCCAGCATACCACAACAGACAATTCTCGAACCAAAGCATAGTACCCAGCGCCCCAACATCAATAACCAACACCTGTAGTGGTTCTCATCCAATCCATCCACAGCCACAAAGTAGAAAAACTTGTAAAGCAGAGAATTCAATCCAAATAATCCAGTAAAGAATCTATTGACCACCAAATGGACCAGCACACAGCAAAACCGAAGAAAACCTGCAGTAGAATCGGCCTGAACTGCAAGAGAGACAACATACCAGAACCTCTGAGATCTAATCCTCAGAAGCTGTGGAAAGATAGAATCATCCTAAACCGCAGGCACCAACTCGACCCAACCACATGACATCTCCTCCGCAGATCCAAGAGAGGATCGAGGAGTGCAGTCCGAAAAAAGCAGATCTGAGTCGAAGCGCCGCAACCGAGCCAGACCAAAGCCTCCACCTTGAAAACTCGATTTGAGCTGTCATCTTCCAAGAACCATCACGCGAATTCGTCAGCCGCCTCAGTTGAGACCCAGATCTGAGGTCAACGAATGGAGTTGCTGAAGCACGCAAACCCTTCCTCTTCGGAAAGTCGATGCCGAAACCTACCATTCCCCAAACGCCCATCATCAGCCGCCAAGGATCTTCACCGTCGAGGGTTGGTCGACCTCACCAAAATGCCGCCGAAAAGGGCTGAGGAGAGAAAGAAGGATGAAGAGGACGGCGGCGCCATGGAGCCCTAGCACGGGGAGAGAGAAAACCAGGAGAATCGGGATCCATCCTCTATGTCTAAGGATTTTTAGGGGTTTTAGGTTTTTTAGTATATTCTTATAGTATATTAGGGGTTTTAGGGCTTCTGTAGTGTTTATTTGTGTCTAATAGGGTTTTTAGGGTTTATTACAGGTTATTACGACTTATTAGAGTTTATTAGGGTTTTTAGGGTTTAATAGTGGGTTTTATGGGTTGTTAGGGTTTATTAGTGGTTCATTGGGGTTACTAGTGGTTGTTAGGGTTTGTTAGGTTTTGTTAGGGTTTTTTGGGTTTGTTATGGTCAGTTTGAGTTGTTTGGGGTTTCATGTGTTTTTTTGGGTTTTATGAGTGTGTTTGGATTTTTTATGTTTTGTTAGGGTTATTTTGTCATTTTTGGGGTTTTGATGCATTTTGTGGGTTTTGAAGCATTTTTATGGTTTTTATTGCAATTGAAAGGGTTTATGTAGCGTTGTTAGTGGCTTTGGTGGTTCTTTAGGGTTCATTAGGCTTTTTAGGGGTTTTTAGGGTTCTTTAGGGTGTATGAGGGTTTCTTTTGAGGTTTTAGGGGTTTTAAGGGGCTTTTGGGGTTTTAAGGGTTTTATTTGGTTGGTTAGGGTTTTGTTTGGCATTTTAGGCATTTTTGTGTTTTTTAGTGTTTTAATGGTTTTTAGTTTTTTTAGGGGTTTTGGGGGTTTTATGGTTCTTTAGGTTTGTTTTCATGTTTTTTTCGGTTGTTTAGGGGTTTTAGAGTTTTTAGGGTTTTTTAGGACTTTTTAGGCTTTTAGGGTTTTTAGGGTTTTTTTGGGTTTTTTTGGGTTTTTTTGGGTTTTTATTGTTTTTTAAGGTTTTGTCAGGTTTTGCTGGGTCTGTTAGGGTTTTTTTGTGAATGTTTGCATTTTGAATTGTTTAATACCATTTTTGTTGTATATTTGTGTTTTTAGGTATTTTGTAGCTTTTATTGGGGTTTAATAGGGTTTATAGGGTTTATTACGATTTATTAGTGTTTATTAGGGTATAATAGTGGGCTTTAGGGTTTATTAGGGTTTATTATGGTTTATTATTGGTTGGTAGGGTTTAATAGGGTTTATCAATTCTTATTAGAGTGATTTAGGGTGTCTAAGGGTTTCATAGGGTTTCTAAGGGTGTGTTAGGGTTTCTATGGGTGGGTTTGGGTTTTTATGGGCGGGTTATGGTTTCTAAGTTTGTGCTATGGTTTTAAGGGTTTCTAAGGTTGTTTTAGGGTTTCTATGGGTTTCTAAGGGTGTACTAGGGTATCTAAGGGTGTGTTAGGGTTTTAAGGGCGTGTTTGGGTTTCTAAGGGTGTGTTAGTGTTTCTTATGTTTGCTTAGGGTTTTGTTAGCATTTTTAGGGCTTTTAGGGTTATGTTAGGGTTTCTTATGGTTTGGTAGAGGGTTTTTAGGGTTTCTTCGTGTTTTTTGTGTTTATTGGGGTTTCTTAGTGCTTCTTGGAGTTTAATATGTCCTTTTAGGGTTTGTTACGGTATTTAAGTTTTGTTATGTTTTTTAGGGTTTTTTTGGGGTTTGTTAGGGTTTGTTAGTGTTTGTTAGGGTTTGATAGAGTTTGATAGGGTTTTTCATAGTTTTTAATGGTTTTTACTGTTTATGGGGTTATTCGTGGTTTTTTAGGTTTATTTAGTTGTTCATGGTTGTCACAGATGTTTAGAGATAGTCTCAAGCTTCAATTTCATATGTGGTAGAGGTGAAACGGACACCCAGATCAGAATTTATGGTCAATTGGAGGACTTAAGGACCTTATGGGTCTTTATTAATGTTATAAGGTGTTCCTATTGGTCACAGATGTGTAGATCTAGTCGAATGCTTCGATTTGATATATGGCAGAGGAAAAATGGACTCCCAGAGTAGAAGTTATGGTCTTTTGGAGGGTTTAAGTAACTTTTGGGCCTTCAAGGATGTGAGAAGGTACTTCAGTGGTTATAAGAGTGTAGCTATAGTCTCAATATTCGATTTGATATGTGGTTGGGACAAAAAAGACACCCATAGAAGAATTTATTGCAAAACAGACATCAGAATCCAATCTTTTGACCGTCAGGGATTTTGGCTCTTTTTGGGGGTTGAAGAATGTCAGAAAGGATTCCAGTGGTTACTAAAGTGTGTATCTTTTCACAATATTCGATTTGATATGTGGTAGAACCAAAATAAACACACGTATCCGATGTTGTTTTCATTTTAAATTGAGCAACCCGCCTAGGGCCTAAAAACCTAAGAAACCTGCAACTCACTAAAATAGGCATTACTTCTCCTTCGGGTGTCCGTTTCAGTGTTGTGACTAGTAAAAACGAATATTGTGAGATGAGTGAGGACTAAGTCTAATTGAAACTGTGATAAGATAAATGAAATAGAAGATATATTAGTTATACCACACCAAAAAAAAGTCCAACTTCAAACGACCATAACTTTCGCTCCGGTAGTCCGTTTAAGCTCTACCACAAATCAAATCGATGGCAGCGAAAACATCTACCCTGAAGTCTAACTTGAAAATAGTTAAAGTAATGTTTAGGACCCCAAAATCCCAAAAAAAACATCAGAGGGCCTCCAAAAATTCATTTTCGTGTCCGGATCCTTGTCAAATTTTTCTTTAAAGGGTCATTACTTCTTATTTATGTGTCTCTTCGGCCTCCAACACCTGTTTTTATCGTAGTTCGTTCTATGAGATTTAGTTGTACTATTCACAGAGTGGAAATGGACACCAAAAGAAGAAGTTATGCCTTTTTTAAGGACTCTGTGATTTTTTAGGTTTTTCGAGAAACCATTTCTAGCACTTTTGTCCTGTCTCCTATTCTTTCAAACAACTCTAAATTATTATTACTGTTATAATTATTATTATTATCATCATCTCATGCAAATGCACAAGCACATGCACATACGTTATTATTATATTTTTATTACCATGCACATGCACATGCAATGCACACACGTTATTTTATTATCACATTCGTTGTTATTATTATTATTATTATTATTATTATTATTGTGGTTGTTGTTGTTGTTGTTGTTATTGTTGTTGTTAACATCCCATGCAAATGCACATCCAAATAAACATACACACACATTCAATGAACGTGCGTTATTCTATTATCACAAGCATTGTTATTATTAATATTATTAATAATATTATTATTATTATAGTCATCATCATCACATGAAAATGCAACGCATTGGAGTTATTATTTATTACCATACACACGCACACGTAATGCACATGAAATATTCTGTTATCATATGCATTAGTAGTACTAATATTATCACCACTAGTACTACTATTATTACTACTGTTGTTGTTATTACTATCATCACGTGCAAATGTAGATGCATGTGTGTTATTATTTATTATTTATTACCATGTACGTGCATATGCAATGCACTTGTATTATTCTTTTATTATTATTATTATTATTGTCATAGTTTTTTATTTTTGTTATTATTATTTATATTATTATTATCATTATTATTATCATTATCACATGCAAATTCACATGCATGTTTGTTGTTATTTATTATTTATTCTCATGCACGTGCATGCATTATTATTATTATTATTATTACAATTTGTTTTATTAATATTATCATCAAATGTAAATGCACATGCACATGCATGTGCATTCATATTTATTATTATTTATTTATTATTTACTACTATGCACGTGCACATGAAATGAACTTGCGTTATTCTATTATTATTATTATTATTATTATTATTATTATTCTTGTTGTTGTAGTTTTTTTTTATAATCAAATACAAATTCACAAGCACATGCATTGTTATTTCTTATTTGTTACCATGCACGTGCATGCATCATTATCATTATCATTACATGTAAATTCACATGCATGTGCGTTATTATATATTATTTATTATCGTGCACATGAAAATGCAATGCACTTGCGTAATTCTATTATCACATGTGTTATTATTATTTATTCTAATGCACGTGCACACGCAATGCACGTGAGTTATTCTATTATCACATTTGTTATTATTTATTATTTATTATCATTCGCATGCAAATGAACATTCATGTGGACTTGGTTGTTAATTTTTGTTTATCACCATGCACATGCACATGCACATGAACTTGTATGTCTGTAATTATTTATTATTAATTATCATTCACATACACATGCATATACACATTCAATTCACATGCGTTATTATTTATTATATATTATTTATTATCATTCACATGAAAATGTGCAGGCATATGCACATGCACTTGCGTTATGATTTAATATTTAAACCATGCACATGCATATGCACATGCATGTGCGTTATTACTAATATTATTAGTAGAGGTATTTTTAGGGGTTACTATCATTTTTTAAGATTTTTAGGTGTTGCTAACATTTATTATGATTTGTTAGGGTTTTAGGGTTTTTTAATTGTATATTATCATTTTTTAGTGTTTGGTGGGGGTTATTAGGATTTTATTAGGGTTTATTATGGTGTGTCAAGGTTTATTAGTATTTATTAGGTATTTTTATGGTTTTATTAGGATTGAGGTGGGTTTATTAGGGTATATTATGGTTTATTATGATATATTTGCATATGTTTAGGATTTATTAGGGTTTGTTATGGTTCATTATGGTTTCTTAATTTTTAATAGGGTATATTAGGGTTTTTTATTGTTTAGTAGAATTTATTCAGGTTTATTAGAATTTTTAATATTTGTTATGTTTTATTAGTATTTATTAGGGGTTTTAGGGCTTTTTATGGTATATTTTTTATTTTTTAGGGTTTAGTGGGGTTTATTATGGTTTATTAGGGTGCGTGAAGGTTTATTAGGGTTGAGTAGTTATTATTAGGGTTTAGGCAGTATCTTTAAGGTTTATTAGGGTTTATTAGGGTAGAGTACAGTTTATTAGGGTTTGTTAGTGATTTTTAGGGTTAACTAGGGCTTGTTAGTGTTTTATTAGTGTATATGAGTGTTTTTTAGTTTTTGATAATATATATATGAGGGGTTGTTATGAATTTTTAGGTTTTATTAGCATGTTTTTAGTCTTTTTGAGCATTTTTAATGGTTTATTAGCTTTTATTTAAATTTATTATGGGTTATTAGGGTTTCTGGGGCTTTTTAATGGTTTTCTGCGTTTTTTTGTTTATTGGGGTTTAGTTGGGTTTTAATAGGTTTTCTTATGGTGCGTCAAGGTTTATTAGGGTTGAGAAGGTATTTTTAGGGTTTTATTATGGTTTTATTGGGGTTTATTAGTTTTTATTAGGGTTTATTAGGGATTTTTAGGGTTCATTGGGGTTTGTTAGTGGTTTATTAGTTGTTTTTATTTTATTAGGTTATATTAGTGTTTGTTAGGTCTTTTTAGATAATATAGCGTGTATTTATTGTTTTTGAGAGTTTTGTTTTTGTTTGTGAGTGTTTCTAGGGTTTCGTAGGTTATATTATATTTTATTATGGTTTATTAGGGTTTCTAGGGATTTTTAAGGTATATTAGCATTTTTTAATTTATTAGGTTATATTAGTGTTTTTAGGACTTTTTCGATAATATATTGCGTTTTTATTGGTTTTTATTGTTTTTTATTGTTTTTTAGTGTTTTAGGGTTTATTAGGTTATAATAGAGTTTATCATGGTTTCTAGGGGTTTTTAAGGTATACTAGCATCTTTTTCCTTATTAGGGTTTTGTAGGGTTTTATATGGGATTATTATGGAGTGTTGAGGTTTGTTAGGGTTTATTAGGGTTTATTTGGCTTTATTAATGGTTTATTAGGGCTTTTTAGGGGTTTTGGGGGTTTATTAGGGTTTATTAGTGTTTATTAGTGTCTATTAGGGTTGTTTAGGGTTGGTTAGGGTTGTTTAAGTTTTCTAAACGTGTTCTTAGGGTTTATTAGGTTTTATTATCATTTATTAGGGTTTATTAGGTATTTTTGGGATTTTATTAGGGTTGAGTGGAGTTTCTTAAGGTTTTTAGTGATTATAAAGTTTTTTTAGTGATTATTAGAGTTTATTAGGGGTTTATTAGGGTTTAATTTTTTATATTATGATATACTATGTTTTAATATTTTTGAGGGTTTTAAAGCGTCTTTAGGGTTTTTGTAGCATTTTTTAGGGTTTGTGTAGCATTGTTAGAGTTTATGTAGCATTTTTAGTGTTTATGTAGAGTTGTTAGGGTTTAGTTAGCTGTTTTAGATTTTATGTATCATGTTTAGGGTTTATGTAATGTTTTTAGGGTTTTTGTAGCGTTTTTAGGGTTTAAGATTTATGTAGCATTTTTTAGGTTTTATGTTGCATTTTCTGGGTTTATGTAGCATTTTTAGGGGTGATGTAGAATTTATGTTTCATTTTTTAGGGATTATGTTGCATTTTTAGGGTTCATGTAGTGTTTTTAGGGTTTATGTTGTGTTTTAGTGTCTATTTTACAGTTCTAGGGTTTATGTTGTGCTTTTAGGGTTTCTGTAGCGTTTTTGGGTTTCTATTGCGTTTTTTCATTTATGTTGTGTTTTTAGGGTGTTTTCGACATTTTTAATGGTTTATGTAACGTTTTTAGGATTTATTTATCTATTTGAATCCTTTTTTAGTGTTTTAAGGGTTGTTTATAGTTTGTAGTTTTTTTTGGGTTTTTAGGGTTTGCTAATAGGTGTTTATGGTTTTTTTATGGTATCTGATTTCTTTTTAATGATTTTCTGGGGGGTTTAGAGGTTTATTTGTTTTTTCTGGGATTAATAGGGTTTTTTAGGGTTTTCAATGTGTTTTAGGGTTTGTTTGGGTATTTTAGAAGTTTTTAGGGTTTATATAACGTGTTTTATCATTTTTTTGATTTTTTGGGTTTTTAGTGTTCTTTAGAGTTTAATATGGTTCTTTATGGTTTATTAGGGTTATTTAAGTTTCATTAGGGTTTATTAGGGTTTAGTAACATGTATTTGGGTTTATTACGATTTATTAGGGTTTATTATGATTTGTTAGGGTTTATTGTGGTTTATTAGGGGTTTGTTATGGTTTGTTTCGGTTTTTTATGATTTATTTTGAATTGTTATAATTTGTAACAATTTATTCGGGGTTGTTAGGGTTTTTAACAAGTTATTTTGGGGTTATTAGGGTTTGTTAGAGTTTATTAGTGGGTTGTAGGGTTTTGTAGGCTATTATTTGACGGTTTTTGTAGCATTTTGTCAGGTTTCTTATGCTTTTTAGTGATTATTAGTGATTATTAGGGTTTAATAGTGTTTTTATTGTATATTAGGGGTTTTAGGGATTTTGTAGAGTTTATTAGGGTCTAATAGAGTTTGTTAGGGTTTATTACAGCTTATTACAATTTATTAGTGTTTATTAGGGTTTTTAGGGTTTAATAGTGGGTTTTAGGGGTTATTAGGGTTTATTAGTTGTTCTTAGAGGTTATTAGTGGTTCTTAGGGTTTGTTAGGTTTTTTAGGGTTTGTAGGGTTTGTCACAGTTTGTTTGAGTTGTTTGGGGTTTTATGCGTTTTTGGGTTTTGTGGGTGTGTTAAAAAATTTTATGCTTTGTTTGGGTTATTTTAGCATTTTGTGGTTTTTTTTGTGTTTTGTGGGTTTTGAAGCATTTTTCGGTTTTTAGCAATTGTTTGGGTTTATGTAGGGTCATTAGTAGCTTTAGTGGTTCTTTAGGGTTTTAAGGATCTTTATCGAGGATTAGAGTTTGTTTTGAGGTTTTTAGGGTTTTCTTGGGTGTTTTTAGGGGTTTTAAGGGTTTCATAGCGTTGGCTATGGTTTTGTTTGGCATTTTTAGGGTTTTTAGGGGTTTTTAGCATTTTTTAGGGCTTTTGGGGTTTTTATAGTTTTTTGAGGTTTTTTTGAATTTTTTTGAGGTTTTATTGAGGTTTTTTAGGGTTTTTAGTTCTGTTTTCAGGTTTTTCCGATTTTTTCGCGTTTTTAAAGGTTTTAGAGTTTTTTAGGGTTTTTAATAATTTTTAGGGATTTAGGGTTTTTAGGGTTTTTAGGGTTTTGGGGTTTTTAGGGTTTTTAGGGCTTTGTCAGGTTTTTCCAGGTTTGTTAGGGTTTTGTTGTGAATATTAGCACTTTGAATGGTTTAATAGAATTTTTGTGGTATATTTGGGTTTTTATGTATTTTGTAGCTTTTATTGGGGTTTAATAGAGTTTTTAGGGTTTATTATGATTTATTATTGTTTATTAGGGTTTAGTAGTGGGATTTACAGTTTATTAGTGTTTATTATTGTTTATTTTTGTTTGGAAGGGTTTGTTAGGATTTATTAGTGCTTATTAGAGTGATTTTGGGTGTCTAAGGGTTTTTTAGGGTTTCTAAGGGTGTGTTAGGGTTTCTAAGGGTGGGTTAGGTTTTCAATGGGCGAGTTAGGGTTTCTAAGGGTGTGTTATGGATTCTAAAGGTTTCAAAGGTTGTGTTAGGGTTTCTATGGGTGGTTTGGGGTTTTTAAGGGTGTTCTAGGGTTTCTAAGGGTGTGTTAGGGTTTCTAATGTTGTGTTAGGGTTTCTAAGGGTGTGTTAGTGTTTCTAAGGTTTGCTTAGGGTTTTGTTAGGGTTTAGTTAGGGTTTATTATGGTTTATTAGGGGTTTTTTAGGGTTTTTAAGAGTTTTTTTGGGTTTATAGGTGTTTCTTAGTGCTTCTTGGGGTTTTTGGGCTAGTTAGGGTTTTTAGGGGTTTTTAGGGGTTTTTATGTTTTTTGGGGTTTTTAGGGTTTTTGGGGTGTGTTAGTGTTTGTTAGGGTATGTTAGAGTTTTTCATGGGTTTTAATTGTTTTTACTATTTATGGGTTTAATCATGGTGTTAGGGTTATTTAGTTGTTCATGGTTGTCACAGATGTGTAGAACTAGTCACAAGCTTCAATTTGATATGTGGTAGAGGTGAAACGGACACCCAGAGAAGAAGTTATGGTCATTTAGAGGACATAAGGACCTTTTGGGAATTTAAGAACATGATAATGTGTTCATATTGGTCACAGATGTGTAGATCTAGTCGAAAGCTTTGATTTGCTATATGGTAGAGGAAAACGGACTCCCGAAGAAGACGTTATGGTCTTTTGGAGGTTTTAAGTACCTTTTTGTGCCTTCAAGGATGAGAGAAGTTGCTTCAGTGGTTATAGAAGTGTAGGTCTAGTCACAAGATTTGATTTGATATGTGGTAGAGGCCAAACGGACACCCATAGAAAAAGTTATTTCCAAACGGACACTAGAAGCCAATCTTTTGACCATCCAAAGGGATTTTTGGTCTTTTGGGGGGGTGGAGAATGTTAGAAAGGGTACCAGTGGTTACCAGAGTGTGTATATATTAACAATATTCGATTTGATATATGGTAGAGCCAAAATGAACACACGTAGAAGAAGTTATTGTTGTTTTGAATTGAAGAATTCTTCTAACGCCTCAAAACCTAAGAAACCCGCAACTCTCTAAAATAGACATAACTTCTCCTTCAGTTTTCCATTTGAGTGTTCTGACCAGTAAAATAGAAGCTTGGGAGATGAGTGAGGACCATGTTTAGTAGAAACTATGATAAGATCAAAGAAATATAAGATATATTAGTTATACCACTCCAAAAAAAGTCCAACTTCTAACGGCCATAACTTTCGCTCCGGTTGTCCGTTTGAGCTCTACCACATATCCAATTGAAAGTATCAAACAGATTAATTCAGAAGGATGACATGAAAAAAGTTCAAGTCATTTTTGTGAACCTAAAATCCCATAAAACCATCAGAAGGCCTTCAAAACTCCATTTTCGTGTATGGATCCCTGTCAATTTTTTTTAAAAAAATGGTCAAAACTTCTGATCTGTATGTCTGTTCAGCCTCTAGAACCTGTTTTTATCATAGTTTGTTCAATGAGATTCAGTTTGACTATTTAGGAAGCGGAAATGGAAACCTGACGAAGAAATTATGCCTTTTTCAATGACTATGTGATTTGTTGGGTTTTTGAGAACCCATTTCTAGCATTTTTGTCATGTCTGCTATTTTTTTCAAACAACTATAACTTCTTATTACTATTATTGTTATTATTATTATC
This sequence comes from Viscum album, assembly GCA_963277665.1. Taxonomy (NCBI): domain Eukaryota; kingdom Viridiplantae; phylum Streptophyta; class Magnoliopsida; order Santalales; family Viscaceae; genus Viscum; species Viscum album. The sequence goes on along the minus strand of OY728167.1, from coordinate 857,199,094 downwards.
ATCATCATTCCATCCACATTCACATGCACATGAACATGTGTTATTATTATATTTTTATTACCATGCACGTGCACATGCAATGCACACACATTATTTTATTATCACATGTGTTGTTATTATTATTGTTATTATTATTATTGTGGTTGTTGTTGTTGTTTTTATTGTTATTATCATCACTTGAAAATGAACATGCGAATTCATATACGTTCACATTCAATGAACTTGCATTATTCTATTATCAGATGCATTGTTATTATTACTATTATTATTATCATCATCATCACATGCAAATGCAATGCACGAGCGTTATTATTTATTACCATGCATGTGCACACATAATGTACATGCAATATTCTATTATCACATGCATTGGTACTACTACTATTATCACCACAACTACTATTATTACCACTGCTCTTATTATTACTATCATCACATGCAAATGTAGATGCACATGCGTTATTATTTATTATTTATTACAATGCGCGTGCATATGAAATGCACTTGTATTATTCTTTTTTTATTATTATTATTATCAAATTATTATTATTATTGTTATTATTATTATTATTGTCATTATTATTATCATTATCACCTGCAAATGCACATGCATGTGTGTTGTTATTTATTATTTATTACCATGAACATGCATGCATTATTATTATTATTATTACAATTAGTATTATTAATATTACCATCAAATGTAAATTCACATGCAGATGCATGTGCGTTCTTATTTATTATTATTTATTTATTATTTACTAATATGCACATGCACATGAAATGCACTAGCGTTATTCTATTATTATTATTATTTTTATTTTTATTTTGTATCATCAAATACAAATGCACATGCACGTGCGTTGTTATTTATTATTTATTACCATGCACGTGCATGCGTCATTATCATTATCATTACATGTAAATGCACATGCATGTTCATTATTATATATTATTTATTACCATGCACATGAAAATGCACATTCATGTGGACTTGGTTATTATTTATTATTTATTACCATGCACATGAACTTGTATGTGCGTTATTATTTATTAATTATTATCATTCACATGCACATTCACAAACACATGTAATTCACATGTGTTATTATTTATAATTTATTATTTATTATCATTCACATACAAATGCGCATGCATATGCACATGCACGTGCGTTATGATTTATTATTTAAACCATGCACATGCATTGCACATGGATATAAATTATTATTATTATTATTAGAGGTATTTTAAGGGTTTACTAGCATTTTTTAGAATTTTTAGGTGTTATTAACATTTATTATGGTTTGTTGGAGTTTTAGGTTTTTTTAACGTGTTTTTAGGGTTAATTTGGTTTTATTATCATTTATTAGGGTTTATTAGGTATTTTTGGGGTTTTATTGGGGCTGGGTAGAGTCTCTTTGAGTTTTTAGGGATTATAAGGCATTTTTAGGGATTATTGGAATTTATTAGGGGTTTATTATGGTTTAATTTTTTATATTATGGTATATTAGCATTTAATATTTTGATGGTTTTATAGCATTTTTAAGTGTTTGTGTAGCATCGTTTGAGTTTATGTAGCATTTTTAGTGTTTATGTAGCGTTTTAGGGTTTAGTTAGCTGTTTTAGGTTTTATGTAGCATTTTTTAGGGTTTAGATAATGTTTTTAGGGTTCATAAAGCGTGTATAGGGTTTAGGTTTTATGTAGCATTTTTTAGGGTTTATGTTGCATTTTTTGGGATTATGTAGCGTTTTTAGGGGTTATGTAGAATTTATGTTTCATTTTTTAAGGTTTATGTAACATTTTTAGGGTTCATGTAGTGTTTTTAGGGCTTATGTTGTGTTTTTAGGTTTTATGTAGCGTTTTTTAATGTTTATGTTGCTTTGTTTAGGGTTTATGTTACAATTCTAAGGATTATGTAGTGCTTTTTAGGTTTATGTAGAGTTTTTTGGGTTTATGTTTCTTTTTTTGGGTCTATGTTGCGTTTTTAGGATTTATGTTGCATTTTTAGGGTTTATGTATCGTTTTTTGGTTTTATGTATCTATTTGTTTCATTTTTTAGGGTTTTAATGATGGTTTATGGTTTTCAGTGGTTTTTAGGGTTTTTAAGGGTCGTTAATGGGTGTTTATTGTTTTTATGATATTTGATGGGTTATCAATGGTTTTATTTGGGGGGGGGGGTTTAAGGGTTTATTTTTTTTCTCAGGATTGATAGGGTTTGTTAAGGTTTGTAGTGTATTTTAGGGTTTGTCTGGGTATTGTAGTTGTATTCAGGGTTTATGTAACGTGTTTTAGCATTTTTTGGGTTCTTTAGGGTTTTATAGTGTTCTTTAAAGTTTATTATGGTTCTTTAGGGTTTATTAGGGTTCTTTAGGGTTTATTAGTGGTCTTTAGGATTTGTTAAAGATTATTAGCATTTTTATTGTATATTAGGGTTTTATTGGGCTTTTGTAGGCATTAATAGCTTTTTCTAGGGTTTATCATCCCTTTTTAGGGATATTTTGGATTTATTAGGGTTTCATAGGGTTTATTTTACTTATTATGGTTTATTAACGTGTATTTGGGTTTATTACAATTTATTAGGGTTTATTATGATTTGTTAGGGTTTATTGCAGTTTATTAGGTGTTTGTTAGGGTTTGTTTCAGTTTGTTATGATTTATTTGATGTTGTTAGGATTTTTTACAATTTATTTGTGGTTGTTAGGGTTTTTTTGCGATTTATTATGGAGTTATTTGGGTATTTTGATTTTATTAGAGGGTTATAGGATTTTTTAGGCTATTATTTGGTGGTTTTTGTAGTGTTTTGTTGGGTTTGTTAGGTTTTTTAGTGATTAGTAGGATTTATTATGGTTCAATATTGTTTTTATTGTATATTAGGGGTTTTAAGGATTTTGTAGCATTTATTAGAGTCTAATATAGTTTTTTAGGGTTTTTACAGGTTATTATGATTTAATAGTGTTTATTAGGGTTTTAGGGGTTTATAGTGGGTTTAAGGTGTTATTTGGGTTTATTAGTGGTTCTTAGGGGTTATTAGTGGTTGTTAGGGTTTGTTAGGTTTTGTTAGGGTTTGTTAGAACGTGTGTTATTCTATTATCACACACGTTATTATTATCATTATTATCATAATCATTATTATCATAATCATTATTATAATTATCATTATTGTTATTACTATTATTATTACTAATATTATCGTCACATGCAAATGCAGATGCACATGCGTTATTATTTATTATTTATAATATATTATTTATTTCCACGCATGTGCATATGTTGTTGTTGTTGTTATTATTATTATTATTATTAATATTACTATTATTATTATTATTATCATCACATGAAAATGCACATGCATGCCCGTTATTTTTTATTACCATGCACGCGCACATGCAATGCACCTACATTATTCTATTATCACAAGTATTTTTATTGTTATTGTTATTATTACTATTATTGTTATTATTGTTATTATCATTAAATGAAAATTTAAATGCACGTGCGTTATTATTTGTTACAATACATGTGCACATTCAATACATGTGTGTTATTATATTATCACATGCACTATTATTTTGAATATTACTATTATTGTTATTATTATCATCACATGCCCTATGAGTTATTATTTATTATCATGCATTGCACATGCAATCCACAGGCATTATTCTATTATAACATGCGTTATTATTATTATTATTATATTTATTACTATTATTATTATAATTTTTATTATCATCATCTCATGCACATGCACGTGCACATCCACGTGCATTATTATTTATTTTTTATTACCATACACGTGCACTTGCAATGCACACACGTTATTTTATTATCACATACGTTGTTATTATTATTGTTATTATTATTATTGTGGTTGTTGTTGTTGTTGTTGTGGTTGTGGTGGTTGTTGTTGTTGTTGTTGTTGTTATCATCACATGCAAATGTACATGAAAATGCACATGAAAATACATAAACACGCACATTCAATGCACATGTGTTATTCTATTATCACATGAATTGTTATTAATAATAATAATTATTATATTATTATTGTTATTATTATTATCATTGTCATCATCATCCCATGAAAATGTAATGCACGCGCTTTATTATTTATTACCATGAACAGGCACACGTAATGCACATGCAATATTCTATTATCACATTCATTTCTACTACTACTATTATCACTACTACTAGTAGTGCTGTTATTATTATTATCATCACATGAAAATGAAGATGCACGTGTGTTATTATTTATTATTTATTACCATGCACGTGCATATGAAATGCACTTGTATTATTCTTTTATTATTATTTTTATCATTATCATTATCATCATTGTTATCATTATCACATGAAAATCCACATGCATGTGCGTTGTTATTTATTATTTATTACCATGAACATGCATGCGTTATTATTATTAAAATTAGTATTATTAATATTATTATCAAATGTAAATGAACATGCACATACATGTGCGCTCTTATTTACTATTATTTATTTATTATTTACTACTATGAACGTGCACATGCAATGCACTTGTGTTATTCTATTATTATTATTATTGTTTTTGTTGTTGTTGTTTGTATCATCAAATACAAATGCACATGCATGTGCGTTGTTATTTATTATTTATTACCATGCACGTGCATGTGTCATTATCATTATCATTGCATGTAAATGCAGATACACGTGTGTTATTATATATTATTTATTGTCATGCACATGAAAATGCAACGCACTTGTGTTATTCTATTACCCCATGTGTTATTATTATTTATTCTCATGCACGTGCCCATGAAATACACTTGCATTATTCTATTATCACATGTGTTATTATTTATTATTTATTATCATTCACATACAAATGCTCATTCATGTGGAATTTGTTATTATTTATTGTTTATTACCAAGAACATGCACATGCACATGCACATGAACATGCACTTGGATGTGCGTTATTATATATTATTTATTATCATTCACAAGCACATGCACATGCACATGCAATTCACATGTGTTATTATTTATAATTTATTATTTATTATCATTCACATGCAATTGCGTATGCATATGCACATGCACTTGCGTTATGATTTATTATTTAAACCATGAACATACACGTGCATTATTATTACTATTATTATTAGAGGTATTTTTAGGGTTTACTATCATTTTTTAGGATTTTTTAGGTGTTATTAACATTTATTATGGTTTGTTAGGGTTTTCGGGTTTTTAATGGTATGTCAACGTTTTTTAGGGTTTGGTGGTGGTTATTAAGATTTTATTAGGGTTTATTTTGGTGTGTTAAGGTTTATTAGGGTTTATATGGTATTTTTAGGGTTTTATTATGACTTAGTTGGGTTTATTAGGGTATATTATGGTATATTTGGGTATGTTTAGGATTTATTAGGGTTTATTATGGTTCATTATGGTTAAATAATTTTTAATAGGGTATATTATGGTTTTATAGTGTTTATTTGGGTTTATTTGGGGTTATTAGCGCGTTTAAGCTTTGTTAGGTTTTTTTAACATTTGTGAGGAGTTTTAGGTCTTTTTAATGGTATTTTTTAGTTTTTAGGGTTTAGTGGGGTTTATTATGGTTTTTTTGGTGTGTTAAAGTTTATTAGTGTTCAGTAGGTATTTTTAGGTTTTTATTATTGTTGAGTTGGTATCTTTAAGGTTTCATTAGGGTTTATTGGGGTCGAGTATAGTTTATTAGGGTTTGTTAGGGATTTTTGCGTTTACTAGGGTTTGTTAGTGTTTATATTAGGGTAAATGAGTGTTTTTTAGTTTTTGTTAATATATATGAGGGGTTTTTATGACTTTTTAGGTTTTATTAGAATGTATTTAGTGTTTGTGAGCATTTTTAATGGTTTATTAGCTTTTATTTGAATTTATTATGGTTTATTATGTTTTCTAGGGCTTTTAATGGTTTGTTTGCACTTTTTTTGTTTATTGGGGTATAGTTGGGGTTTAATAGGTTTTGTTATGGTGTGTCAAGGTTTATTAGGGTTGAGAAGGTATTTTTAGGGTTTTATTATGGTTTTTTTAGGGTTTATTAGTTTTTATTAGGGTTTGTTAGGGATTTTTAGGGTTTATTAGGCAAAGAAGATGCGAGGGTCGGGCTATTCCTGACCCCCCAAATTTATTATAAGGAAAAAAGAGACTCAGCAGACAAGGGAGGGGATGGGTCAATCGACCCATACCCAAAAACCCTTAACGACCCTAGACAAAATACCTAAAAAAAGTCAAGAACGAAAAAAGAAAACACACAAAGCAAAGCATCCACCACCATCATCTAGCATCCCAGCATCCTGCACCTCACAGCTAACCAGCGACCAGCATCCAAACTCAAACAACAAACAACATCCAGCACCAGTACGACCATAAACCATTTTTAGGGTTTCTTAGGTTATATTAGTGTTTGTTATGGTTTATTAGGGTTTCCAGGTATTTTAAGGTATATTAGCCTTTTTTGTATTTATTAGGTTATATTAGTGTTTTTAGGTCTTTTTAGGAAATATAGCGCATTTTTATTGTTTCTGATCAACTTTTTTATTGTTTGTGAGCGTTTTTAGGGTTTATTAGGTTACATTAGAGTTTATCAGGGTTTCTAGGGATTTTTTATGGTATACTAGGATTTTTTTTCTTTATTATACTTTTTTAGGGTTTTATTAGGGGTTATTATCGTGTGTCATGGTTTGTTAGGGTTTAGTAGGGTTTATTTGGCTTTAATTTTGGTTTATTAGGGATATTTAGGATTTTTTTGTGTTTATTAGGCATTATTAGTGTTTATTAGTGTCTATTAGGGTTGGTTAGGGTTGTTTAGGTTTTCGTAACATGTTTTTAGTGTTTATTAGGTTTTATTATCATTTATTAGGGTTTATTAGGTATTTTTGGGGTTTTATTAGGGTTTAGTAGAGTTTCCTAGGTTTTTACGGATTATAAGGTGTTTTTAGGGATTATTAGAGTTTATTAGGGGTTTATTAGGGTTTAATTTTTTATATTATGGTATATAAGGGTATAATATTTTTGAGGGTTTTAAATCATATTAGGGTTTTTGTAGAAGTTTTTAGGGTTTGTGCGGCGTAGTTAGAGTTTATGTAGCATTTTTAGTGTTTATGTAGCGTTTTTAGGGTTTAGTTTGCGGTTTTAGATTTTATGTATCATTTTTAGAGTTTCTGTAACGTTTTTAGGGTTTATATAGCGTGTTTAGGGTTTAGGTTTTATGTAACATTTTTTATGGTTTATGTTGTGTTTTCTGGGTTTATGTTGCGTTTTTAGGGGTTATGTAGCGTTTATGATGCATTTTTTTAGGGTTTATGTATGTTTTTTGGGTCCATGGAGTGTTTTTAGGGTTTATATTATGTATTTAGGTTTTATGTAGCATTTTTTAATGTTTATGTTGCGTTTTTTAGGGTTTATGTTGTGTTTTTTTGGGTTTATGTCATAGTTCTAGGGTTTATGTAGTGATTTTAGGGTTACATAGCATTTTTTGGGCTTATTTTGCGTTTTTTGTTTATTTTGCGTTTTTAGGGTTTTTATTGCGTTTTTAGGGTTTATGTAACGTTTTTAGGGTTTATGTATATATTTGAAGCCCTTTTTAGGGTTTTAATGGTAGTTTATGGTTTCTAGTTTTTAGGGGTTTTAAGGGTTGTTAACGTGTGTTTATGGTTTTTTATAGTATCTGATGGCCTTTAAATGGGTTTTGGGGGGTTTTATGGTTTTTTGGGGGGATTGATAGGGGTCGTTAGAGTTTTTTAGTGTGTTTTAGGGTTTTTTTGGGGAATTTTAGCGGTTTTTAGGGTTTATATAATGTGTTTTAGTGTTATTTGGGTTCTTTAGGGTATTTTTAGTGTTCTTTAGAGTTTTATATGGTTATTTATTGTTTATTAGGGTTCTTTAGGGTTTATTAGTATTCTTTAGGATTTTTTACAGTTTATTAGCATTTTATATTGTATATTAGGGTTTTATTGAGATTTTGTAGGCATTAATAGCTTTTTCTAGGGTCTATCAACATTTTTTAGTGTTATTTAGGATTTATTAGGTTTTATTAGGGTTTAATTTATTTATTAGTGTTTAGTAACATGTATTTGGGTTTATTATGATTTATTAGGGTTTATTATGATTTGTTAAGGTTTATTGCGGTTTATTAGTGGGTTTTTATGGTTAGTTTCAGTTTGTTACGATTTATTTGGCATTTTTAGGATTTGTTACAATTTATTTGGGGTTTTTAGGTTTTTTACGATTAATTTTGTGGTTATTAGGGGTTGTTAGGGTTTATTAGTGCGTTGTAGGGTTTTGTAGGATATTATTTGGAGGTTTTTGTAGTGTTTTTCGGGTTTGTTAGGGTTTTTGTGTTTATTATGGTTTATTATGGTTTAATAGTGTTTTTATTGTATATTAGGGGTTTTAGGGATTTTTTAGCTTTTATAACGCTCTAATATAGTTTTTTAGGTTTTATTATAGGTTATTACGACTTATTAGTGTTTATTAGGATTTTTAGGGAATAATAGTTGGTTTTAGGGGTTATTGGGGTTTATTATTGGTTCTTAGGGGTTATTAGTGGTTGTTAGGGTTTGTACGGTTTTGATAGGGTTTTTAGGGTTTGTTAGGGTTTGTTTGTGTTGTTTGGGGTTTTATGCGTTTTTTGGGTTTAATGGGAGTGTTTGGATTTTTTATGATTTGATAGGGCTATTTTAGCATTTTTTGGGGTTTTGTTGTGTTTTGTGGATTTTGAATAATTTTTGGGTTTTTTTAGCAACTGATAGGGTTTATGTAGCATTGTTAGTGGCTTTAGTCGAGATACCTCAATTTGTTAACATTCAAACTATTATATGGCTTTTATCAGTGATGGAAATGTGCATTAACAGCGCTAAAAAAAGCGCTATTAATTGAGACAAAGATAAGGGGGGTCCCTTTTATCAGAGATCAGAAAAGCACTGATAATTGTCAAAATAAATAAATAAATAAATAAGAATATATAATTCAGGGGGGGGGGGCTTTTAACAGCATTTGAACCCCTTTATCATTGCTAGGTGGACCACTCCCACACGCTATCCTTACCCCCATGTCCAGCACATGCCCCCTATGCACACCTCCTTTCTTCCACCAGAACTCGAACCCACGACCACCCCCTTGTGTGCCTACACCTTTAACACAAAGCCATTTCATTTTTTTCTATTTAATGACATATCTATATAAATATAGTTATATTTATTTGTATATTAATATAGATTCATATTAATATAAATATATTTACTTATATTAATACATTTATATTTATTCATATATTATTATATATATATTTATTCGTATATATATATATATATAAATTTAGTTATAATTTTTTATCCATATATTTATTTTTATAATAAAATATGTTTATAAGATTAGTTTTATATACATTTATAAAATATGTTTTTATGTGTGTTTATAAATAAATACATACATACATATATACAACGCACACACAGACACACACACACACATATATTTATGAATAAATACATATATATGTGTAATCGAAAAGACATAGAATGTTCAAACAACCATACCTTCTAATCCAGAAGCCTTTTTCAACTCTACAACTAGTAAAATTGAAGAAAATGAAACAATATTTGATATGATATGTCGTACAGGCCTAATGGACATCCGGATCAAATGTTATACTTGTTTAGATGTTTACAAATCGAGTTATCCCGACTAAAAACTCAGTTTTAGAGGCCTTCTGGGACTTTTTAGCCTTGAAAAATGTGACAAAAGCTTCATTTTGATCATAGACACATAGAGCTCATTGCAGTCTTCGATTTGATATTCTGTAGAGCTCAAACGGACACTCAGATCAGAAGTTATGGTCTTTTAAAGTTTGAGTTACATTTTTAACATATTTTATATCTTTTATCATTATTTTTTTTAATTTTTTTTGTCTTTAAATTGTTATTAAATGATTTTTAATTTATGATAATTAGAAAATTATTAATTTATTATAATTTTTAACATATTTTAATGCCATCTTTACTAAATTTCTTATATGAAAATTCATATTTTTATTTTCCAAACACTTTTGATGAAAAAGTGAGAAACCGACGAACACTTTTGAGGAAAAGTGGTAAACCATACATGACTTCACAACAAAAATAAAACACACAATGGTCAACCAAAAAACTCATGCAACATATGAAATCAACCACACCATCATTCAAATTGACAATCTTCATCAGGATCCAGAATCACCCATGAGAAGGCCAAATCAAAATCCAATCCACTAATTCCACATTCAACCAGCATATCCATTCAACTGATTCCACATTCATCCAATAGATCCACCAATCCCAAGCCTTCAACAAAGTAGAAAAAAACACCAAAACCAGACTAGCAATTCATAGCACCTCAAATGCTTAACCAACCACCTAAACGCCAACCAGCCGGATTCATCACAGAAAAGTAATCCAAGCTCATACCGGACGAACCCCCACGCTCCATGCTACTCTCACCACCACCGTAGCCATTGAGGCCATCCACGAGAAGAGAAGTAGAGGGGGAGGGGAGGACCGAAACTGCCACATCCACACCGCTAGACAACAGATCCATAACTTTTAAATCCATCAAAACAAATTGAAAAACCACTGAAATCAAACCTGTGAAAGAGCCGTAGCAACATCGAAATCCAAAACCAGAAACGACCCTCCCCCCTCCGAGCCGCTTCAGAGATGACACCAAGCCACACTGAATGACAAAGGTGGAAGAACGCTGGAGGCGACACTGATCTATGCTGATGCCAGGCCAATCTTTCACCGAGCCACACCGACGCCAGGCCGAGCTCACGTCGGAGACAACGCCGAGATACGAGACGGAGCCAATTGCCAGAGCTGATGCCAAGCGATGCCGACCAAAGCTTATAAATCCCCCTTTTATCAGCACTACAAAAAAAAAGCGCCGATAAAGGGTCTCTTTTAACAGTGCTTTTTTTTAGCGCTGTTAAATGCCCCCCTTTATCAGCATGTTTTTTTAGTGCTGATAAAGGCCCCCTTTATCCGTGCTTTTTTTAGCGCTGATAAAAGGGTAGTGCTTCGCTTTCCCATTTTTGTAGTAGCGTTAGGTCAGTACCACATATCATATCAAAGATTGTTTTATTTTCTTCGATTGGACTAGTTGTGGACTAGAAATGGGCTTCTATATTAGATGTTATGATTATTTTAACATTCTATGGCTTTTCAAATACACATATATATGTATTTATTTGTAAATATATATTTTTCTGTGTGTGTGTGTGTCTATGTGTGTGTGTTGTATATATGTATGTATTTATTTATTTATAAACTTATATAAAAAACATATTTTATAAATGTATTTAAAACTAATCTAATAAATATATATTAATATGAAAATAAATATACTCACAAAAAACATGTTAATATAAATATATATTAATATAATAATGAATATATATATACTAATATATGAATAAATATTTTTGTATTAATATAACTAAATATCTTTATATTAATATGAATCTATATTAATATACAAATAAATATATATATATATATAAATATATATATATATATATATATCATTAAATAGAGAAAAAATGAAATGGATTAGTGGTAAAGGTGCAGGCACGCAATGGGGGAGGTGACGGGTTCGAGTTTGGGTGGAAGCAAGGAGGTGTGCGCGTGCGGGGGTTGTGCGGGAAGGGCAGCGCGCGAGAGAGATTGAGGGGGGTTCGTCCAGCACTGATACAGGGGGGTCAAGCACTGTTAAAATCTCCCCCACCCCCGCATTATTTAAATTTTTTTATTTTTTTATTTAATTTATTTATTTTTAATTTTATCAGCGATTTTTAGAAGCGCAGATAAAAGTACCCTTTTATCAGCGCTAAAAAAAGCACGGATTAAGGGGTCTTTTAACAGCGATTTATTTAGCACTGATAAAAGGTTCATTTATCAGTGTTGTTCTAAGCGCTGATGAAAGGGACCCCCCCTATATCCACACCTTGATTAACAACTCTTTATTAGCGATGTTAATGCACTTTTATAGCGCTGAATAAGACCGTTTTTTGTAGTAGTGTGCACACACAATGCACGTGGGTTATTCTATTATCACATGTGTTATTATTCATTATTTATTAACATTCACATTCAAAGGCACATACATGTGGACTTGGTTATTATTTATTGTTTATTACCATGCACATGCACATGCACATGCACATGCACATGCACATGCACATGCACATGCACATGCACATGCACTTGTATGTGCATTATTATTTATTATTTATTATCATTTAAATGAACATGCACATACAAATGCCATTCACATGCGTTATTATTTATTATTTATTATTTATTATCATTCACATGAAAATGCGTAAGCATATGCACATGCACGTGTGTTATTATTTATTATTTAAACCATGCACATGCACATGCCCATGCATGTGTGTTATTACTACTAATATTATTATTAGAGTTATTTATAGGAATTACTAGCATTTATTAGGATTTTAGGTGATATTATTTTTTATTATGGTTTGTTAGGGTTTTAGGGTTTTTTAATAGTATATTAGCATTTTTTAGGCTTTGGTGGGGGTTATTAGGATTTTATTATGGTTTATTATGGTGTGTGTCAAGGATTGTTAGGGTTTATTAGGTGTTTTTAGGGTTTTATTAGGATTGAGTTTGGTTTATTAGTGTATATTATGGTATATTATAGTATATTTTTTTTATGTCTAGGATTTATTAGGGTTTATTATGGTTCATTAAAATTTATTAATTTTAAAGAGGGTATATTAGGGGTTTTTTAGGGTTTAGTAGTGTTTGTTAGGGTTTATTAGCAGTTTTAAGCTTTGTTATATTTTATTAGCATTTATTGGATGTTTTAGGCATTTTTAATGGAATATTTTCATTTTTTAGGGTTTAGTGAGGTTTATTATGGTTTATTAGGGTGTGTTAAGGTTTATTAGGTTTGAGTAGGTGTTTTTAGAGTTTTATTAGGGTTGAGTATGTGTCTTTAACATTTTATTAGGGTTTATTAGGGTTTAGTAGGGATTATTAGGGTTTGTTAGGGATTTTTAGGGTTTACTAGGGTTTGTTACTGTTTTTATTAGGGTATATGAGTGTTTTTTAGTTTTTGTTAATATATATGAGCGGTTTTCAAGACTTTTAATGTTTTATTAGCGTTTGTTTAGTGTTTTTGAGCATTTTTTATGGTTTATTAGGTTTTATTATGGTGTGTCAAGGTTTATTAGGGTTAAGAAGGTATTTTTTGGGTTTTTTAATGGTTTTATTAGTGTTTATAAGTTTTTATTAGGGTTTATTAGGGATTTTTAGGGTTTATTAAGGGTTTATTAGTTTTTTTGTTTTATTAGGTTATATTAGTGCTTATTAGGTCTTTTTAGACAATATAGCATATTTTAATTATTTATGATCATTTTGTTTTTATTTTTGAGTGTTTTTAGTGTTTCTTATGTTATATTAGAGTTTATTATGGTTTATTAGGGTTTCTACGTATTTTTATGGTATATTAGTATTTTTTTGTCTTTATTAGGTTATATTAGTGTTTTTAGGTCTTTTTCGGTAATATAGTGTGTTTTCTTGTTTTTGATCATTTTTTTATTGTTTGTGAGAATTTTAGGGATTATTAGGTTATATAAGAGTTTATCAGGGTTTCTAGGGATTTTTAATGGTATTATAGAATTTTTTTTTCTTTATTAGGGTTCTGTATGATATTATTTGGGGTTATTGTGGTGTGTTAAGGTTTGTTCGGGTTGAGTAGGGTTTATCTGGATTTATTTATGTTTTATTATGGATTTTAGGGTTTTCATGGGGTTTATTAGGGTTTATCAGTGTATATTAGTTTCTATTACGGCTGGTTATGGTTTTTTAGGTTTTCTTAACTTGTTTTTAGGGTTTATTAGGTTTTATTATCATTTGTTAGGATTTATTAGGTATTTTTGGGGTTTTATTATGGTTGAGTAGAGTTTTTTAGGGTTTTTAGGGATTATAAGTGTTTTTAGGGATTATTTACGTTTATTAGGGGTTTATTAGTGTTTAATTTTTTATATTATGGTATATTAGGGTTTAATATTTTAGAGGGCTTTGAAGCGTCTTTAGGGGTTTTGTAGCATTTTTTAGGGTTTGTGTAGCGTTGTTAGAGTTTATGTAGCATTAAAAGTGTTTATGTAGCATTTTTAGGGTTCATGTAGCGTGTTTAGGATTTTGGTTTCATGTAGCATTTTTTAGGATTTATGTTGCGTTTTATGGGTTCATGTAGCATTTTTAGGGGTGATGTTGCATTTATGTTGAATTTTTTAGGGTTTATGAAATGTTTTCCGGGTTAATGTATTGTTTTTTGGGTTTATATTCTATTTTTAGGTTTTATGTAGCATTTTTTAAAGTTTATGTTGTGTTTTTTGGGGTTTATGTTGTGTTTTTTAGGGTTTATGTTACAGTTATAGGGTTTATGTAGTGCTTTTAGGGATTATGTAGCGTTTTTTTGGGTTTATGTTGCGTTTTTTGTTTATGTTGCATTTTTAGGGTTTTTGTTGCATTTTGTAAGGTTTCTGTAATGTTTTTAGGGTTTATGTATCTATTTGAAGCCTTTTTTAGTGTTTTAATGGTTGTTTATGGTTTGTAGTGTTTTTAGGGTTTTTAAGGGTTGTTTACAGGTGTTTACGGGTTTTTATGGTATCTGGTGGCTTTTTAATGGTTTTTTCAGGGGGGGTATGGGTTTATTTATTTTTTGGGATTGATAGGGGTTTTTAGGGTTGTTAGTGTGTTTTATGGTTTTTTTGGGTGTTGTAGCAGTTTTTAGGTTTAAGATAATGTGTTTTAGCGTTGTTTTGGGTTCTTTTAGGGTTTTTAGTGTTCTTTAGAGTTTAATATGGATCTTTTGGGTTTATTAGAGTTCTTTAGGTTTTATTAGTGTTCTTTAGGATTTTTTATAGTTTATTAGTGTTTTTATTGTATATTAGGATTTTATTGGGATTTTGTAGGCATTAATAGATTTTTCTAGGGTTTATCAAACTTTTTTAGGGTTATTTTGTATTTATTAGGGTTTCTTAGGGTTTAATTTATTTATTAGGGTTTAGTGCCATCTATTTGGGTTTATTACGATTTATTAGGGCTTATTACGAATTGTTAGGGTTTATTCGGGTTTATTAGGGGTTTTTTATGGTTTGTTTCAGTATGTTACGATTTATTTGGCGTTTTTAGGATTTGTTACAATTTATTTGGGGTTGTTAGGGTTTCTTACGATTTATTTTGTGGTTATTGGGGTTTTGTAGGGGTTATTTGTGGGTTGTATGGTTTTGTAGGCTATTATTTGGATATTTTGTAGCGTTTTGTCTGGTTTGTTTGGTGTTTTTAGTGATTATTAGTGTTTATTATGGTTTAATAGTGTATTTAATTTTATAATAGGGGTTTTAGGGCTTTTGTAGCATTTATTGGGGTCTAATAGAGTTTTTTAGGGTTTATTAGAGGTTATTACGATTTATTAGTGTTTATTAGCATTTTTAGGGTTTAATAGTGGGTTTTATTGGTTATTAGGGTTTATTAGTGGTTCTTAGGGGTTATTAGTGGTTTTTAGGGTTTATTAGGTTTTTTAGGGTTTTTAGGGTTTTTACAGTTTCTTTGAGTTCTTTGGGGTTTTATGCATTTTTTTTGGGTTTTATGGACGTGTTTGGTTTTTTAGGCTTTGTTTGGTTTATTTTAGTGTTTTTTGGGGTTTTGTGGCATTTTTTGGGTTTTGAAGTATTTTTCGGGTTTTTGTAGCAATTGATAGGGTTTATGTAGCGTTGTTAATGGCTTTGGTGGTTCTTTAGGGCTCTTTAGGGGTTTTAGGGTTCTTTAGGGTGTATTAGGGTTTCTATTGAGGTTTTTAGGGTTTTCTTTGGGGGGTTTTAGGGTTTTTAAGGGTTTCATAGGGTTGGTTAGGGTTTTGTTAGGCATTTTTAGGCTTTTTAGTGTTTTTTTTATCATTTTTAGTGATTTTTAGGTTTTTAGGGTTTTTTGAGGTTTTTTTGATGTTTTTTAGGGTTTCTTAGGTTTGTTTTCTAGTTTTTACTGGTTTTTCAGTTTTTATGTGTTTTTAGGTTTTTTAGGGTTTTAAGGATTTTTAGGGTTTTTAGGGTTTTAATGTGTTTTTCTAGGTTTTTAGGGTTTTTTTGTGTTTTTATGGTTTTTTAGGGTTTTGTCAGGTTTTTCCAGGTTTGTTTGGGGTTTTTGGTGAATATTAGCATTTTGAATGGTTTAATAGTATTTTTGTTGTATATTGGTATTTTAGGTATTTTTAGCTTTTATTGGGTTCCTATAGGGTTTTTAGGGTTTATTGCGATTTATTATTGTTTATTAGGGATTAGTAGTGGGCTTTAGGGTTTATTAGGGTTTATTATGGTTTATTATTTGTTGGTGTGGTTTTTTAGGATTTATTAGTTCTTATTAGAGTGATTTAGGGTGTCTAAGGGTTTTTAGGATTTCTAAGGGTGTGTTAGGGTTTCTAAGGTGGGTTAGGTTATTTATGGGCAGGTTATGGTTTGAAAGGGTGTGTTATGGTTTCTAAGGGTTTCTAAGGTTGTGTTAGGGTTTCTCTGGGTGTTTTGGGATTTCTAAGGGTGTGATAGGGTTTCTAAGGGTGTGTTAGGTTTTCTAAGGGTGTTTTGGGGTTTCTAAGGGTGTGTTAGTGTTTCTTAGGTTTTCTTAGGGTTTTGTTAGAGTTTTTAGGGGTTTTAGAGTTATGTTAGGGTATTTATGGTTTCATAGGGTTTTTTAGGGTTTCTTCAAGTTTTTTGTGATTATTCGGGTTTCTTAGTGCTTCTTGGGGTTTGATAGGGCTTGTTATGGTTTGTTAGAGTTTTTTAGGGTTTGTTTTTTTAGGGGTTTTTCGGGTTTGTTAGGATTTATTAGGGTTTTTAGGGTTTTTAGGGTTTGTTAGTGTTTGTTAGGGTTTATTAGGATTTGTTATGGTTTTGCGTGGGTTTTAATGGGTTTTAGTGTTTATGGGTTTATTCATGGTTTTCTATTTTTTATTTAGTTATTCATGGTTATCATAGATGTGTAGATCTAGTTGCAACTTCAATTTCATATGTGGTAGAGGTGAAATGGATACCCAGAGCAGAAGTTATGGTCATTTGGTGGGCTTAAGTACCATTTGAGTCTTTAGGAACGTTATAAGGTGTTCGTATTGGTCACAGATGTGTAGATCTAGTCAAAAGCATCGATTTGATATATGGTAGAGGCAACAGGGACTCCCGGAATAGAATTTATGGTCTTTTGGAGGGTTTAAGTACCTTTTTGGTCCTTCATGGATGTAAGAAGGTGCTTCAGTGGTTATAAGAGTGTAGGTCTAGTCTCAAGCTTCGATTTGATGTGTGGTTGAGGCAAAACAGACACCCATAGAAGAAGTTATTGCAAAACGGACACTAGAAGCCAATCTTTTGACCATCCAAATGGATTTTGGGTCCTTTGTGGGGTTGAAGAATGTCATAAAGGGTTCCAGTTGTTACCATAGTGTGTATATTTTCACAATATTTGATTTCATCTGTGGTAGAGCCAAAATGAACACATGTAGAATAAGTTATTGTCATTTTAAATTTAGCAACCCTCCTAGCTCCTAAAAACCTATGAAACCTACAACTCACTAAAATAGGCATAACATCTCCTTCGGGTGTCCGTTTGAGCATTGTGACTAGTAGAATTGAAGCCCATGAGATGAGTGAGGACAAATTCTATTCAAAACTGTGAGAAGATCAAGGAAACAAAAGATATATTAGTTGTACCACTCCAAAAATAAATTCCAACTTCAAATTTCCATAAAGTTCACTCCGGTTGTCCGTTTGAGCCCTACCACATATCAAATCGAAGACAGCGAAGAGATCTATGAAAAAGGATAAATTTAAAAAAGTTTAAGTCATTTTTGAGACCCTTAAATCCTAATAACCAATCAGAAGGCCTCCAATACTCTATTTCCGTGTCTGGATCCCTGTCAAAATTTTCCTAAAACGGTCATAACTTCTGATCTGTGTGTCTGTTCGGCCTCTAGCACCTGTTTTTATCGTAGTTCATTCCATGATATTTATTTTGACTATTCAAGGAGTGGAAATAGACACCTTAAGAATAAGTTATTCCTTTTTTAATGAATTTGTGATTTGTTAGGTTTTTCGAGGCACCATTTCTAGCACTTTTGTCATGTCTACTGTTTTTTCAAACAACAATAACTTATTATTACTGTTATTATTATTATTATTATTATTATTATTATATTCATCATCTCATGCAAATGAACATTCACTTGCACAAGCGTTAGTATCATATTTTTTTTACCATTCTCGTGCACATGCAATGCACACATGTTACTTTATTATCACATGCATTGTTATTTTTTGTGTTATTATTATTATTGTGGTTGTTGTTGTTGTTTTGTTATTGTTATTATAATCACATGAAAATGCACATCCAAATGCACATACACACACATTCAATGAATGTGCGTTATTCTATTATCACATGCGTTGTTATTATTAATAATAAAATTATTATTATTATTATCATCATCATCACATGAAAATGCAATGCACGAGAGTTATTATTTATTACCACACACATGCAAACGTAATGCACACGCAATATTCTATTATCATATGCATTAGTACTACTACTATTATCACCACCACTACTACTATTATTACTACTAATGTTATTATTACTATCATCACATGAAAATGTAGATGCACGTGTGTTATTATTTATTATTTATTACCATGTACGTGCATATGCAACACAATTGTATTATTCTTTTATTATTATAATTATTATTATTATTATCATTATCACAGTTTATTATTATTATTATTATTATTATCATTACCATTATTATTATCATTATCACATGAAAATGCATAAGCATGTGCACTGTTATTTATTATTTATTACCATGCACGTGCATGCATTATTATTATTATTATTACAATTAGTATTATTAATATTTTCATAAAATATAAATGCACATGGACATGTAGGTGCGTTATTATTTATTATTATTTATTATTTATTTATTACTACGCACGTGCACATGAAATGAACTTGCGTTATTCTATTATTATTCTTCTTGTTTTTGTTGTTGTTGTTTGTATCATAAAATAAAAATGCAGATGCACGTGCATTGTTATTTATTATTTATTACCATGCACGTGCATGCATCATTATCATTATCATTACATGTAAATGCACATGCGCGTGTGTTATTATATATTATTTATTATCATGCACATGCAAATGCAATGCACTTGCATTATTCTATTATCACATGTGTTATTATTATTTATTCTAATGCACGTCCACATGAAATGCTTGTGTGTTATTCTATTATCACATGTGTTATTATTTATTATTTATTATCATTCACATGAAAATTCACATTCATGTGGAATTGGTTATAATTTATTGTTCATTACCATGCACATGCACAAGCACATGCACATGCACTTGCACTTGTATGTGCGTAATTATTTATTTTATATTATCATTCACATGCACATGCACATACAAATGCAATTCACATGCATTATTATTTACAATTTATTATTTATTATCATTCACATGAAAATGAACAGGCATATGCACGTGCACGTGTGTTATGATTTATTATTTAAACCATGCACATGCATATGCACATGCACGTGCGTTAATACTACTATTATTATTAGAGTTATTTTTATGGTTTACTATCATTTTTTAGGATTTTTAGGTGTTATAAACATTTATTTTTTTTATTAGGGTTTTAGGGTTTTTAATGGAATATGAGAATTTTTTAGGGTTTGGTGGGGGTTATTAGGATTTTATTAGGGTTTATTATTGTGTTTCAAGGTTTATCAGGCTTTATTTGGTATATTGAGGGTTTTATTAGGATTGAGTTGGGTTTTTTAGGGTATATTATGGTATATTATGGTATATTTGGGAATGTTTAGGATTTATTTGGGTTTATTATTGTTCATTATGTTTTATTAATTTTTAAGAGGGTATATTAGGGTTTTTTAGTGTTTGGTAGTGTTTATTCGGGTTTATTAGTGGTTTTAAGCTTTTTTAGGTTTTATTAGCATTTGTTAGGGGTTCTAGTGCTTTTAATGGTGTATTTTTGTTTTTTAGGGTTTAGTGGGGTTTATTATGGTTTATTATGGTGTGTTATGATTTATTAGGGTTTAGTAGGTATTTTTAGGCTTTTATTAGGGTTGACTCAGTATCTTTAAGGTTTTATTAGGGTTTATTAGGGATTAGTACGGTTTATTAGGGTTTGTTAGATATTTTTAGGGTTTTATAGGGTTTGTTAGTGTTTTTATTAGGTTATATGAGCGTTTTTTAGTTTTTGTTAACATATATGAGGGGTTGTTATGACTTTTTAGGTTTTATTGGAATTGTTTTAGTGTTTGTGGGAATTTTTAATGGTTTATTAGCTTTTATTTGAATTTATGATGGTTTATTAGGGTTTATAGGTCTTTTTAATTGTTGGTTTGAGTTTTTTTGTTTATTGGGGTTTAGTTGGGTTTTATTAGGTTTTGTTATGGTGTGTCAAGGTTTATTAGGGTTGAGAAGGTATTTTTAGCATTTTATTATGGTTTTATTAGGGTTTATTATGGTTTTATTATGGTTTATTTGGGATCTTTAGGATTTGTTAGGGGTTTATTAGTTTTTTTGTTTTATTAGGTTATATTAGTGTTTGTTAGGTCTTTTTAGGTAATATAGCGTGTTTTTATTTTTTGTGAGCATTTTGTTTTTGTTTTTAGTATTTTTAGGGTTTCTTATGTTATATGAGAGTTTATTATGGTTTATTAAGGTTCCTAGGGATTTTTAAGGTATATTAGCATTTTTTGTCATTATTAGATTATATTAGTGTTTTAGGCCTTTTTAGGTAATATAGCACGTTTTTATTGTTTTTGATCATTTTTTTATTGTTTGTGAGCATTTTTAAGATTTATTAGGTAATATTAGAGATTATCTGGGTTTATAGGGATTTATTAAGGTATACTAGCATTTTTTTCATTATAATGCTTTAGTAGGGTTTTATTAGGGGTTATTATGGTGTGTTAAGGTTTGTTAGGGTTGAGTAGGGTTTATTTGGATTTATTTATAGTTTATTATGGCTTTTTAGGGTTTCTTTGGGGTTTATTAGGGTTTATTAGGGTTTATTAGTGTATATTAGGGTTTGTTAGGGTTGTTTTGTTTTCATAACGTGTTGTTAGTGTTTATTAGGGTTTCTTATCATTTATTAGGGTTTATTAGGTAATTTTGGGGTTTTATTAGGGTTGAGTAGAGTTTCTTAGGGTTTTTATGGATTATAAGGTGTTTTTAGGGATTATTAGAGTTTATTAGGGGCTTATTAGGGTTTAATTTTTTTATCTTATGGTATATTAGGGTTTAATTTTTTTGAGGGTTTTAAAGCGTCTTTAGGGTTTTTGTATCATTTCTTAGGGTTTGTGTAGAATTGATAGAGTTTATGTAGCATTTTTAGTGTTTATGTAGCATTTTTAGGGTTTAGTTAATATTTTTATATTTTATGAATCATTTTTAGGGGGTATGTAATGTTTTCAAGGTTTATGTAGTGTGTTTATGGTTTAGGTTTTATGTAGCATTTTTTAGGGCTTATGTTGCATTTTCTGGGTTTATGTAGCGTTTTTAGGGGTGATGTAGCATTTATGTTGCATTTTTTAGGGCTTATGTTACATTTTTAGGGTTCATGTAGTGTTTTTATGGTTTATATTGTGTTTTAGGTTTTAAGTAGTGTTTTTTAATGATTATGTTTCTTTTTTTAGGGTTTATGTTGTGTTTTTTAGGGTTTATGTTACAGTTATAGGGTTTATGTAGTGGTTTTATAGTTTACGTAGCTCTTTTTGGGTTTATGTTGCGTTTTTGGTTAATGTTGAGTTTTTTTTATTTTTGTTGCATTTTTAAGGATTTTTGTAACATTTTCAGGGTTTCGGTATCTATTTGAAGCCTTTATTCGGGTTTTAATGGTTGTTTATGATTTTTAGTTTTTTAGGGGTTTTAAGGGTTGTTAACATGTGTTTACGGTTTCTTAGGGCATCTGATGTATTTTTAGGGGTTTTAGTGTGTTTTAGGGTTTGTTGGGGTATAGTAGAGGTTTTTAGGGTTTATACAATTTGTTTTAGCATTTTTTGGGAACATTAGGATTTTTTAGCGTTCTTTAGAGTTTAATATGGTTCTTTAGGGTTTATAAGGGTTCTTTAGGGTTTATTAGTGTTCTTTAGGATTTGTTACAGTTTATTAGCGTTTTTATTGTATATTGGGATTTCACTGGGAATTAGTGGGCATTAATAGCTTTTTCTAGGGTTTATCAACCTTTTTAGGGTTATTTCAAATTTATTAGGGTTTTTTTTATAGTTTAGTAATGTGTATTTTGGTTTATTACATTTTATTAGGGTTTGTTACGATTTATTTTGGTATTTTTAAGGTTTTTAGGGTATATTACTGTGTTGTAGGGTTTTGTAGGCTATTATTTGGAGGTTTTTGAAGCATTTTGTCAGATTTGTTAGGGTTTTTAGTGATTATTTGGGTTTATTATGGTTTAATAGTGTTTGTATTGTAGATTAGGGGTTTTAGGGCTTTTGTAGCGTTTATTAGGGTCTAATAGAGTTTGTTTGGGTTTATTACAAGTTATTACGATTTATTAGTGTTTATTAGGGGTTTTAGGGTGTAATAGTTTGTTATTAGGGGTTACTAGGGTTTATTATTGTTTCTTAGGGGTTATTAGTAGTTGTTAGGGTTTGATAGGGTTTGTTAGGGTTTTTAGGGTTTGTTACGGTTTGTTTGAGTTGTTTGGGGTTTTATGCATTTTTTTTGGGTTTTATGGGAGTGTTTGGATTTTTTTCTTTTTTAGGGTTAGTTTAGTGTTTTTTATGGTTTTGTTGTGTTTTGTGGGTTTTGAAGCATTTTTTGGTTTTTGGTTTCAATTTTTAGGGTTTATGTAGTTTTGTTAGTGGATGTCGTGGTTTTTTAGGGTTTTATGGTTCTTTATGGTGTATTAGGGTTTCTACTGAGGTTTTTAGGGTTTTCTTGGGGGGTTTTTTAGGTTTTTAAGGGTTTAGTAGGGTTGGTTAGGTTTTTGTTAGGCATTTTAGGCATTTAGGTTTTTTAGCATTTTTAGGGGTTTTAAGGTTATTAGCGTTTTGAGGCTTTTTTGAGGTTTTTTGTAACACCCCAGGATTTCAGAGTGTGTTATTTCTTAAAAATAATTCAATAACTTGCACTACACACAACACCGAGTTCAATCACACCATGAATTACCAAAGGAAAAAGCCATTCAAAAGAGGTTATGAATATTATTAACTAAATTTTAAACTTTATAATTTTAGAATCCATATTATGAGTTTCTTAGTCATAATGCAAGAATAGATTCATTTTCAGTATTACACTTTTATCAACTTTTAATAGTGAAACCTTTTTAAATACAATATTTTATACTTTTTGACTAAATGGGGACATCAAAAAAATTTAAAATGAAACATCCCAAGCTTCCACGGTACGTTTCCCTTCGAATAATGCGATAGCGTGTGTTGTACGCAACCTCGAGTTCTAACACACACCACAACTAATTAAACTAGCCGTTGTGAATAGTAATACCTAATTTTTGAAATTATATATATTTTATATTTGAAATTGGACTTCATTTTTGGACTCGGAATATCGAATTTAGCCTAAGGTGAAATTTTGGTACTTTTCGGATAACTTTCATATTTTGATGAATAGTGAAAATTACTAAATTTTAATTAAAAACAACTTTTTTAATAAAAATAATTAATAGTGATAAATTATGAATTTTAGTGGTTTTAAAGTATATTTAGAATATATTTTTACATTTTAATATAATGTTGGTCATTGGACATAATTTTACAATTAAACCGAACATAAACAAGTGTCAATCTTTTGATAGTTATTATCTCTTAAAAACACGCTTTTTGTTTTGACAGCGGGAATTAATTTTAAATTAATTTATGCCACTTCTGTGTTTTGAATTTAGGAAAATGGATTCCATATTTGGAATCAGGATGTTCAAATTGTGTAAATGGGTAACTTTTATTTTTAGACATTTTGAATAATTACTGCGGTAAATATTTTATTTACCATGGTTAAGGGTAAATCCGGTAAATAAGGGTTAAAAAATAATATTATAATAATACTAAATTACCCTAAAACGTGTCTTAACCCTATTGGTTGATACATGGTCGACCATGGGCATCTTTGGGTCTATTTTGGGACCCCATGGATCCACTTGTAAGTGATAATGACACTTTATTTTAATTTAGTTAAAATAAATACAAAAATGACACAAGCATATATCTTTTAGAACAACAATTTTTACATAGGGTTATATATGTTGGATTTTAGATTATAAATATTCATTAGAAAGCTAAAAAGATTTCCTACATAATGATATTTTATTTATAATTTTTAGACATTGAATAATTTATTTTATTTATGACACAATGATGATGAAGTAATTACTATAATAGTGAAAAATTAAAATAATTGATATTATAAATACCCAAATAATTATAATATGAAACTTTTAATGAATTAAACTAATTTTATATGATAATATGATATATTAGGATTGATTTAATTGACTTTTTTCGAAGTAATCAATCTGTTAGAAGTTTCACAAAAATCAACTATTGAATAGTGTCAAAATTGACATAAAAGAGTTCTTAAAACAAATATTATATTATTAATTGATATTAAATTCCTAAAAATCTAAGGTTCGGCCAAGAGACTTATATTATGATAGGTTCCTCATTAATGGACCACTTGGGGGTCGCTTGGATGTATATAGTATGTTTATTAACCATATTATATAAAAATACAAAGAGACATTGTAAAAGTGAAACTAATTAACTTAGAGTTAATACTTAAAGATAAGGTTAATATAAGTACCCAAACCTGTCTAAATTCTATTGGTTGAGTGGTTTTCGACCTATCCCCACCTTAACCTTTGAATATTCAACTTTGGAGCCATTAGAAACCGAATATTAATTTATTATAAATTAATATTTCTAGCTTTTCCAAAGGTGCCCCTCACCCCTCTTATAAAAGGGCACTCCTCCTTCTCATTTCTTCACACCTCTAAAGCCTTTTGGTTCGGCCAAACTCTGCCCAAATACTCTCCCAACATCCCTCACTACAACCTAGGGGCCTTAGTTTGATCATAAAGCCAACCTAAGGAGCCCTTTTGATCAAATCAAAAGGAAGAACCCGAAGAAGAGGTAATGTTTTCACCACCCCTTTTCCAAGTTCATTTCTTCTTCCACTTCTTCTTCCTTTCTTGTTACCATTCTAAAATAATGACTCCAGTATCATTTATATACTGTGATGTTATTATAAATATGGTACAACCATATTCAGTATTCTATCCACCCTTTGAATAACATGTCACCATACGTGCGTACGTACGGCTTACCGTCTCCGCGTCGTGGTGTAATTGTTATTCAATATATTATTATTTGGATGGGTATAATAATGATGTGTAACTCATGTAAATAATAAATATAACATATTAATGATTCTGTATATATGATATACCATCCATTTATATATTATTTTAATATCAAAAGAATGATATTGTCGCTCATGCGTACGTACGGACTACCGTCTCCACGAACGCGATGAGATTCATTCTCCATCGTAACAATTAAAGTATAATTATCATTTTATGATTTAAAAATGATGTTTAAGGACTTGATATCATTCTGGATATGAATAATATACAACCTATCCTTTACAAACATGTCTTACGTAACAAAACATATGAAAGAAAACAAGTAAGTTAACACCCGAAACAACGATAATACTAAGATATTATTATCAAATCAATATTAAAAGATCATATATGATATCATATTAATGTATATGATTATTGTATAATTTAATAACAATTATTTCACCATTATACAGGAGGTTAACCTACCACAACCAAGGAAAAGTACAAGGTAAGGGTTATTTCACAATCTCTTCATTATCCGAGGTTGTATATACGTAATAATCTACTGAGATCTCTTTATCATCCACATCCATGTTTTCTTAAAAATGTTTTTCAAAACATTTTTACTATTTACAAGAATATGGGTTAAAGTCATTTATACCCTTTTTTGACTTTTTATAAGAGGTTTATAAAGGAATCTTTCCGTCGTTTTCAAAACAATGTCCTTTTTAACCTTTTCGACAGAATTGAGGTAAGAATGTTTTTTTTAACTTATACGGCGGGTGAGGTTATTTTCCGCCGTTATAAAATCGTCGAAACTTTCCATACAAGCTTATAAGAATATTTTCAAAGAAAATGTTTTATTTTATATGGATCTTAAATGATTTCAAAATAAAAGGAGATACTTCTTTAAAAAGAATTTTGATTTCATCTATGTCAACATCCTTTGATGGATTTTAAGATTATTTGAAGTTGATTTATTATGATACAAAACTTCTATATTGTATTGAAGGTTTTGTGATATGTTTGACTGTGGATGTGCTATTTTTATACCATTCATAGTTTATGGTGAAATTATTGACATTTCGTATGCTAGTTTTAATACGAATGTTTATGTTATGTTTAAACCTTTTCATATGGGAATGCATTGGACTTAATAAGTGACGGGTGGAGCCCGCTATAGCTCCTCGATGCATCGGTAGGTCTCATGAGACAAACTAGTGTCTTGGCACAAGGCCTTGACAAAATCTTATTCGTAGTCTTGGCACGAGGCCTTGACTATGTGGTTATGATAGTCTGGCATTATGCATTCCAACATTATGAAAGTGGTTATTGATTTTTTTCATGTGATTATTCGATTAGTAGAATATCCATGTGAATAAGTAAATGGCATTATTTCATTTTATTTATGCCATACTATGTTAAATGTTCAAGTTTAAAAGGCTTTTGTTTTAGTTATACATTGCCTTAAATGTTTATTCTTATTTATGAAAGTTTCCGCTAAGTTGTTATCCTTACTGGGCATTTGAGCTCACCCCTTTTCTATGTTTTATTTTTCCCAGGAAGTGAAGATGTAAGTTATGAATGACCTGCAGGGATATTATGAGGGGATTATAGTGTGGACTGTGGAAACATTATGTTGTTGTAGTAGTTTTTCATTTTATGATGTAATGTAAAACTTATGAATATATCTAGTGTTTCCAAGGCTACTAAACCAATCGGTATTTCGAGATTTGATCTTTCTTGTGATCATGCCAATGTTACGAAGTAATGCACCGACTCTGGGTAGCTGGGGTCGGGGCGTTACAGTTGGTATCAGAGGAAGTTTAGTACAAACCTTGGAAAGTAGATTTAGATAAACTCTGATTAGAGCACGTAGACCTAAGATGAACTTTGAGGATTAGTATAGAAGAACTTCCTAGAATTTTGGTATTGTAGAGATTTTGTGAGTTTTCCGAGCAATACATCCCTGTCTGGATACGAGCAGGTAGAGGCGGCTCTGGCACAGATGTACCTAGGGGTAAAACCCGAAAACACCGCTTTGAGCTAGACTCGAACGGGAACTGGTGCACGACAACGGGCCTTGCTGCACTCTTGGTTACGACACTCCCGGGGGATATGCTTAGGATAATTCTCATTTTCTTTACAAACCATTATGAAGGGTTTATGAGTATATACATCCTCAAAGGAAACATTTTTATGATTATGGATTATATCCATAAATATTTCAATTTATGTTATGTGTTTTATAAGTATGGGATTATGTATTTTGATTCATAAACTGATCTAGTTTATGCCATTGTTTAGAAATGGCGCCCAGTAGAAGGAATGAGAACTCCAGAAATGAACATGATCCAAAGAGAAGGAAGGATCATATCTTTCATGGTCTTAAGCTAGAATTTATAAGAGAAATAGTCTCCCATGTATTATCATCATATGAAGAAATAATATCATGTGTTGATAAGATAAGTAAAGAGTTTACTGAGTCCTATGGCTTTGAAGGGAAGCAAGAGAAGAAAAGGATGGAAGAGAGAAAGATGGATAAAAGTAAGAGGGAAAAGAAGAATTTTACCATATGTGGTAACTGTGGAAAGAAACACCCTGGAAGTTGCCTGAAAGGAATGGGAGTTTGTTATAAGTGTGGAGGAAAAGGGCACAAAGTACGTGACTGCAAGGGTAAGAAAATGGTTTTAAATGTACAATGCTTCATTTTCAAGGAGTTTGGAAACTACGCGAACCTATGTCCCAGTCATCAGACTATGCCGGAAATGATGCTATTGGATAATAATCAAGTTATGATACTACCATAGATGAAGAGGAATGATTAGAGTTCTTATGTTGATTATGTCAATTGAGTGTTGTATCAACAATGTACTTGTTATAATAATTATGGAGTATATAAGGATTGTACTGCAGTACTATTTCATTAAGGACTTGAGATTGTGTGGAACAAAGAAAAGTGACTCAATAGAAGGTTAAATTTTTGGAAAATATATGGTTGAGAGAATGATAAATCATAATATAGTTCTGATACTGAGGTAGTGATTTTGGAATAATATGTGATTATTTTGGATAAATTATATTGGATATTCTTGACTACCTTGGAACTGATTAATGATTTGTATATTCCATCATTGTTGGGGTTTAAAACATTTTTGGATTAATGAAGTATATCCAGCATTCTATATGGAATAAGGGAGCATGAAGGTAATCAATAAGGAATATGGTAATACATGATGAAGGTATTCATATTCTATTACGGGGTAAAAAGGATCTATATTATGTTTACCTTCCTTATAAATGTTAGACTGTGAGTTTAGACAGAAGTATTTTGGATAGTTCTAGTTTGGATTATTTTGGATTGCCATAAAAGGACAACCCGGAGGTCGGGCGTCAACCCGTCGCGTCCGGCAAGGCTACGAGACTTGAACCCGCAACCGAAGGGCGACAAGGGTGTATCACCTACCACTGGCCCACGAGATGTCCTGGATTAAATAAAGTAGTTTTTTAAATGATCTTGTAGATGAATTATAAATTCGTTTATTTTGGAACCCTCTATGAATAGTATAAATAGAATTTTTTTTACGAGTGAATGATGAGTTTTTGGTAGAAATTTATTAATGGATAAAACTCTAATTATAAACTAATTATATCTCCTTATGATCTTAGCCAATCTCATAAGTAAATTCCTCATCATTAATAAAAGAAACTTAGAACAAAAATGTTGTCCTAGATGGTACCTTAAATCATCACTAATTTATGGCTTTGGTATTGTTGGCCTTTTCATAGCCATGTTCTCTACCACTCTCCATCAAATAATTGATGGCTAGATTTTTCTTCCATATCCATATTTTTCTTACATGGAACCCTAGTATGGGTTATTTTCGGTAATCTTCATACTTTCCACTCTTTATTTAAAATAGAGGCCTCATTAATTAATTTTTCGATGTGGGATTTCAACTAAGATATTTTGAAACGTCAAAAATGTGTTATCCCAATACCCAATGTTTTGTTGAACCGATGGTATTTCAAATCATCATAGATTGATGATTTTAAGGACCTCAATTTTATACTTGTTTGTGATTGATGACCTCAATCACTACCTATAAATATTTACGTTTTTCCTCCAATTATATGTCTCTAATTTCCACCAATGTTCTCCTAATCGAGATCATAATTTGGTGGTGACCCTTTCATTTCTCTTTTCCTCATATTAAGACTAAATTTTAGTAACACAATTTCCAATGTGGGTTTTCCCACAAATATATTTTCTACTTTCAACCTTTTATTTTCGAAGAAAAATTTCAAATTGCGAGGACGCAATTTATTGAAGGAGGGGAGAATGTAACACCCCAGGATTTCAGAGTGTGTTATTTCTTAAAAATAATTCAATAACTTGCACTACACACAACACCGAGTTCAATCACACCATGAATTACCAAAGGAAAAATCCATTCAAAAGAGGTTATGAATATTATTAACTAAATTTTAAACTTTATAATTTTAGAATCCATATTATGAGTTTCTTAGTCATAATGCAAGAACAGATTCATTTTCAGTATTACACTTTTATCAACTTTTAATAGTGAATCCTTTTTAAATACAATATTTTATACTTTTTGACTAAATGGGGACATCAAAAAAATTTAAAATGAAACATCCCAAGCTTCCACGGTACGTTTCCCTTCGAATAATGCGATAGCGTGTGTTGTACGCAACCTCGAGTTCTAACACACACCACAACTAATTAAACTAGCCGTTGTGAATAGTAATACCTAATTTTTGAAATTATATATATTTTATATTTGAAAATGGACTTCATTTTTGGACTCGGAATATCGAATTTAGCCTAAGGTGAAATTTTGGTACTTTTCGGATAACTTTCATATTTTGATGAATAGTGAAAATTACTAAATTTTAATTAAAAACAACTTTTTTAATAAAAATAATTAATAGTGATAAATTATGAATTTTAGTGGTTTTAAAGTATATTTAGAATATATTTTTACATTTTAATATAATGTTGGTCATTGGACATAATTTTACAATTAAACCGAACATAAACAAGTGTCAATCTTTTGATAGTTATTATCTCTTAAAAACACGCTTTTTGTTTTGACAGCGGGAATTAATTTTAAATTAATTTCTGCCACTTCTGTGTTTTGAATTTAGGAAAATGGATTCCATATTTGGAATCAGGATGTTCAAATTGTGTAAATGGGTAACTTTTATTTTTAGACATTTTGAATAATTACTGCGGTAAATATTTTATTTACCATGGTTAAGGGTAAATCCGGTAAATAAGGGTTAAAAAATAATATTATAATAATACTAAATTACCCTAAAACGTGTCTTAACCCTATTGGTTGATACATGGTCGACCATGGGCATCTTTGGGTCTATATTGGGACCCCATGGATCCACTTGTAAGTGATAATGACACTTTATTTTAATTTAGTTAAAATGAATACAAAAATGACACAAGCATATATCTTTTAGAACAACAATTTTTACATAGGGTTATATATGTTGGATTTTAGATTATAAATATTAATTAGAAAGCTAAAACGATTTCCTACATAATGATATTTTATTTATAATTTTTAGACATTGAATAATTTATTTTATTTATGACACAATGATGATGCAGTAATTACTATAATAGTGAAAAATTAAAATAATTGATATTATAAATACCCAAATAATTATAATATGAAACTTTTAATGAATTAAACTAATTTTATATGATAATATGATATATTATGATTGATTTAATTGACTTTGTTCGAAGTAATCAATCTGTTAGGAGTTTCAAAAAAATCAACTATTGAATAGTGTCAAAATTGACATAAAAGAGTTCTTAAAACAAATATTATATTATTAATTGATATTAAATTCCTAAAAATCTAAGGTTCGGCCAAGAGACTTATATTATGATAGGTTCCTCATTAATGGACCACTTGGGGGTCTCTTGGATGTATATAGTAAGTTTATTAACCATATTATATAAAAATACAAAGAGACATTGTAAAAGTGAAACTAATTAACTTAGAGTTAATACTTAAAGATAAGGTTAATATAAGTACCCAAACCTGTCTAAATTCTATTGGTTGAGTGGTTTTCGACCTATCCCCACCTTAACCTTTGAATAGTCAACTTTGGAACCATTAGAAACCGAATATGAATTTATTATAAATTAATATTTCTAGCTTTTCCAAAGGTGCCCCTCACCCCTCTTATAAAAGGGCACTCCTCCTTCTCATTTCTTCACACCTCTAATGCCTTTTGGTTCGGCCAAACTCTGACCAAATACTCTCCCAACATCCCTCACTACAACCTAGGGGCATTAGTTTGATCAGAAAGCCAACCTAAGGAGCCCTTTTGATCAAATCAAAAGGAAGAACCCGAAGAAGAGGTAATGTTTTCACCACCCCTTTTCCAAGTTCATTTCTTCTTCCACTTCTTCTTCCTTTGTTGTTACCATTCTAAAATAATGACTCCAGTATCATTTATATACTGTGATGTTATTATAAATATGGTACAACCATATTCAGTATTCTATCCACCCTTTGAATAACATGTCACCATACGTGCGTACGTACGGCTTACCGTCTCCACGTCGTGGTGTAATTGTTATTCAATATATTATTATTTGGATGGGTATAATAATGATGTGTAACTCATGTAAATAATGAATATAACATATTAATGATTCTTTATATATGATATACCATCCATTTATATATTATTTTAATATCAAAAGAATGATAGTGTCGCTCGTGCGTACGTACGGACTACCGTCTCCACGAACGCGATGAGATTCATTCTCCATCGTAACCATTAAAGTATAATTATCATTTTATGATTTAAAAATGATGTTTAAGGACTTGATATCATTCTGGATATGAATAATATACAACCTATACTTTACAAACATGTCTTACGTAACAAAACATATGAAAGAAAACAAGTAAGTTAACACCCGAAACAACGATAATACTAAGATATTATTATCAAATCAATATTAAAAGATCATATATGATATCATATTAATGTATATGATTCTTGTATAATTTAATAACAATTATTTCACCATTATACAGGAGGTTAACCTACCACAACCAAGGAAAAGTACAAGGTAAGGGTTATTTCACAATCTCTTCATTATCCGAGGTTGTATATACGTAATAATCTACTGGGATCTCTTTATCATCCACATCCATGTTTTCTTAAAAATGTTTTTCAAAACATTTTTACTATTTACAAGAATATGGGTTAAAGTCATTTATACCCTTTTTTGACTTTTTATAATAGGTTTATAAAGGAATCTTTCCGTCGTTTTTAAAACAATGTCCTTTTTAACCTTTTCGACAGAATTGAGGTAAGAATGATTTTTTTAACTTATACGGCTGGTGCGGTTATTTTCCGCCGTTATAAAATCGTCAAAGCTTTCCATACAAGCTTATAAGAATATTTTCAAAGAAAATGTTTTATTTTATATGGATCTTAAATGATTTCAAAATAAAAGGAGATACTTCTTTAAAAATAATTTTGATTTCATCTATGTCAACATCCTTTGATGGATTTTAAGATTATTTGAAGTTGATTTATTATGATACAAAACTTCTATATTGTATTGAAGGTTTTGTGATATGTTTGACTGTGGATGTGCTATTTTTATACCATTCATAGTTTATGGTGAAATTATTGACATTTCGTATGCTAGTTTTAATACGAATGTTTATGTTATGTTTAAACCTTTTCATATGGGAATGCATTGGACTTAATAAGTGACGGGTGGAGCCCGCTATAGCTCCTCGATGCATCGGTAGGTCTCATGAGACAGACTAGTGTCTTAGCACAAGGCCTTGACAAAATCTTATTTGTAGTCTTGGCACGAGGCCTTGACTATGTGGTTATGATAGTCTGGCATTATGCATTCCAACATTATGAAAGTGGTTATTGATTTTTTTCATGTGATTATTCGATTAGTAGAATATCCATGTGAATAAGTAAATGGCATTATTTCATTTTATTTATGCCATACTATGTTAAATGTTCAAGTTTAAAAGGCTTTTGTTTTAGTTATACATTGCCTTAAATGTTTATTCTTATTTATGAAAGTTTCCGCTAAGTTGTTATCCTTACTGGGCATTTGAGCTCACCCCTTTTCTATGTTTTATTTTTCCCAGGAAGTGAAGATGTAAGTTATGAATGACCTGCAGGGATATTATGAGGGGATTATAGTGTGGACTGTGGAAACATTATGTTGTTGTAGTAGTTTTTCATTTTATGATGTAATGTAAAACTTATGAATATATCTAGTGTTTCCAAGGCTACTAAACCAATCGGTCTTTCGAGATTTGATCTTTCTTGTGATCATGCCAATGTTACGAAGTAATGCACCGACTCTGGGTAGCTGGGGTCGGGGCGTTACAGTTGGTATCAGAGGAAGTTTAGTACAAACCTTGGAAGGTAGATTTAGATAAACTCTGATTAGAGCACGTAGACCTAAGATGAAATTTGAGGATTAGTATAGAAGAACTTCCTAGAATTTTGGTATTGTAGAGATTTTGTGAGTTTTCCGAGCAATACATCCCAGTCTGGATACGAGCAGGTAGAGGCGGATCTGGCACAGATGTACCTAGGGGTAAAACCCGAAAACACCGCTTTGAGCTAGACTCGAACGGGAACTGGTGCACGACAACGGGCCTTGCTGCACTCTTGGTTACGACACTCTCGGGGGATATGCATAGGATAATTCTCATTTTCTTTACAAACCATTATGAAGGGTTTATGAGTATATACATCCTCAAAGGAAACATTTTTATGATTATGGATTATATCCATAAATATTTCAATTTATGTTATGTGTTTTATAAGTATGGGATTATGTATTTTGATTCATAAACTGATCTAGTTTATGCCATTGTTTAGAAATGGCGCCCAGTAGAAGGAATGAGAACTCCAGAAATGAACATGATCCAAAGAGAAGGAAGGATCATATCTTTCATGGTCTTAAGCTAGAATTTATAAGAGAAATAGTCTCCCATGTATTATCATCATATGAAGAAATAATATCATGTGTTGATAAGATAAGTAAAGAGTTTACTGAGTCCTATGGCTTTGAAGGGAAGCAAGAGAAGAAAAGTATGGAAGAGAGAAAGATGGATAAAAGTAAGAGGGAAAAGAAGAATTTTACCATATGTGGTAACTGTGGAAAGAAACACCCTGGAACTTTCCTAAAAGGAATGGGAGTTTGTTATAAGTGTGGAGGAAAAGGGCACAAAGTACGTGACTGCAAGGGTAAGAAAATGGTTTTAAATGTACAATGCTTCATTTGCAAGGAGTTTGGACACTACGCGAACCTATGTCCCAGTCATCAGACTATGCCGGAAATGATGCTATTGGATAATAATCAAGTTATGATACTACCACAGATGAAGAGGAATGATTAGAGTTCTTATGTTGATTATGTCAATTGAGTGTTGTATCAACAATGTACTTGTTATAATAATTATGGAGTATATAAGGATTGTACTGCAGTACAATTTCATTAAGGACTTGAGATTGTGTGGAACAAAGAAAAGTGACTCAATAGAAGGTTAAATTTTTGGAAAATATATGGTTGAGAGAATGATAAATCATAATATAGTTCTGATACTGAGGTAGTGATTTTGGAATAATATGTGATTATTTTGGATAAATTATATTGGATATTCTTGACTACCTTGGAACTGATTAATGATTTGTATATTCCATCATTGTTGGGGTTTAAAACATTTTTGGATTAATGAAGTATATCCATCATTCTATATGGAATAAGGGAGCATGAATGTAATCAATAAGGAATATGGTAATACATGATGAAGGTATTCATATTCTATTACGGGGTAAAAAGGATCTATATTATGTTTACCTTCCTTATAAATGTTAGACTGTGAGTTTAGACAGAAGTATTTTGGATAGTTCTAGTTTGGATTATTTTGGATTGCCATAAAAGGACAACCCGGAGGTCGGGCGTCAACCCGTCGCGTCCGGCAAGGCTACGAGACTTGAACCCGCAACCGAAGGGCGACAAGGGTGTATCACCTACCACTGGCCCACGAGATGTCCTAGATTAAATAAAGTAGTTTTTTAAAAGATCTGGTAGATGAATTATAAATTCGTTTATTTTGGAACCCTCTATGAATAGTATAAATAGAATTTTTTTTACGAGTGAATGATGAGTTTTTGGTAGAAATTTATTAATGGATAAAACTCTAATTATAAACTAATTATATCTCCTTATGATCTTAGCCAATCTCATAAGTAAATTCCTCATCATTAATAAAAGAAACTTAGAACAAAAATGTTGTCCTAGATGGTACCTTAAATCATCACTAATTTATGGCTTTGGGATTGTTGGCCTTTTCATAGCCATGTTCTCTACCACTCTCCATCAGATAATTGATGGCTAGATTTTTCTTCCATATCCATATTTTTCTTACATGGAACCCTAGTATGTGTTATTTTCGGTAATCTTCATACTTTCCACTCTTTATTTAAAATAGAGGCCTCATTAATTAATTTTTCGATGTGGGATTTCAACTAAGATATTTTGAAACGTCAAAAATGTGTTATCCCAATACCCTATGTTTTGTTGAACCGATGGTATTTCAAATCATCATAGATTGATGATTTTAAGGACCTCAATTTTATACTTGTTTGTGATTGATGACCTCAATCACTACCTATAAATATTTACGTTTTTCCTCCAATTATATGTCTCTAATTGCCACCAATGTTCTCCTAATCGAGATCATAATTTGGTGGTGACCCTTTCATTTCTCTTTTCCTCATATTAAGAATAAATTTTAGTAACCCAATTTCCAATGTGGGTTTTCCCACAAATATATTTTCCACTTTCAACCTTTTATTTTCGAAGAAAAATTTCAAATTGCGAGGACGCAATTTATTGAAGGAGGGGAGAATGTAACACCCCAGGATTTCAGAGTGTGTTATTTCTTAAAAATAATTCAATAACTTGCACTACACACAACACCGAGTTCAATCACACCATGAATTACCAAAGGAAAAAGCCATTCAAAAGAGGTTATGAATATTATTAACTAAATTTTAAACTTTATAATTTTAGAATCCATATTATGAGTTTCTTAGTCATAATGCAAGAACAGATTCATTTTCAGTATTACACTTTTATCAACTTTTAATAGTGAAACCTTTTTAAATACAATATTTTATACTTTTTGACTAAATGGGGACATCAAAAAAATTTAAAATGAAACATCCCAAGCTTCCACGGTACGTTTCCCTTCGAATAATGCGATAGCGTGTGTTGTACGCAACCTCGAGTTCTAACACACACCACAACTAATTAAACTAGCCGTTGTGAATAGTAATACCTAATTTTTGAAATTATATATATTTTATATTTGAAAATGGACTTCATTTTTGGACTCGGAATATCGAATTTAGCCTAAGGTGAAATTTTGGTACTTTTCGGATAACTTTCATATTTTGATGAATAGTGAAAATTACTAAATTTTAATTAAAAACAACTTTTTTAATAAAAATAATTAATAGTGATAAATTATGAATTTTAGTGGTTTTAAAGTATATTTAGAATATATTTTTACATTTTAATATAATGTTGGTCATTGGACATAATTTTACAATTAAACCGAACATAAACAAGTGTCAATCTTTTGATAGTTATTATCTCTTAAAAACACGCTTTTTGTTTTGACAGCGGGAATTAATTTTAAATTAATTTCTGCCACTTCTGTGTTTTGAATTTAGGAAAATGGATTCCATATTTGGAATCAGGATGTTCAAATTGTGTAAATGGGTAACTTTTATTTTTAGACATTTTGAATAATTACTGCGGTAAATATTTTATTTACCATGGTTAAGGGTAAATCCGGTAAATAAGGGTTAAAAAATAATATTATAATAATACTAAATTACCCTAAAACGTGTCTTAACCCTATTGGTTGATACATGGTCGACCATGGGCATCTTTGGGTCTATTTTGGGACCCCATGGATCCACTTGTAAGTGATAATGACACTTTATTTTAATTTAGTTAAAATGAATACAAAAATGACACAAGCATATATCTTTTAGAAAAACAATTTTTACATAGGGTTATGTATGTTGGATTTTAGATTATAAATATTCATTAGAAAGCTAAAAAGATTTCCTACATAATGATATTTTATTTATAATTTTTAGACATTTAATAATTTATTTTATTTATGACACAATGATGATGCAGTAATTACTATAATAGTGAAAAATTAAAATAATTGATATTATAAATACCCAAATAATTATAATATGAAACTTTTAATGAATTAAACTAATTTTATATGATAATATGATATATTAGTATTGATTTAATTGACTTTGTTCGAAGTAATCAATCTTTTAGGAGTTTCAAAAAAATCAACTATTGAATAGTGTCAAAATAGACATAAAAGAGTTCTTAAAACAAATATTATATTATTAATTGATATTAAATTCCTAAAAATCTAAGGTTCGGCCAAGAGACTTATATTATGATAGGTTCCTCATTAATGGACCACTTGGGGGTCGCTTGGATGTATATAGTAAGTTTATTAACCATATTATATAAAAATACAAAGAGACATTGTAAAAGTGAAACTAATTAACTTAGAGTTAATACTTAAAGATAAGGTTAATATAAGTACCCAAACCTGTCTAAATTCTATTGGTTGAGTGGTTTTAGACCTATACCCACCTTAACCTTTTAATAGTCAACTTTGGAGCCATTAGAAACCGAATATGAATTTATTATAAATTAATATTTCTAGCTTTTCCAAAGGTGCCCCTCACCCCTCTTATAAAAGGGCACTCCTCCTTCTCATTTCTTCACACCTCTAAAGCCTTTTGGTTCGTCCAAACTCTGCCCAAATACTCTCCCAACATCCCTCACTACAACCTAGGGGAATTAGTTTGATCAGAAAGCCAACCTAAGGAGCCCTTTTGATCAAATCAAAAGGAAGAACCCGAAGAAGAGGTAATGTTTTCACCACCCCTTTTCCAAGTTCATTTCTTCTTCCACTTCTTCTTCCTTTGTTGTTACCATTCTAAAATAATGACTCCAGTATCATTTATATACTGTGATGTTATTATAAATATGGTACAACCATATTCATTATTCTATCCACCCTTTGAATAACATGTCACCATACGTGCGTACGTACGGCTTACCGTCTCCACGTCGTGGTGTAATTGTTATTCAATATATTATTATTTGGATGGGTATAATAATGATGTGTAACTCATGTAAATAATAAATATAACATATTAATGATTCTGTATATATGATATACCATCCATTTATATATTATTTTAATATCAAAAGAATGATATTGTCGCTCGTGCGTACGTACGGACTACCGTCTCCACGAACGCGATGAGATTCATTCTCCATCGTAACCATTAAAGTATAATTATCATTTTATGATTTAAAAATGATGTTTAAGGACTTGATATCATTCTGGATATGAATAATATACAACCTATCCTTTACAAACATGTCTTACGTAACAAAACATATGAAAGAAAACAAGTAAGTTAACACCCGAAACAACGATAATACTAAGATATTATTATCAAATCAATATTAAAAGATCATATATGATATCATATTAATGTATATGATTCTTGTATAATTTAATAACAATTATTTCACCATTATACAGGAGGTTAACCTACCACAACCAAGGAAAAGTACAAGGTAAGGGTTATTTCACAATCTCTTCATTATCCGAGGTTGTATATACGTAATAATCTACTGGGATCTCTTTATCATCCACATACATGTTTTCTTAAAAATGTTTTTCAAAACATTTTTACTATTTACAAGAATATGGGTTAAAGTCATTTATACCCTTTTTTGACTTTTTATAAGAGGTTTATAAAGGAATCTTTCCGTCGTTTTCAAAACAATGTCCTTTTTAACCTTTTCGACAGAATTGAGGTAAGAATGTTTTTTTTAACTTATACGGCGGGTGCGGTTATTTTCCGCCGTTATAAAATCATCGAAGCTTTCCATACAAGCTTATAAGAATATTTTCAAAGAAAATGTTTTATTTTATATGGATCTTAAATGATTTCAAAATAAAAGGAGATACTTCTTTAAAAAGAATTTTGATTTCATCTATGTCAACATCCTTTGATGGATTTTAAGATTATTTGAAGTTGATTTATTATGATACAAAACTTCTATATTGTATTGAAGGTTTTGTGATATGTTTGACTTTGGATGTGCTATTTTTATACCATTCATAGTTTATGGTGAAATTATTGACATTTCGTATGCTAGTTTTAATACGAATGTTTATGTTATGTTTAAACCTTTTCATATGGGAATGCATTGGACTTAATAAGTGACGGGTGGAGCCCGCTATAGCTCCTCGATGCATCGGTAGGTCTCATGAGACAAACTAGTGTCTTGGCACAAGGCCTTGACAAAATCTTATTTGTAGTCTTGGCACGAGGCCTTGACTATGTGGTTATGATAGTCTGGCATTATGCATTCCAACATTATGAAAGTGGTTATTGATTTTTTGCATGTGATTATTCGATTAGTAGAATATCCATGTGAATAAGTAAATGGCATTATTTCATTTTATTTATGCCATACTATGTTAAATGTTCATGTTTAAAAGGCTTTTGTTTTAGTTATACATTGCCTTAAATGTTTATTCTTATTTATGAAAGTTTCCGCTAAGTTGTTATCCTTACTGGGCATTTGAGCTCACCCCTTTTCTATGTTTTATTTTTCCCAGGAAGTGAAGATGTAAGTTATGAATGACCTGCAGGGATATTATGAGGGGATTATAGTGTGGACTGTGGAAACATTATGTTGTTGTAGTAGTTTTTCATTTTATGATGTAATGTAAAACTTATGAATATATCTAGTGTTTCCAAGGCTACTAAACCAATCGGTCTTTCGAGATTTGATCTTTCTTGTGATCATGCCAATGTTACGAAGTAAGGCACCGACTCTGGGTAGCTGGGGTCGGGGCGTTACATTTTTTGGGTTTTATAGGTTTGTTTTCGGGTTTTTTCGGGTTCTTTTGTGTTTTTAGATATTTTAGGGTTTTAAATATGGTTTTAGGGTTTTTTAGGGTTTTTTAGGGTTTTTTAGGGTTTCATAGGGTTTTTACAGTTTTTTGGGTTTTTAGGGGTTTTTTGGGTTTTGTGAGGTTTTGCCAGGTTTGTTAGGTTTTTTTGTGAATATTATCATTTTGAATGGTTTAATAGCATTTTGTTGTATATTTGGGTTTTTAGGTATTTTGTAGCTTTTATTGGGGTCTAATAGGGTTTTTAGGGTTTATTGCAATTTATTTGGGTTTATTAGGGGTTAGTAGTGGGGTTTAGGGTTTATTAGGCAAGGAAGATGCGAGGGTTGGGCTATTCCCGGCCCCCCCAAATTTATTAGATAGAAAAAAGAGACACATCAGACAAGGGAGGGGAGGAGTCAAACGACCAACACCCAAAAACCCCTTACAACCCAGGATGCAAAAAACCCCAAAAAAAGAAAATTCAATAGCAAAAAACGTAAAAACACGCAAATACAAGCAACCACCACCATCATCCAGCATCAACCAGTATCCAGCTGCTCACAACTAACCAACGACCAGCACTCAAACCCAACTAGCAGTCAACATCCAGCAGCAGCACGATCATAAACCACAGCTTCAGCAACTCCCAGCTCAGCAGCAACCAACATCCAGCATCAAAATTTCCATCATCCAACGCATTCCAACATCCAACAGCACCACATCCAGTCATCACAGCAACACAGTAGCAGAAACACATCCAAACCAACCAGCCCCAGCAGCCAACACCCAGCAAACAATGAATAGCAACTTCATTCACACCATTTCCAGCAACACGCTTGTTCTCCCCATGAGGATCCACGCCTCCATGCCAACCAGCTCCAATTGACTTGCAGCTCAAAAAGCCACAACCAGAACATCCTAACCCATCATCCAACAGGGAATCGCAGCTCAGCAACCAGCAGTCATGGTCTTCGAACCGAACAACTTTTAGCATTCCATGCCTCATAGCATAGCAAACATCATACCACCAGCAGATGCACAAAAATCGCCAAACCCAACTCAGCAATCCCAGAAACCAGAATCCTTTCATAACCGAAATCACAATCAAGCAGGAGGAGAACATGGAATGCCAAAAGGTCCGACCGAAGCAAGCATCAACGAACTGGAGCGAAGACGAAGCTGAGAGACTAGGTTGAGCACGTACCTGCAGCTGCTTCGCGAACCGAAAAAAGGATCGAACCAGGGGAAAGAACAAACCACCTTCTGCAAGACGAGATCGGGAAGGGACCGACTGGTGCTGCCAGACTAGATCATCACACCATCCACAGAAATGAAGCACCTTCTGAGAAGGACTTGAATGACGAAGTAGCCATCGATGTCATTGAGCCCCTTGACCGCGTTGACCCGCCTGTAGAAACCATAGATCTGAAAAAATGACCCCGATCTGTGGCTGCTGGCAGATGACGACCCAAAATAGATCAAGACGATCTGAAGGCATCGCAACCACCGTAGCCGTTGGAGGCCGGATACACCAGAAACGGAGTAGAGCCGCGTCAAAGGCCGAAACCCACAACCAGGAAGCTCGAGGGAGACGAATCCATCGAGGCGCAAAATCCACCACCCTCTTGAGGCCGAAGATCACATCCCGGGGATGCCATCACCGAGATCTGGGAAAAATCAGGGATCCAGATCTGAAGATCCAATCTGCATCCAGGAGAAAACCACGAGGTGCTATGGGCAGGTTAGGGGTTCTAAGGGTGTGTTATGGTTTCTAAGGGTTTATAAGTTTCTGTTAGGGTTTATATGGGTGTGATGGGGTTTCTAATGGGTTTCTACTGTTTCTAATAGTGTGTTAGGGTTTCTAAGGGTGTCTTAAGGTTTCTATGGGTGTGTTAGTTTTTCTTAGGTTTACTTAGGGTTTTGTTTGGGTTTCTAGGGTTTTGTTATGGTCTCTTACGGTTTCTTAGAGGGATTTTAGGGTTTCTTCAGTTCATTTGGTTTATTGGGGTTTCTTAGTGCTTCTTGGGGTTTTTAGG
This sequence comes from Viscum album, assembly GCA_963277665.1. NCBI lineage: Eukaryota > Viridiplantae > Streptophyta > Magnoliopsida > Santalales > Viscaceae > Viscum > Viscum album. Next base: position 857,156,456 of record OY728167.1, on the reverse strand, counting down.
GCTTCATAGGGCTTCATAGGGTTTGTTAGGGTTTGTTATGGTTTTTGGGGTTTTGGGGGTTTGTTAGGGTTTGTTAGGGTTTGTTCGGGTTTGTTCGGGTTTGTTAGGGTTTTGCATGGTTTTTAATGGTTTTTAGTGTTTATGGGGTTTTTCATGGTTTGTTATGGTTATTTAGTTGTTCGTGGTTGTCACAAATGTGTAGAGCTAGTCGCAAGCTTCAATTTGATATGTGGTAGCGGTGAAACGGACACCCAGAGCAGAAGTTGTGGTCATTTGGAAGACTTGAGGACCTTTTGGGAGATTAAGAACGTGATAATGTGTTACTATTGGTCACAGATGTGTATATCTAGTCGAAAGCTTCGAGTTGATATATTGTAGAGGCAAAACGGACTCCCAGAGTAGAAGTTATGTTCTTTTGGAGTGTTTAAGTACCCTTTTGGGCATTCAAGGATGTGAGAAGGTGCTTCAGTGGTTATATGAGTGTAGGTCTAGTCTCAAGCTTCGACTTGATATGTTGTATAAGAAAAACAGACACCCATAGAAGAAGTTATTGCAAAGCGGACACCAGAAGCCAATCTTTTGACTATCCAAAGGGATTTTGGGACTTTTTGGTGGTCGAAGCTTGTGAGATGAGTGAGGACCATTTTTAGTTAAAACTATGAGAAGATAAAAGAAATATAATATATATTAGTTATACCACTCCAAAAAACTGTCCAACTTCAAACGACCATAACTTTCTCTCTGGTTGTCCGTTTGAGCTCTACCATATATCAAATAGAAAGTAGTGAAGAGATATACGGAGACGGATGACTTGAACTTAGTTCAAGTCACGTTTGAGACCCTAAAATCCCATAAAATCATCAAAAGGAATCCAAAACTATATTTCCTTGTATGGATCCCTATCAAATTTTTCATAAAATGGTCATAACTTCTGATCTATGTGTTTGTTCAGCATCCAACACCTGTTTTTATCGTAGTTAGTTCCTTGAGATTTAGTTTGACTATTCACAGAGCAGAAATTGTCACCCGAAGAAGAAGTTATGCCTTTTTCAATGAATATGTGATTTTTCAGGTTTTTCGAGACCCCATTTCTATCATTTTTGTCATGTCTATTGTTTTTTCAAACAACTATCACTTATTTTTGCTATTATTATCATCATCTCATCCACATTCCCATGCACATGCATGTGTGTTATTATTATATTTTTATTACCATGCAAGTGCACATGAAATGTACACATGTTATTTTATTATCACATGTGTTGTTATTATTGTTGCTATTATTATTATTATGTTTGTTGTTGTTGTTGTTGTTGTTGTTATTGTTAATATAATAACATGCAAATGCACCTATGAATGCACATATACACACATTCAATGCACGTGCTTAATTCTATTATCACATGCGTTGTTATTAATATTAAGATTAATAATAAAAAAATTATTATCCTCATCATCACATTAAAATGAAATGAACGGGCGTTATTATTTATCACCATGTACATGCACATGTAATTCACATGCAATATTCTATTATCACATGCATTGGTACTACTACTATTATCACCACTACTACTACTATTATTACTACCACTGTTATTATTACTATCATCACATGAAAATGTAGATGCACGTGTGTTATTATTTATTATTTTTTACCATGCACGTGCATATGCATTGCACTTGTATTATTCTTTTATTATTAATATTATTATCACAATTTTTATTAATATTATTATTATCATTATCATCATCATTATCATTATTATTATCATTATCACATTCAAATACACATGCATGAGCGTTGTTATTTAATATTTATTACCATGCATGTGCATGAGTTATTATTATTATTACAATTTGTATTATTAATATTATCATCAAATGTAAATGCACATGCACATTCATTTTAATTCTTATTTATTATTATTTATTTATTATTTACTACTATTCACGTGCAGACACAATGCATGTGCATTATTCTATTATCACATGTGTTATTATTTATTATTTATTATCATTCACATGCAAATGCCCATTCATGTGGACTTGGTTATTATTTATTGTTTATTACCATGCACATGCACATGCACTTGGATGTGCATTATTATTTATTATTTATTATCATTCACATGCACATGCACATACACATGTAATTCACTTGCATTATTATTTATTATTTATTATTTATTATCATTCACATGAAAATGCGCAGGCATATGCACATGAACGAGAATTATGATTTATTATTTAAACCATTCACATGCATATGCACATGCATGTGCGTTATTGCTATTATTATTATTATTAAAAGTATTTTTAGGGTTTACAAGCATTTTTTAGAATTTTTTGGCGTTATTAACATTTATTATGGGTTTTTAGGTTTTTAGGTTTTTTAATGGTATATTAGCGTTTTTAGGGATTGGTGGGGGTTAATAGGATTTTATTAGGGTTTATTAAGGTGTGTCAGTGTTTATTATGGTTTATTAGGTATTTTGAGGGTTTTATAAGAATTGAGTTAGGTTTATTATGTTATATTATTGTATATTATGGTATATTTGTGTATGTTTAGGATTTATTAGGGTTCATTATCATTCATTAAGGTTTATTAATTTTTCAAAGGGTATATTAGGGTTTATTAGTGTTTACTAGGGTTTATTAGTGCTTTTAATCTTTGTAAGGTTTTATTACAATTTATTAGGGTTTTTAGGGCTTTTTAATAGTATATTTGTGCTTTTTAGGGTTTAATGGGGTTTATTATTTTTTATTATTGTGTGTTAAGGTTTATTAGGGTTGAGTAGGAATTTTTAGGGTTTTATTAGGGTTGAGTAGGTATCTTTAGGCTTTTATTACATTTTATTAGGGTTGAGTAGTGTTTATTAGGGTTTGTTGGGGATTTTTAGGGTTTACTAGTGTTTGTTAGTGTTTTTATTAGGGTATATGAGGGTTCTTAAGTTTTTGTTAATATTTATGATTGGTTGTTAGGACGTTTTTGGTTTTATTAGCATGTTTTTAGTGTTTCTAAGCATTTTTTATGGTTTATTAGGTTGTATTTGAATTTATTAGGGTTTATTAGTTTTTCTAGGGATTTTTAATGGTTTGTTTGTATTTAATTATTTATTGGGGTTTAGTTGGATTTTATTAGGTATTCTTATGGTGTGTTAGGGTTTATTAGGGTTGAGAATGTATTTTTATGGTTTTATTATGGTTTTATTAGGGTTTATTATATTTTATTAGGGTCTATAAGGGATTTTTAGGGCTAATTAGGGTTCGTTAGGGGTTTATTAATTTTTTTGTTTTATTAGGTTATATTAGTGTTTGTTAAGTCTTTTTAGATAATATAGCATTTTTTATTGTTTGTGAGCATCTTGTTTTTGTTTGTGAGAGTTTTAGGGTTTCTTTGGTTATATTAGTGTTTATTAATCTTTAGTATGGTTTCTAGGGATTTTTAAGGTATATTAGTATTTTTTTTCTCTGTATTAGGTTATATTAGTGTTTTTATGTATTTTTAGGTAATATAGCATGTTGTTATTGTTTATGATCAATTTTTTATTTTTTGTGAGCATTTGTAGGGTATAGTAGGTTATATTAGAGTTTTTCAGGGTTTCTAGGGATTTTTATGGTATACTAGCATTTTTTTGCAATTAGGGTTTTTTAGGGTTTTATTAGGGGCCATTAAAGTGTGTTAAGGTTTTTTATGGTTGAGTAGGGTTTATTTGGATTTATTTATAGTTTATTAGGGATTTTAAGGGTTTGTTTAGGGTTTATTATGGTTTATTAGTGTTAATTAGTGTCTATTAGGGTTGGTTAGGGTTTTTTCGGTTTTCTTAACGTGTTTTAGGGTTTATTAGGTTTTATTATCATTTATTAGGGTTTATTTGGTATTTTTGAGGTTTTATTAGGGTTGAGTAGAGTCTCTTAGGGTTTTTAGGGATTATTAGATTTTATTAGGAGTTTATTAGGGTTTAATTTTTTATATTATGGTATATTACGGTTTAATATTTTTTAGGGGTTTGAAGCGTCTTTAGGGTTTTTGTAGCATTTTTTAATGTTTATGTAGCGTTTTTTGAATTTATGTATCATTTTTTTGTGTTTATGTAGATCTTTTAGGGTTTAGTTAGTGGTTTTAGGTTTTATGTTGCAATTTTTAGGGTTTATGTAACGTTTTTAGGGATTATGTAGTGTGTTTAGGGTTTAGGTTTTATGTAGAATTTTTTAGGGTTTATGTTACATTTTCTGGGATTATATTGTGTTTTTAGGGGTGATGTAGCGTTTTTGTAGCATTTTTTAGGTTTTATGTAACGTTTTTAGGGTTCATGTAGTGTTTTTAAGGTTTACGTTGTGTTTTTAGGTTTTATGTAGCATTTTTTAATGTTTATTTTGCGTTGTTTAGGGTTTATGTTACGGTTCTAGGGATTATGTAGTGATTTTTGGGTTTATATAGCGTTTTTTGGGTTTACGTTGCATTTTTTGGGTTTATGTTGCGTTTTTAGGGTTTATGTTGCATTTTTAGGGTTTATGTAACGTTTTTTCGGTTTTTGTATCTATTTATAGCCTTTTTTCGGGTTTTAATGGTTGTTTATGGTTTGTAGTTGTTTTTGGGGGTTTTAAGGGTTGTTAACGGGTGTTTATGGGTTTTATGATATCTGATTGGTTTTCAATGGTTTGGGGGGGGGGGGCTATTTAAGGGTTTATTTCTATTCTCGGTCTTGATAGGGGTTGTTAGGGTTCTTTAGGGTGTTTTAGGGTCTGTTTGGGTATTGTAGTGTTTTTTTAGGGTTTATGTAAAGTGTTTTAGCATTTTTTGGGTTCTTTAGGGTTTTTTAATATTCTTTAGAGTTTATTATGGCTCTTTAGGGTTTATTAGGGTTCTTTAGGGTTTATTATTTTTCTTTAGGATTTGTTATGGATTATTAGAATTTTTTATTGTATATTTGGGGTTTATTCGGCTTTTGTACGCATTAATAGCTTTTTCTAGGGTTTATCAATCTTTTTTAGGGATATTTAGGATTTGTTAGGGTTTCTTAGGGTTTATTTTTTATTAGGGTTTTTTAACGTGTATTTGAGTTTATTACGATTTATTAGGGTCTATTATGATTTGTTATGATTTATTGCGATTTATTAGGGGTTTGTTATGGTTTGTCTTAGTTTGTTATGATTTATTTGGCGTTGTTAGGATTTTTTATGATTTATATGGGGTTGTTAGGGTTTGTTATGATTTATTATGGTATTTTTAGGGTTTGTTAGGGTATATTAGCGAGTTGTAGGGATTTTTAGGATATTATTTGGCGGGTTTTGTAGTGTTTTGTCGGGTATGTTAGGGATTTTAGTGATTATTAGGATTTATTATGGTTGAATTGTATTTTTTTATTGTATATTAGGGGTTTTAGGGATTTTTTAGCATTTATTAGAGTCTAATAGGGTTTTTATGGTTTATTACAGGTTATTATGATTTATTAGTGTTTATTAGGGTTTAATAGTGGGTTTCAGTTGTTATTTGGGTTTATTAGCGATTCTTAGTAGTTATTAGTGGTTGTTAGGGTTTGTTAGGTTTTTTAGGGTTTGTTAGGACGTGTGTTATTCTATTATCACACACGTTATTATTATCATTATTATCATTATCATTATTATAATTATCATTATTTTTATTACTATTATTATTATTATTATTATTATTATCGTCACATGAAAATGAAAATGCACATGCTTTATTATTTATTATTTATTAAATATTATTTATTTCCAGGCATGTTCATATATTGTTGTTGTTATTATTATTATAATTTTTATCATCATCATCACATGAAAATGCACATTCATGTCCGTTATTATTTATTACCATGCACGCGCACACGCACTGCACCTACATTATTCTATTATCACATGAATGTTTATTGTTATTATTATTATTTCTATTATTTTTATTATTGTTCTTATCATCAAATGAAAATTAAAATGCATGTGCGTTATTATTTATTACCATACACACGCACAATCAATACATGTGCGTTATTCTATTATCACATGCGCTATTATTATTATTATTACTATTAATTTTATTATTATCATCACGTGCACTATGAGTTATTATTTATTATCATTCACTGCACATGTAATGCATGTGCGTTATTCTATTATCACATGCATTGTTTTTATTATTAATAATATTATTACTACTATTATTATTATTATTATTATCATATCATCCACATGCACATGCACATGCACGTGCATTATTATTTATTTTTTATTACCATGCACGTGCACATGCAATGCACACACATTATTTTATTATCACATACATTGTTATTCTTATTGTAATTATTATTATTATGGTTGTTGTTGTTGTTGCTTTTGTTGTTGTTATTAACTTCACATGAAAATGCACATGCAAATACATAAACAGGCACATTCAATGCACGTGCTTTATTCTATTATCACATGCATTGTTATTAATAATAATTATAATATTATTATTATTATTATCATCATCATCATCATCATCACATGAAAATGTGATGCATGTGCATTATTATTTATTACCATGCACGTGCACACATAATGCACATGCAATATTCTATTTTCACATGAATTGGTACTACTACTATTATCACTACTACTACTACTACTGCTGTTATTATTATTATCCTCACATGCAAATGCATATGCACGTGCATTATTATTTATTATTTATTACCATGCACGTGCATATGAAATGAACTTGTATTATTCTTTTATTATTATTATTATCAAAAAATTTATTATTATTATATTTATTATAATTATCATTATTATTATCATTATCACATGAAAATCCACATGTGTGCGCATTGTTATTAATTATTTATTACCATGCACGTTCATACGTTATTATTATCATTATTATTACAATTAGTATTTTTAATATTATTATCAAATGTAAATGCACATGCACATGCATGTGCATTCTTATTTACTATTATTTATTTATTATTTACTAATATGTATTTTCACATGCAATGCACTTGTGTTATTCTATAATTATTTTTATTATAATTATTATTGTTGTTGTTGTTTGTATCATCAAATACAAATTCATAGGAACGTGCATTGTTATTTATTATTTATTACCATGCACGTGCATGCGTCATTGTCATTATCATTACATGTAAATTCATATACACATGCATTATTATATATTATTTATTACCATGAACATGAAAATGCAATGAACCTGTGTTATTCTTTTATCACATGTGTTATTATTATTTATTCTCATGCACGTGGGCATGCAATACACTTGAGTTATTCTATTATCACATGTGTTATTATTTATTATTTATTATCATTCAAATGAAAATGAACATTCATGTGGAAATTTTTATTATTTATTGTTTATTACCATGCACATGCACATGAACATGCACATGCACATGCACATGAACATGCACTTGGATGTGCGTTATTTTTTATTATTTATTATCATTCACATGCACATGCACATACACCTGCAATTCACATGCATTATTATTTATAATTTATTTTATATTATCATTCACATGCAAATGTGCATGCATATGCACATGCATGTGCGTTATGATTTATTATTTAAATCATGCACATGCATATACACATGCACATGCGTTATTACTACTATTATTATTAGAGGTATTTTTAGGGTTTACTATCATTTTTTAGGATTTTTTGCTGTTATTAACATTTATTATGGTTTGGTAGGGTTTTAGGGTTTTTAATGGTATATTAGCATTTTTAGGGTTTAGTGGGGGTTATTAGCATTTTATTAGGGTTTATTATGGTGTGTCAAGGTTTATTAGGGTTTATTATGTATTTTTAGGGTTTTATTAGGATTGAGTTGAGTTTATTAGGGAATATTATGGTATATTATGGTATATTTTGGTATGTTTTTGGTTTATTAGGTCTTATTATGGTGCATTATGGTTTATTAAATTTTTAGTGGGTATATTAGGGTTTTTTAGTGTTTAGTAGTGTTTATTTAGGTTTATTAGTGCTTTTAAGCTTTTTCAGGTTATATTAGAATTTATCAATGGTTTTAGGGCTTTATAATGGTATATTTGCGTTTTTAGGGTTTAGTGGGGTTTATTATGGTTTATTATGGTGTGTTAAGGTCTATTAGGGTTGAGTAGGTATTTTTGGGGTTTTATTAGGGGTGAGTCTTTAACTTTATGTTTTTATTAGGGTCTATTAGGGTTGAGTACGGTCTATTAGGGGTTGTTTGGGATTTTTAGGGTTTACTAGGGTTTGTTAGTGTTTTTATTTGGCTATATGTGTGTTTTTTAATTTTTGTTAATATATATGAGGAGTTGTTATGACTTTTTAGGTTTTGTTAGTGTGTTTTTAGTGTTTGTGAGCATTTTTTAAGGTTTATTAGCTTTTATTTGAATTTATTATGGGTTATTAGGGTTTTTTGTCCTTTTTAATGGTTTGTTAGTGTTTTTTTGTTTATTGGGGTTTAGTTGTGTTTTATTAGGTTGTGTTATGATGTGTCAAGAATTATTAGGGCTGAAAAGGTATTTTTGGGTTTTATTAAGGTTTATTCATTTTTATCAGGGTTTATTTGGGATTTTTAGGGATTATTATGGTTTGTTAGTGGTTTATTAGTTTCTTTGTATTATTTTCTTATATTAGTGTTCGTTAGGTTTTTTTAGATAATATAGCGTGTTTTTATTGTTTTTAAGCGTTTTGTTTTTGTTTGTGAGCGTTTTAGGGTTTCTTTGGTCATATTGAAGTTTATTATTGTTTATTAGGGTTTCAATGGATTTTTAAGGTATATTAGTGTTTTTTTATCTTTATTAGGTTATATTAGTATTTTTAGATCTTTTTATGTAATATAGAAAAGTTTTATTGTTTGTGAGTGTTTTTAGGGTTTATTAGGTTATATTAGAGTTTATCATGGTTTCTGGGAATTTCTTAAGGCATACAAGCATTTTTTTCTTTATTAAGGTTTTGTAGGGTTTTATTAGGGGTTATTATGGCCTCTTAAGGTTTGTTAGGGCTGAGTAGAGTTTATCTGGCTTTGTTTATGGTTTATTAGGGCTTTTTAGGGGTTTTTGGGGTTTATTAGGGAATATTAGTGTTTATTAGTGTTTATTAGCATCTATTAGGGTTGGATAGGGTTGTTTTGGTTTTCTTAACATGTTTTTAGGGTTTATTAGGTTTTATTATCATTTATTAAGTTTAATAGGTATTCTTGGGGTTTTATTAGGACTGAGTAGAGTTTCTTAGGATTTTAGGGATTATAAGGTGTTTTTAGGGATTACTAGAGTTTATTAGGGGATTATTAGGGTTTAATTTTTTATTTTATGGTATATTATGGTTTAATATTTTTGTGGGTTTTAAAGCGTTTTTGTGGTTTTTGTTGCATTTTTTAGGGTATCTGTAGCGTTGTTAGAGTTTATATAGCATTTTTAGTGTTTATGTTGCGTTTTTATGGTTTAGATACTGGTTTTAGATTTTATGTATCATTTTTAGGGTTTATGTAATGTTTTTAGGGTTTATGTAGCGTGTTTAGGGTTTAGGTTTTATGTAGCATTTTTAGGGTTTATGTTGCATTTTATGGGTTTATGTAGCCTTTTAGGGCTGTTGTAGCGTTTATGTTGCATTTTTAGGGTTTATGTAACATTTTTAGGGTTTATGGAGTGTTTTAAGGGTTTATATTATGTTTTCAGGTTTTATGTATCGTTTTTCAATGTTTATGTAGCGTTTTTTAGGGTTTATGTTGTGTTTTTTTAGGGTTTATGTTACAATTATAGGGTTTATGTAGTGTTTTTAGGGTTTATGTAGCGCTGTTTGGGGTTATGTTGCATTTTTTGGTTTATGTTGTGTTTTTAGGGGTTTTGTCACAATTTTTAGGTTTTATGTAACGTTTTTAGGTTTTATTCATCTATTTAAAGCCTTTTTATATTTTTAATGGTTATTTATGGTTTGTAGTGTTTTTAAGGGTTGTTAATGGGTGTTTATGATTTTTATGGTATCTGATGGCTTTTTAATGGTTCTTTGGGGGTTATTATGGGTTTATTGGTTTTTTTTGGGATTGATAGGGGTTATTAGGTGTTTTAATGTGTTTTTGGGTTTATTTGGGTATTGTAGAGGTTTTTAGGGTTTATATAATGTGTTTTAGCATTTTTTGGGTTCTTTAGGGGTTTTAGTGTTCTTTAGAGTTTAATATGGTTATGTAGGTTTTTTAGGGTTTTTTAGGTTTTATTAGTGTTCTTTAGGATTTGTTACAGTTTATTAGCATTTTTTATTGTATATTAGGGTTTTATTGGGCTTTTGTAGGTATTAATAGCTTTTTCTAGGGTTTATCAATCCTTTTTAGGTTTATTTAGGATTTATTAGGGTGTATTAGTGTTTATTTTATTTATTAGGGTTTATTAATATGTATTTGGGTTAATTATGATTTATTATGGTTTATTATGCTTTGTTAGGGTTTATTGCGGTTTATTAGGGTTTTGTTATGGTTTGTTTCAGTTTTTTACGATTTATTTGGCATTGTTATTATTTGTTACGATTTATTTGGGGTTGTTAGGGTTTTTTAGGATTTATTTTCAGGTTATTAGGGTTTGTTAGTGTTTATTAGTGGGTTGAAGGGATTTTTAGGGTTTTGTAGGCTATTATATGTAGGATTTTGTAGCGTTTTGTTAGGTTTGTTTGTGTTTTTAGTGATTATTAGGGTTTATTATGCTTTAATAGTGTTGTTTATTGTATATTAGGGGTTTTAGGGCTTTTGTAGCATTTATTAGGGTCTAATAGAGTTTGTTAGGGTTTTTTATAGGTTATTACGATTTATTAGTGTTTATTAGGGGTTTTAGGGTTTAATAGTGGGTTTTAGGGGTTATTAGGGTTTATTAGTGGTTCTTAGGCGTTATTAGTGGTTGTAATGGTTTGTTAGGTTTTGTTAGGGTTTTGGGGTTTGTTACGGTTTGTTTGAGTTGTTTGGGGTTTTATGCATTTTTTGGGGTTTTATAGGTGTGTTTGGATTTTTTATGCTTTGTTAAGGTTATTTTAGCGTTTTTGGGGTTTTGTTGCCTTTTTGGTTATGAATCATTTTTTGGTTTTTTGTAGCAATTGTTAGGGTTTATGTAGCATTGTTAGTGGATTTAGTAGTTCTTTAGGGGTTTATTAGGGTTTTATTTTTTATATTATGGTATATTAAGGTTAATATTTTTGAGGGTTTTGAAGCATCTTTAGGGTTTTTGTAGCATGTTTTAGGGTTTTTTTAGCATTGTTAGAGTTTATGTAGCATTTTTAGTGGGTATGTAGTGTTTTTAGGGTTTAGTTTGCGATTTTAGATTTTATGTATCATTTTCAGGGTTTATGTAACATGTTTAGGGTTTATATAGCGTGTATAGGGTTTAGGTTTTAAGTAGCATTTTTTTAGGGTTTATGTTGCATTTTTAGGGTTTATGTTGCGTTTTTAGGGGTCATGTAGAATTTATGTTGCATTTTTTAGGGTTTATGTAATGTTTTTAGGGTCCATGGAATGTTTTTAGGGTTTATATTATGTATTTAGGTTTTATGTAGCATTTTTTAATGTTTAGGTTGCGTTTTTTAGGGTTTATGTTTTGTTTTTTAGGGTGTATGTCATAGTTCTAGGGTTTATGTAGTGAATTTAGTGGTATGTAGCATTTTTTGGGCTTATTTTTCATTTTTTGTTTATTTTTCATTTTTAGGGTTTTTGTTGCATTTTTAGGGTTTATGTAACGTTTTAAGGGTTTATGTATCTATTTGAAGCCCTTTTAGGGTTTTACTGGTAGTTTATGGTTTTTAGTTTGTTTAGGGGTTTTAATGGTTGTTAACGGGTGTTTATGGTTATTTATGGTATCTGATGGCCTTTTAATGGTTTTTTTGTGGTTTTATGGTTTTATTTATTTTTTGGGGACTAATAGGGGTCGTTAGGGTTTTTTAGTGTGGTTTAGGGTTTTGTTTGGGTATTGTAGTGGTTTTTAGGGTTTATATAATGTGTTTTAGTGTTTTTTGGGTTCTTTAGGGTATTTTTAGTGTTATTTATAGTTTAATATGGTTCTTTATTCTTTATTAGGGTTCTTTAGGGTTTATTAGGGTTTTTTAGGATTTGTTGCACTGTATTAGCATTTTATATTGTATATTAGGGTTTTATTGGGATTTTGTAGGCATTAATAGCTTTTTCTAGGGTCTATCTACATTTTTTAGGGTTATTTTGGATTTATTAGGGTTTATTAGGGTTTAATTTATTTATTAGTGTTTAGTAATGTGTATTTGGGTTTATTAAGATTTATTAGGGTTTATTATGCTTTGTTACGGTTTATTGCGATTTATTAGTGGTTTTTTATGGTTAGTTTCAGTTTGTTACGATTTATTTGGTATTGTTAGGATTTGTTACGATTTATTTGGGGTTGTTAGGGTTTTTTACGATTAATTTTGTGGTTATTAGGGTTTGTTAGGGTTTATTTGTGGGTTGTAGGGTTTTGTAGGATATTATTTGGAGGTTTTTGTAGCATTTGTCAGGTTTGTTAGGGATTTTAGAGATTATTATGGTTTATTATGGTCTAATAGTGATTTTATTGTATATTAGGGGTTTTAGGGTTTTTTTAGTGTTTATTAGTGTCTAATATAGTTTGTTAGGTTTTATTATAGGTTATTATGACTTATTAGTGTTTATTAGGATTTTTAGGGAATAATAGTGGGTTTTAGGGGTTATTGGGGTTTATTAGTGGTTCTTAGGGGTTATTAGTGGTTGTTAGGGTTTGTATGGTTTTGTTAGGGTTTTTAGGGTTTGTTAGGGTTTGTTTGTGTTGTTTGGGGTTTTATGCGTTTTTTGGGTTAAATGGGAGTGTTTGGATTTTTTATGCTGTGATAGGGTTATTTTAGCATTTTTTGGGGTTTTGTTGTGTTTTGTGGATTTTGAATCATTTTTGGGTTTTTTTAGAAATTGATAGGGTTTATGTAGCGTTGTTAGTGGATTTAGTCGAGATACCTTGATTTGTTAACATTCAAACTAGTATATGGATTTTATCAGTGATGGAAATGTGCATTAACAGCGCTAACAAAAGCGTTGTTAATTGAGACAAAGATAAGGGGGTCCCTTTTATCAGAGCTCAGAAAAGCGCTGATAATTGTCAAAATAAATAAATAAATAAATAAGAATATATAATTCAGGGGGAGATTTTAGCAGCTTTTGAATCCCTTTATCATCGCTAGGTGGACCACTCCCACGTGCTATCCTTACCCGCATGTCCAGCACACGCCCCCTGCGCACACCTCCTTGCTTCCACTAGAACTCGAACCCACGACCTCCCCATTGTGTGCCTACACCTTTACCACAAAGACATTTTGTTTTTTTCTATTTAATGATATATCTATATAAATATTGTTATATTTATTTTTATATAAATATAGATTCATATTAATATGAATATATTTAGTTATATTAATACATATATATTTATTCGTATATTTATATATATATATAGTTATAATTTTTTATCCATTTATTTATTTTTATAATAATATATATTTATAAGATCATTTTTATATACATTTATAAAATATGTTTTTTATGTGTGTATATAAATAAATAAATACATACATATATACATATATACAACGCACACACAGACACATACACACATATATTTATGAATAAATAGATATAGCGTTTATGTTCCATTTTTAGGGTTTATGTAACATTTTTAGGGTTCATGTAGTGTTTTTAGGGTTTATATTTTGTTTTTAGGTTTTATGTAGCGTTTTTTAATGTTTATGTTGCGTTTTTTAGAGTTTATGTTGTGTTTTTCTGGTTTTATGTTACAGTTCTAGGGTTTATGGAGTTCTTTTAGAGTTTATGTAGTGTTTTTTGGGTTTATGTTTCGTTTTTTGGTTTATGTTGTCTTTTTAGATTTTTGTTGCATTTTTTAGGGTTTAGGTAATGCTTTTAGGGTTTACGGATATATTTGAATCCTTTTTTTGGTTTTAATGGTTTTTTATGGTTTGTAGTGTTTTGTAGCAGTTTTAAGGGTTATTAAGAGGTGTTTCTGGTTTTTTATGTTATCTGATGGATTTTTAATGGTTTTGAGAGATTTAATGGGTTTATTTGTTTTTTTGGGATTGATAGGGGTTGTTAGGGTTTTTTAGTGTGTTTTAGGGTGTGTTTGGGTATTGTAGCAGTTTTTAGGGTTTATATAATGTGTTTTAGAATTTTTTTGGGTACTTTAGGGTTTTTTAGTGTTCTTTAGAGTTTAATATGTTTTTTAGGGTTTATTAGAATTCTTTAGGGTTTATTAGTGTTCTTTAGGATTTGTTACAGCTTATTAGGATTTTTTATTGTATATTAAGGTTTTATTGGGCTTTTGTAGGCATTAATTGCTTTTTCTAGGGTTTATCAACCCTTTTTAGGGTTATTTAGGAGTTATTAGTATTTATTAGGGTTTAGTAACATGTATTTGGGTTTATTACGATTTATTAAGATATATTATGATTTGTTAGGGTTTATTGGGGTTTATTAGAGGTTTGTTATGGTTTGTTTCAGTTTGTTGCGATCTATTTGGCATTGTTAGGATTTGTTACGATTTATTTGGGGTTGTTAGGATTTGTCTCGATTTATTTTGTGGTTATTAGGGATTTTTAGGATTTATTAGTGGGTTGTAAGGTTTTGTAGGCTATTATTTGGAGTTTTTTGTAGCGTTTTGTTGGGTTTGTTAGGGTTTTTATTGATTATTAGGGTTTATTATGGTTTAATAGTGTTTTTATTGTATATTAGGGGTTTTAGGGATTTTTTAGCTTTTATTATGGTCAAATAGAGTTTGTTAGAGTTTATTACAGGTTATTATGATTTATTAGTGTTTATTAGGGTTTTTAGGGTTTAATAGTGGTTTTTATGGGTTATTGGGGTTTATTAGTGGTTCTTAGGAGTTATTAGTGGTTGTTTGTGATTGTTATGTTTTGTTAGGGTTTTTAGGGTTTGTTACGGTTTGTTTGAATTGTTTGGGGATTTATGCATTTTTTTTGGGTTTTATGGGTGTGTTTGGATTTTTTATGCTTTGTTAGGGTTATTTTAGCATTTTTTGGGGTTTTGTTGCATTTTTTGGGTTTTGAAGCATTTTTTGGGTTTTTGTAGAAATTGATTGGGTGTATGTAGCGTTTTTAGTGGCTTTGGTGGTTCTTTAGGGTTCTTTAGGGTGTATTAAGGTTCCTTTTGAGGGTTTTAGGGTCTTATAGGGGTTTTTAGGATTTTTAAGGGTTTCATAGGTTTGTTTAGGTTTTTGTTAGGCATTTTTAGGATTTTAGGGTTTTTTTAGCGCTTTTAGTGTGGGAAGGAAGATTCGAGGGTCAGGCTATTCCCCCCCCCCCAATTTATTAGAAAGAAAAAAAGAGACATAGCAGACAAGGTAGGGGAGGGGTGAAATGAACCACACCCAAAAACCCTTGACAACTCCAAACCCAAAAAAACCAAAAGACCCAAAAAAAACACACAAAAACCAAAAGGAATAGAAAAACTGAAAAGTTCCCATCATCACCTCTCATCCAGTTAGAAACCATCATTCATCATCACCATAACCATCACAGTAGCTTCACCCACATTCATTAGCACGATATCAGAAGCACCACAGAAAAGCCTAGCCACAACAGTACCTTATTTCAGCACCGTACCGAGATCGGTAACCATCAGCCTTTACTCCAACATATGGTTATCAAACCTACAACACTTAAACAAACCGCTCCACCGAGACGCACCTTTGACATCGAGCTGAACCACCAACACCATCCCAAAAATGACCCATACACCATCATACCAGACCAAGATGGGGTCCAGTGTGTTGGGAAGGGCAGTAAGAGCAGAGCTGGGTGCACGAGTCAAGGGGAACGACAACGGTGAGAAGCCATATGCCAGCAACCAATTCCAGCATTCACCCAGCAGATCATCCAAACACTGCACATCAGTACTACCACCCATAACTTCCGACCAACCAACGAAAAGAAATGGAAAAACAAAAACAGTGCAGGAGCGCCAACGCCCACACCTAGAACCAAGTCACAGAGCCCAAAGACCATTCAGCGACTAGCAACTTACAACCAGTAACACCCACTCATAAGAAAGCAAAGAAAGAACAACAGCATCTGCATCCAGGTCCAACACATATCCAAAAATCAAGCAGCATCGATTCACACCATTTTCCGCTTCTAGCACCTCCTCTAAAAGAAGATAAATCACCAGAAAATAAAAACCATCAACTCCAGGCTCCATCTAGCACCAAAAATTCCTACAGCCAGCAACTCCTTCTACGCATTGTGAACAAGTAGAAAAAAACACCTTTTCTCTCCTCCCGGCACAGATCTAAGGCTATTGCAGCATCAACCAAATCGATAAAAACAGGAACAAATCATCCAGGACCCTCAACAGATCACATCCAAGCAAGCCAAAACATAGTAAACCATAGACCAGAGTAGCCGCTGTAACACATCACAACTTAGAGAGCCCAAGACCATAAGCATGAATCAGATCTAAGAGACCAAAAAAACGAACAAGTAACCTATGCACACATAGAAACCACCTTATTCGACAATGAAACCCATGAGCCTAATGACACGTCCAAGGAAATACCTGATCTGTAAAAACCATGATCTGCGTCTGAAGACCAAAACCAACAACCTCGTTGACTGCATCACCTCTTGACGAAAAGCTCCGATATTCATATACATAGCAGGATCAAGAATCTGAAATCAGAAACGAGGAAGAAGCACCATTACCAGACGACCAAATCCAAAACGAAGTTGCATCTTTCCGTGCTTCTAGGGATGCCGGAATCTTGAGAAACACCACCGCTCAGAAAGGAGAAAGCGACTAGATAAAACCTCCCATCAGTGGTCTGGAGAAATTTTTTGAGGCCCGTTGTCACTAAGATATCCCATATCGTTTTTGTGGTATATTTGGGTTCTAGGTATTTTGTAGCTTTTGTTGGGGTCTAATAGGGTTTTTAGGGTTAATTACGATTTATTTGTGTTTATTAGGTTTTAGTAGTAGGATATAGGGTTTATTAATTTTTATTATGGTTTATTATTGATTGGTAGGGTTTGTTAGGATTTATTAGTTCTTATTAGAGTTATTTAGGGTGTCTAATGTTTTTTAGGGTTTCTAAGGGTGTGTTAGGGTTTCTAAGGGTGGGTTAGGGTTTTTATGGGCGGGTTAGGGTTTCTAATGGTGTGTTATGGTTTCTAAAGGTTCCTAAGGTTTTTTAGGGTTTATATAGGATCGTTGAGGATTCTAAGGGTGTTCTTGGGTTTCTAAGGATGTGTTAGGGTTTCTAAGGGTGTGTTAGGGTTTCTAAGGGTGTGTTAGTGTTTCTTAGGTTTGATTAGGGTTTTGTTAGGGTTTTTTGGGTTTTTAGTGTTATGTTAGGGTTTCTTATGGTTTCTTAGGGGGTTTTTAGAGTTTCTTCATGTTTTTTGTGTTTATTGGGGTTTCTTAGTGCTTCTTGGTGTTTGTTAGGGCTTATTAGGGTTTGTTAGGGTTTTTTAAATTTCGTTATGTTTTTTATGGTTTTTTGGGGTTTGTTAGGGTTTGATAGGGTTTTGCGTGGTTTTTAATGGTTTTTAGTGTTTGTGGGGTAATTCATGGTTTTTTAGGGTTATTTAGTTGTTCATGGTTGTCACATTTGTGTAGACCTAGTCGCAAGATTCAATTTGATATGTGGTAGAGGTGAAAAGGACACCGAGAGAAGAAGTTATGATCATTTGGAGGACTTGAGGACCTTTTGGGTCTTTAAGAACGTGATAAGGTATTCCTATTGGTCACAAATGTGCAGATCTAGTCAAAATCTTTGATTTGATATATGGTATAGGCAAAAAGAACTCCCGGAATAGAAGTTATGGACTTATGGAGGGTTTAAGTACCTTTTTGGGCCTTCAAGGATGTGAGAAGGTGCTTCAATGATTATAGTATTGTAGGTATTGTCTAAAGCTTCGATTTGATATGTGGTAGAGGCAAAAAATACACCCATAGAAGAAGTTATTGAAAAATAAACACCAAAAGCCAATCTCTTGACCATCCAAAGGGATTTTGGGTATTTTTTGGGGTTGATGATTGTCAGAAAGTGTTCCAGTGGTTACCAATGTGTGTATCTTTTCACAATATTTGATTTGATATTTGGTAGAGACAAAATGAACACACGTAGTAGAAGTTATAGTTGTTTTAAATTGAGCAACCCTCCAATCGGCTAAAAACCTATGAAACTCATAACTCACTAAAATAGGAATAACTTCTCTTTTGTGTGTCTTTTTGAGTGCTCTAACTAGTAAAATTAAAGCTTGTGAGATGAGTGAGAACCAAGTCTAATCAAAACAATGATAAGGTCAAAGAATCTTAAGATATATTAGTTATACCACTCTAAAAAAAGTCCAAATTCAAATGACCATAACTTTCACTCCAATTGTCCGTTTGATCTCTACCACATATCAAATCGAAGGTAGTGAAGAGATCTACGTAGAAGGAAAACTTTAGAAAAGATCAAGTAATGTTTGGGACCCTAAAATCCCAAAAACTCATCAGAAGGCCTCCAAAACTCCATTTCCATTTATAGATCCCTGTCAAATTTTTCTTTAAACGATCATAACTTATGATATGTGTGTTTGTTCGGCCTCAAGAACCTGTTTTTATCATAGTTAATTCCATGAGATTTAGTTTGACTATTCACAGAGCAGAAATGGACACCTTAAGAAGATGTTATTCCTTTTTCAATGACACGGTGATTTTTTAGGTTTTTCGAGACCCCATTTCTAGCATATTTGTCATGTCTGTTGTTTTTTCAATCAACTATAACTTATTATTACGGTTATTGTTATTATTATTATCATCATCTCATCCACATGCACATTCACATGCATGTGTGTTATTATTATATTTTTATTACCATGCACGTGCACATGAAATGCAGACAAGTTATTTTATTATCACATGCATTGTTATTATTATTGTTATTATTATTATTGTGGTTGTTGTTGTTATTATCATCACATGAAAATGAACATGCGAATGCACATACATGCACCTTCAATGCACGTGTGTTATTCTATTATCACATGTGTTGTCATTATTAATTTTATTTATATTATTATTATTATTATTATCATCATCATCATCACATGCCAATGCAATGCACGTGAGTTGTTATTTATTACAATACACATGCACACATAATGCACATGAAATATTCTATTATCATATGCATTAGTACTACTACTATTATCACCACTAATACTACTATTATTAATACTGTTGTTATTATTACTATCATCACATGCAAATGTCGATGCAGGTGTGTTATTATTTATTATTTATTACCATGTACGTGCATATGCAATGCACTTATATTATTCTTTTATTATTATTATTATTATTATCATAGTTAATAATATTATTATTATTATCATTATCATTATCATTATCATTATTATTATCATTATCACATGAAAATGCACATGCAGGTGCGTTGTTATTTACTATTTATAACCATGCACATGCATGCGTTATTATTATTATTATTATTACAATTAGTATTAGTAATATTATCATCAAATGTAAATGCACATGCACATGAATGTGTGTCCTTATTTGTTATTATTTATTTATTATTTACTACTATGCACATACACATGAAATGCACTTGTGTTATTCTATTATTATTATTATTATTATTATTATTATTATTCTTGTTGTTGTTTGTATCATCAAATACAAATGCACATGCACATGCATTGTTATTTATTATTTATTACCAATAAAGTGCATGCATCATTATCATTATCATTACATGTAAATGCATATGCACATGAGTTATTATATATTATTTATTATCATGCACATGAAAATGCAATGCACTTGTGTTATTCTATTATCATATGTGTTATTATTATTTATTATAATGCACGTACACACACAAGAGCCTCAACCCAGTTGGTGAGGACTCGCTAGGTGCATCCAAGAGACCGAATATAAAATCCTGGTGGAGGCATATTTTCGGGGTACTGTATCAATACTTTAGTAGTACGGTAGCAGGTACTGTAGCAGGAACTGTTCGATACTGTAGCAGCCTGAACTATTCATCCATCTGGGCCTCCAGGCCACAGGTTTGTTCCTCGGGTCCTGCAAGGATTTCGGGCCACCCAAGGCCTTAGGGCCAGTTGATTATCAAGGTCTTCGGGTCACCATAAGGCCTTAGGGCCACCCCAAGGCCTTTGGGACACATGAATGTAGGCCCCAAACCCACTACAAAAAAGGAGCAGCTCTAGAAGAGGATTCTGAGCAGCTGCACTCACCAGAGCAGAGCCAAATGGATTGTCAGAATGAGAGGGTATGGCTATGCCATTGGTACCAACCTGTGCTTGCATGGTATGCCTTGCCAAACGGTCATGCATAGGTGGAGAGATTATATCAAGATGCAGATGCAGGGGAGGGGCAGTTCCTTGTAGATAGTCTTGTTGAATTACCTAAGACCTTCGGGTCATGTAATCTCCTAAGCCTATGGGCCATGTAATCTCGGAGCCTATGGGCCTTGTAAGGGTTCCCCCTCCTCCCTTGAAAGGGGGGTTATCAAAAATCAGTAAAAATGAAGGCCTTCGGGCCATTCAGGCTAATGCACGTGCACACGCAATGCACATGTGTTATTCTATTATCACATGTGTTATTATTTATTATTTATTATCATTCACATGAAAATGCACATTCATGTGGACTTGGTTAATATTAATTGTTTATTACCATGCACAGGCACATGCACATGCACATGCACATGCACATGCACTTTTATGTGCGTAATTATTTATTACTTATTATCATTCACATGCACATGCACATACTCATGAAATTCACATGCATTATTATTTATAATATATTATTTATTATCATTCACATGCAAATGTGCATGCATATGCACACGCACGTGTGTTTTGATTTTTTATTTAAACCTTGCACATGCACATGCACATGCATGTGCATTACTACTACTATTATTATAAGAGGTATTTTTAGGGTTTACTATCATTTTTTGGATTTTTAGATGTTATTAACATTTATTTTGGGTTGTTAGGGTTTTAGGGTTTTTTAATGGTGTATTAGCATTTTTTAGGGTTTGGTGGGGGTTATTAGGATTTTATTAGGGTTTATTAGGGTGTGTCAAGTTTTATTAGGGTTTATTTGGTATTTTTAGGATTTTATTAGGATTGAGTTCTGTTTATTAGGGTATATTATTGTATATTATGGTATATTTGGGTATGTTTAGGATTTTTTAGTGTTTATTATGGTTCATTATGGTTAATTAATTTTTAAGAGGGTATATTAGGGTTTTTTAGTGTTTAGTAGCGTTTATTCAGGTTTATTAGCGTTTTTAAGCATTGTTCGGTTTTATTAGCATTTATTAGGGGTTTTAGGGATTTTTAATGGTATATTTGTGTTTTTAGGGTTTAGTGGGGTTTATTATGGTTTATTATGTTGTGTTAAGGTTTATTAGGGTTGAGTAGGTATTTTTAGGGTTTTATTAGGGTTAAGTTGTTATCTTTAAGGTTTTATTAGGGTTTATTAGGGTTGAGTATGGTTTATTTGGGTTTATTAGGTTATATTAGAGTTTATCAGGGTTTCTAGGGATTTTTTAAGGTATACTAGCATTTTTTTTCTTTATTTGGGTTTTGTAGGGGTTTATTAGTGGTTATTATGTTGTGTTAAGGTTTGTTAGGGTTGAGTAGGGTTTATTTGGCTTTATTTATGGTTTATTAGGGCTTTTTAGGTTTTGTTTGGGGTTTATTAGGGTTTATTTGTGTTTATTAGTGTCTATTAGGTTTGGTTAGGGTTGTTTTGTTTTCTTAACACGTTTTAAGTGTTTATTAGGTTTTAATATCATTTATTAGGGTTTATTAGGTATTTTTTGGGTTTTATTAGGGTTGAGTAGTGTTTCTTAGGGTTTTTAGGGATTATAAGGTATTTTTTGGGATTATTAGAGTTTATTTGGGGTTTTTAGGGTTTCATTTTTTATATTATGGTATATTAGAGTTTAATATTTTTTAGGGTTTTAAAATGTCTTTAGGGTTTTTGTAGCATTTTTTAGGGTTTGTGTAGTGTTGTTAGAGTTTATGTAGCATTTTTAGTGTTTATGTAGCATTTTTAGGGTTTAGTGAGCATTTTTAGATTTTATGTATCATTTTTAGGGTTTATGTAAGGTATTTAGGGTTTATGTAGTGTGTTTAGTGTTTATGTTTTATGTAGCAATTTTTAGGGTTTATGTTGCATTTTATGGGTTTATGTAGCATTTTTAGTGGTGATGTAGCATTTATGTTGCAATTTTTAGGGTTTATGTAACGTTTTGAGGGTTCATGTAGTTTTTTTAGGGTTTGTATTGTGTTTTTAGATTTTATGTAGCGTTTTTTAATGTTTATGTTTCATTTTTTAGGGTTTATGTTGTGTTTTCTAGGGTATATGTTATAGTTCTTGGGTTTATGTAGTGCTTTTTGAGTTTATGCAGCATTTTTAGGTTTATGTTGTGTTTTTTGGTTTATGTTGCATTTTAAGGGTTTTTGTTGCATTTTAAGGGTTTATGTAATGTTTGTAGGGTTTATGTATCTATTTGAAGCCATTTTTACGATTTTAATGGTTGTTTATGGTTTGTAGTTTTTAGGGTTTTTATGGGCTGTTAATGGGTGTTTATGGGTTTTTTTGGTATCTGATGGATTTTTAATGGTTTTTGGGGGGTTTATGGGTTTATTTTTTTTGGGATTGATAGGAGTTGTTAGGGTTTTTAGAGTGTTTTAGGGATTATTTGGGTATTGTGGCGGTTTTTAGGGTTCATATAATGTGTTTTAGCATTTTTTGGGTTCTTTAGGGGTTTTTAGTGTTCTTTAGAGTTTAATATGGATCTTTAGGGTTTATTTGGGTTCTTTAGTTTTTATTAGCGTTCATTAGGATTTGTTACAGTTTATTAGAATTTTTTATTGTATATTAGGGTTTTATTGGGCTTTTGTAGGCATTAATAGCTTTTTCTAGGGTTTATCAACCTTTTTAGGGTTATTTAGGATTTATTAGGGTTTATTAGGGTTTAATATATTTATTAGGGTTTAGTAACGTTTATTTGGGTTTATTATGATTTATAAGAGTTTATTAGGATTTGTTAGGGTTTATTGTGGTTTATTTGGGGTTTGTTATGGTTTGTTTCAGTTTGTTACAATTTATTTTTCATCGTTAGGATTTGTTACGATTTATATGGGGTTATTAGGGTTTGTTAAGATTTATTTTGGGGTTATTAGGGTTTGTTATGGTTTATTAGTTGGTTGTAGCGTTTTATAGGCTATTATTTGGAGGTTTTTGTTGCGTTTTGTCAGGTCTGTTGGGGTTTTTAGTGATTATTAGTGTTTAATATGGTTTAATAGTGTTTTTATTGTATATTAGTGGTTTTACGGATTTTGTAGCATTTATTAGGGTCTAATAGAGTTTGTTAGAGTTTATTACAATTTATTACGATTTATTAGTGTTTATTAGGGTTTTAGGGTTTAATAGTGGGTTTTAGGGTTTATTAGGGTTTACTAGGGGTTATTAGGGGTTATTAATGGTTTTTATGGTTTTTTTTGTTTTGTTAGGGTTTTTAGGCTTTCTTGCGGTTTGTTTGAGTTGTTTGGGGTTTTATGCATTTTTTTGGGTTCTATGGGTGTGTTTGGATTTTCTATGCTTTGTTAGGGTTATTTTAGCATTTTTTGGGGGTTTGTTGTGTTTTGAAGCATTTTTAGGTTTTTTGTAGAAATTGTTAGGGTTTATGTGGCGTTGTTAGTGGCTTTAGTGGTTCTTTAGGGTTTTTAGGGTTCATTAGTGTTCATTAGGGTTCTTTAGGGTGTATTAGGGTTTATTTTGAGGTTTTTAGGGTTTTCTGGGGGGGTTAGGGTTTTTAAAGGTTTTATAGCGTTGGTTAGGGTTCTGTTAGGCATTTTTAGGTTTTTAGGGTTTTAGTGTTTTAGGTGTTTTTAGGGTTTTAGCTTTTTTTAGGGTTTTTTAGTTTTTTTTGATGTTTTTTTGAAGTTTTTTTTAGGTTTTTTAGGGTTTTTAGGTTTGTTTTTGGGTTTTTTTTGGTTTCATCATGTTTTTAGGGGTATTAGGGTTTTTACAGGTTTTTAGGGTTTTTAGGATTTTTAGGGTGTTTAGGGTTTTTTAGGGTTTTTATAGTTTTTTGGGTTTTAAGGGGTTTTTTTTGGGTTTTGTGAGGTTCTGCGGTGTTTTTAGTGTTTTTTGTGAATATTTGCGTTTTGAATAGTTAAATATCATTTTGTTGTATATTTCGGTTTTTAGGTATTTTGTAGCTTTTATTTGGGTCTAATAGGGTTTTAGGGTTTATTACTATTTATTTGTGTTTATTAGGGTTCAGTAGTGGGTGGTAGGGTTTATTAGTGTTTATTATGGTTTATTATTGGTTGGTAGGGTTTGTTAAGATTAATTAGATCTTATTAGAGAAATTTTGGGTGTCTAAGTGTTTTTAGGGTTTCTAATGGTGTGTTAGGGTTTTTAAGGGTGGGTTTGAGTTTTTATGGGCAGGTTAGTGTTTCTAAGGGTGTGCTATGGTTTCTAAGTGTTTCTAAGGTTGTGTTGGGCTTTCTAAGGGTGTTATAGTGTTTCTAAGGGTGTGTTAGGGTTTCAAAGTGCATGTTAGGGTTTCTATGGGTGTGTTAGTGTTTCTTAGGTTTTCTTAGTGTTTTGTTAGGGTTTTTAGGGTTTTTTAGGGTTTTTTATGGTTTCTTTGGGGGGTTTTAGGGTTTCTTCGGAGTTTTTTGGGTTTATTGGGGTTTCATTGTGTTTATTGGGGTTTCTTATGGCTTGTTAGGGGTTTTTATGGTTTGTTAGGGTTTGTTATGATTTTTAGGTTTTTTTGGGGTTTGTTAGGGTGTGTTAGGGTTTGTTAGTGTTTTTTAGGGTTTGTCAGGGTTTGTTGGGATTTTTCTTTTTTTAATGGATTTTAGTGTTTATGGAGTTATTCATGATTTTTTAGGGTTATTTAGTTGTTCATGGTAGTCCCAGATGTGTAGAGATAGTCGCCAGCTTCAATTTGATATGTGGTAGAGGTGAAACAGACACCCAGAGAAGAAGTTATGGTAATTTGGTGTACTTAAGGACCTTTTGGGACTTTAAGAACGTGATAAGGTGTTCCTATTGGTCACAGATGTGTGCATCTAGTCAAAATCTTCTATTTGATATATGTTAGAGGCAAAACGGACTCCAGGAGTAGAAGTTATGGTCTTTTGGATGTTTTAAGTGCCTTTTTGGGCCTTAAAGGATGTGAGAAGGTGATTCAGTGGTTATATGAGAGTAGGTCCTATCGCAAGCTTGAATTTGATAAGTGGTAGAGGAAAAATAGACACCCATAGACGAAGTTATTTCAAAACAGACACCATAAGCCAATGTTTTGACCTTCTAAAGGGATTTTAAGTCTTTTGGGGGGTTGAAGAATGTTAGAATGGGTTCCAGTGGTTACTGGAGTGTGTATATTTACATAATATTCGATTTGATATGTGGTAGAGAAAAAATGAACACATGTAGCAGAAGTTATTGTCGTTTTAAATTGAGAAACTCTCCTAGCGCCTAAAAACCTATGAAACCTGCAACTCACTAAATTAGGCATAACTTCGGGTGTCTGTTTGAGCACTTTGACCCGTAAAATCGATGCTCGTGAGATGAGTGAGGACCAAGTTTAGTAGAAACTATGAGAAGATCAATGAAATATAAGATATATTAGTTACACCACTCCAAAAAAAGTCTACCTTCAAATGACGATAACATTCGATGTGGTTGTCTGTTTGAGCTCTACCACATATCAAATCAAAAGTAGCGAAGAGATCTACACATAAGCATAAATTTAACAGAGTTCAAGTCATTTTTGATACCCTTAAATCCCAGAAACCCATCATAAGGCCTCCAAAAATCCATTTCCGTTTGCGGATCCCTATCAAATTCTTCTAAAAATGGTCATAACTTCTGATCTGTGTGTCTGTTCGGCCTTTGACACCTGTTTTTATCGTAGTTCATTCCATGAGATTTAGTTTAACTATTCATGGAGTGGAAATGGAATCTTAAAGAAGAAGTTATGCTTTTTTCAATGACTTTGTGATTAGTTAGGTTTTTAGAGAACCCATTTCTAGCATTTTTGTTTTTTTCTGATGTTTTTTCAAACAACTATAACTTATTATTACTGTTATTGTTATTATTATTTTCATCATCTCATCTATATGCACTTGCACATGCACGCGCGTTATTATTATATTTTTATTACCATGCACGTGAGCATGAAATGCACACACATTATTTTATTATTACATGGGTTGTTATTATTATTGTTCTTATTATTATTGTGGTTGTTGTTGTTATTGTTGTTGTTGTTATTATTATCATCACATGGAAATACACATGTGAATTCACATACACGCACATTCAATTCACGTGCGTTATTCAATTATCGCATGTGTTTTTATTATTAATTATAATAATAATATTATCATCATCATCATCACCACATGAAAATGAAATGCACGTGAGTTATTATTTATTACCATGCACAAGCACACATAATACACTTCCAATATTCTATTATCACATGCATTTGTACTACTACTATTATCACCACAACCACTACTATTATTACTAATGTTGTTATTATTACTATCATCACATGCAAATGGAGATGCACGTGTGTTATTATTTTTCATTTTTTACCATGCACGTGCATATGCAATACACTTATATTATTCATTTATAATTATTATTATTATCAGAATTATTATTATTATTTTCATTATTATTATCATTATCACATGCAAATGCACATGCATTTGCATTGTTATTTATTATTTATTACCATGCACGTGTATGAGTTATTATTATTATTATTACAATTAGTGTTATTAATATTATCATCAAATGTAAATGCACATGGATATGCAAGTGCATTCATATTTATTATTTACTACTATGCATGTGCACATGAAATGCACTTGTGTTATTCTATTATTATTATTATTAGTATTAGTATTATTGTATCATCAAATACAAATGCACATGCATGTGCATTGTTATTTATAATTTATTACCATTCACATGAATGCGTCATTATCATTATTATTACACGTAAATGCACATGCACACGTTTTATTATATATTATTTATTATCATTGACATACAATTGCAATGCACTTACGTTATTTTATTATCACATGGGTTATTATTATTTATTCTCATACATGTGCACGTGCAATGCACGTGCATTATTCTATTATCACATGTGTTATTAGTTATTATTTATTATCATTCACATGTAAATTCACAATCATGTGGACTTGGTTATTATTTATTGTTTATTACCATGCACATGCACATGCTCATGTACATGCACTTGTATGTGCGTAATTATTTATTATTCATCATAATTCGCATGAACATGCACATACACATGCAATTCAAATGCATTATTATTTATAATTTATTATTTCTTATCATTCACATGAAAATGCGCAGGCATATGCACATGCACGTGTGTCATGATTTATTATTTAAACCATACACATGCATATGCACCTGCACGTGCATTATTACTACTATTATTATTAGAGGTATGTTTAGGGTTTACTATCATTTTTTAGGATTTTTAGGTGTTATTTACAGTTATTATGTTTTGTTAGGGTTTTAGGGTTTTTTAATGGTATATTAGAGTTTTTTAGGGTTTGGTGGGAGTTATTAGGATTTTATTAGGGTTTATTATATCGTGTTAAGGTTTATTAGGGTTTATTAGGTATTTTTAGGGTTTTATTAGGATTGAGTTGGGTTTATGAGGGTATATTATGGTATATTATGGTATATTTGGGTATGTTTAGGATTTATTAGGGTTTATTATCATTCATTATGGTTTATTAATTTTTAAGAGGGTCTATTAGGGTTTTCTAGGGTTTAGTAGTATTTGTTAGGGTTTAGTAGTGATTTTAAGATTTGTTAGGTTTTATTAGAATTTATTAGGGTGTTTAGGGATTTTTAATGGTATATTTGCATTTTTTAGGGTTTAGTGGGGTTTATTATTGTTTATTATAGTGTGTTATGGTTTATTAGGGTTGATTAGGTATTTTGAGGGCTTTATAAGTGTTGAGTAGGTATTTTTAGGGTTTTATTATGGTTTATTAGGGTTGAGTAGTGTTTATTAGAGTTTATTAGGGATATTTCAGGGTTTACTAGGGTTTGTTAGTGTTTTTATTAGGGTATATGAGTGTTTTTTAGTTTTTGTTATATATATGGGGGGTTGTTAAGACTTTTTAGGTTTTATTAGTGTGTTTTTAGTCTCTGTGAGAATATTTTATGGTTTATTAGGTTTTATTAGAATTTATTATGGTTTATTAGGGCTTCTAGGGATTTTTAATGGTTTTCTTGTGTTTTTTTGTTTATCGGGGTTTATTTGGGTTTTATTGGGTTTTATTATGGTGTTTCAAGGTTTATTTGGGTTGATAAGGTATTTTTAGGGTTTTATTATGTTTTATTAGTTTTTATTAGGGTTTATTAGGGATTTTTAGTGTTTATTAGGGTTTGTTAGGGGTTTATTAGTTTTTTTGGTTTATTAGGTTATATTAGTGTTTATTAAGTTTATTTAGATAATTTAGAATTTTTTATTGTTTGTGAGCATTTTGTTTTTGTTTTTGAGAATTTTTAGGGTTTCTTAGGTTATATTAGAGTTTTTTAAGGTTTATTATGGTTTCTAGGGATTTTAAGGTATATTACTGATTTTTGTCTTTATTAGGTTATGTTAGAGTTTTTAGGTTTATTTAGGTAATATAGCATGTTTTTATTGTTTTTGATCATTTTTTAATTGTTTTTTAGAGTTTTTAGTGTTTATTAGGTTATATTAGAGTTTATCAGAGCTTATAGGGATTTTTAAGGTATACTAGAATTTGTTTTCATTATTAGGGTTTTGTAGGGTTTTATTAGGGGTCATTACGGTGTGTTAAGGTTTGTTAGGGTTGAGTAGGGTTTATTTGGATGTATTTATGGTTTATTATGGATTGTTAGGGGTTTTTTGGGGTTTATTACGGTTTATTAGTATTTATTAGTGTCTATTAGGTTTGGTTAGGTTTTTTTAGGTTTTTTAACATGTTTTTAGGGTTTATTAGGTTTCATTATCATTTATTAGGGTTTATTAGGTATTTATGGGGTTTTATTAGGGTTGAGTAGAGTCTTGTAGGGTTTTTAGGGATTAGAAGGCGTTTTTAGGGATTATTAGAGTTTATTAGGGGTTTATTAGGGTTTAATTTTTTATATTATGGTATATTAGGGTTTAATATTTTTGAGGGTTTTGAAGCGTCAATGGGGTTTTTGTAGCATTTTTAGTGTTTGTGTAGTGATTTTTGAGTTTATGTAGCATTTTTAGTGTTATGTAGTATTTTTTGTGTTTAGTTAGCGGTTTTAGGTTTTATGTAGCATTTTTAGGGTTTATGTAACGTTTTTAGGGTTTATGTAGCGTGTTTAGTGTTTAGGTTTTATGTAGCTTTTTTAGGGTTTATGTTGTGTTTTCTGGGTTTATGTAGCATTTTTAGGGGTGATGTAGCATTTATGTTGCATTTGTTTTGGTTTTATGTAACGTTTTTATGGTTTATGTAGTGTTTTTAGGGTTTATGTTGTGTTTTAGGTTTTATGTAGCGTTTGGTAATGTTTATGTTGTGTTGTTTAGGGTGTATGTTACAGTTCTAGGGTTTATGTAGTGCTTTTTGGGTTTATGTTCCGTTTTTTGGGTTTATGTTTCATTTCTTGTGTTTATGTTGCATTTTAGGGTTTATTTTTCATTTTTAGGGTTTTTGTAATGATTATTCGGTTTATGTATCTATTTTTTGCCTTTTTTTAGGGTTTTAATGGTTGTTTATGGTTTATAGTGGTTTTTAGGGGGTTTAAGGGTTGTTAACGGGTGTTTATTGTTTTTATGGTATTTGATGGGTTTTCAATGGTTTTTTGGAGGTTTTTAAGGGTTTATTTGTCTTTTTGGGATTGATAGGGGTTGTTAGGGGTTTTAGTGTGTTTTAGGGTTTGTTTGGGTATTGTAGCCGTTTTTAGGATATATGAAATGTGTTTTAGCGTTTTTTAGGTTCTTTAGGGGTTTTTATTTTTCTTTAGAGTTTATTATGGTTCTTTTTGTTTTATTAGGGTTCACTAGGGTTTATTAGTGTTCTTTAGGATTTGTTACGGTTTATTAGCATTTTTATTGTATATTAGGGTTTTATCAAGATTTTGTAGGCATTAATAGCTTTTTCTAGGGTTTATCAACATTTTTTACGGTTATTAAGGATTTATTTGGGTTTATTAACGTGCATTTGGGTTTATTACAATTTATTAGGGTTTATTATGATTTGTTAAGGTTTATTGCAGTTTATTAGGTGTTTGTTGTGGTTTGTTTCAGTTTGTTACGATTTATTTGGCTTTTTTGGGATTTGTTATGATTTATTTGGGGTTGTTAGGTTTTGTTACTATTTATTATGGTGTTATTAGGGTTTTTTTAGTGTTTATTAGCGGGTTGTAGGGTTTTGTAAGCTGTTATTTAACGGGTTTTTTAGGGTTTTTTCAGGTTTGTTAGGGTTTTTAGTTATTATTAGGATTTATTATGGTTCAATTGTGTTTTTTAATGTATATTAGGGGTTTTAGAGATTTTGTAGCATTTAATAGATTCTAATAGGGTTTTTTAGAGTTTATTACAAGTTATTATGATTTATTAGTGTTTATTTGGGTTTTAGGGTTTAATAGTGGGTTTGAGGTGTTATTTAGGTTTATTAGTGGTTCTTAGGGGTTATTAGTGGTTGTTAGGGTTTGTTAGGTTTTGTTAGGGTTTGTTAGTAAGTGTGTTATTCTGTTATCACACACGTTATTATTATCATTATTATCATTATCATTATTATAATAATCTTTATTTTTATTACTATTATTATTATTATTATTATTGTTATTATCATCACATGCAAATGCAGATGCACATGCATTATTATTTATTATTTATTATATATTATTTATTTCCATGAACGTGCACATTATGTTGTTGTTGTTGTTGTTGTTATTACTATTATTATTATTATTATCATCACATGAAAATCCACATGCACGTCCGTTATTATTTATTACCATGCACGCGCACATGCAATGCACCTACATTATTCTATTATCACATGCATTTTTATTTTTATTTTTTATTTTTACTATTATTGTTATTATTGTTATTATCATCAAATGCAAATAAATATGCACATAAGTTATTATTTATTACCATACAAGCACACATTTAATACATGTGCGTTATTCAATTATCACATGCGCTATTATTATTGATGTAACTATTATTGTTATTATTATCATCACATGCGCTATGAGTTATGTTTTATTATCATGCACTACACATGCAATGCACATGCACTGTTCTATTATCACATGTGTTGTTGTTGTTATTATTATTATTACTGTTATTATTATTATTATTATCATATCATGCACATGCACATGCACAAGCACATGCATTATTATTTATTTTTTATTACCATGCACATGCACGTGCAATGCACACACGTTATTTTATTATCACATATGTTGTTATTCTTATTGTTATTATTATCATTAGAGTTGTTATTGTTGTGGTCATTGTTGTCATTGTTAATATCATAACATGTAAATGCACATGCAAATACATAAACATGCACATTCAATGAACGTGTGTTATTCTATTCTCACATGTGTTGTTATAATTAATATTAATATTATTATTATTATTATCATCAACATCATCATCACATGCAATTTACACGCGTTATTATTTATAATTTATAATTTATTATCATTCACATGCAAATGCGCATGCATATGCACATGCACGTGCATTATGATTTATTATTTAAACCATGCACATGCATATGCACATGCACATGCGTTATTATTACTACTATTATTAGAGGTATTTGTAGGGTTTGCTATCATTTTTTAGGATTTTTAGGTGTTATTAAAATTTATTATGGTTTTTTATGTTTTTACGGTTTTTTAATGTTATATTAGCGTTTTTAGGGTTTGGTGGGGGTTATTAGGATTTTATTAGGGTTTATTATGGTTTGTCAAGGTATATTAGGGTTTATTAGGTATTTTTAGGGTGTTATTAGGATTTAGTTGGGTTTATCATGGTATATTATAGTGTATTATGGTATATTAGGGTATGTTTACCATTTATTAGGGTTTATTATGGTTCATTATGGTTTATTAATTTTTAAGAGGGTATATTAGGGTTTTTAGTGTTTATTAGTGTTTATTCGGGTTTATTAGCGCTTTTAAGTTTTTTTAGGTTTAATTAGCATTTATTAGGGGTTGTAGGGATTTTTAATGGTATATTTGCGTTTTTAGGGTTTAGTGGGGTTTATTATGGTTTATTTGGGTTGTGTAAGTATTTTTAGGATTTTATTAGGGTTGAGTCAGTACCTTTAAAGTTTTATTAGTGTTTATTAGGGTTGAGAACGGTTTATTAGTGTTTGTTATGGATTTTTAGGGTTTAGTAGGGTTTGTCAGTGTTTTTATTAGGTTATATTAGTGTTTTTTAGTCTGTGTTAATATATATGAGGGGTTGTTATGACTTTTTAGGTTTTATTAGTGTGTTTTTAGTGTTTGTGAGCATTTTTAATGGTTTATTAGCTTTTATTTGAATTTATTATGGTTTATTAGGGTTTCTTGGGCTATTTAATGGTTTGTTTCTGTTTTTTTGTTTATTGGGGTTTAGTTGTGTTTTATTAGGTTTTGTTATGGTAGGTCAAGGTTTATTAGGGTTGAGAAGGTAATTTTAGGGTTTTATTAGGGTTTTATTTGGGTTTATTAGTTATTTTTATGGTTCATTAAGGATTTTTAGGGATTATTAGTGTTTGTTAGGTGTTTATTATGTTTTTTTGTTTTATTAGGTTATATTAGTGTTTGTTAAGTCTTTTTATATAATATAGCATGTTTTTATTGTTTGTGAGATTTTGGTTGTTGTTTGTGAGTGTTTTTAGGGTGTCATAGGATATATTAGAGTTTATTATGGTTTGTTAGGGTTTCAAGAGATTTTTAAGGTATATTAGCGTTTTTTTTCTTTATTAGGATATATTAGTGTTTTTAGGTTCTTTTAGGTAATATAGCACATTTTTGTTGTTTGTGATTATTTTTTATTGTTTGTGAGCATTTTTAGGGTTTATTAGGTTATATTAGAGTTTGTTAGGGTGCCTAGGGATTTTTTCAGGTATACTTGGATTATTTAAGGTATACTATCATTTTTTTCTTTATTAGGGTTTTTAGGGTTTTATTAGGGGTTATTATGGTGTGTTAAGGTTTGTTATGGTTGAGTAGGGTTTATTTGGCTTTATTTATGGTTTATTAGGCTTTTTAGGGATTGTTTGGGGTTTATCAGGGTTTATTAGTATTAATAAGTGTATATTTGTGTTGGTTAGGGTTGTTAGGTTTCCTTAACATGTTTTTAGGGTTTATTAGGTTTTATTATGATTTATTAGGGTTTATTAGGTATTTGTAGGTTTTATTAGGGTTGAGTAGAGATTCTTAGGGTTTTTAGGGATTATAAGGTATTTTTATGGATTATTAGAGTTTATTAGGTGTGTATTTGGGTTTAATTTTTTATATTATGGTATATTAGGGTTTAATATTTTTGAGGGTTTTGAAGTGTCTTTAGGGTTTTTTAGCATTTTTTAGGGTTTGTGTAGCGTTGTTAGAGTTCTGTACTATTTTAGTGTTTATTTAGCATTTTTAGGGTTTAGTTAGCGGTTTTAGGTTTTATGTATCATTTTTAGGGTTTATGTAACCTTTTTAGGGTTTATGTAGCATGTTTTGGGTTTATGTTTTATGCAGCATTTTTAGGGTTTATGTTGTGTTTTATGGGTTTATGTAGCATTCTTAGGGGTGATGTAGCGTTTATGTTGCATTTTTAGGGTTCATGTAATGTTTTTAGGGTTCATGTAGTGTTTTTAGGGTTTATATTGTGTTTTTGGGTTTTAGGTAGCATTTATGAATTTTTATGTTGCATTTTTAGGGTTTATGTTTTGTTTTTAAGGGTTTATGTTACAGTTCTAGGGTTTATGTTGTGCTTTTAGTGTTTATGTAGCGTTTTTTGGGTTTATGTTGCGTTTTTTGGTTTATGTTGCGTTTTTAGGGTTTTTGTTGCATTTTTTAGGGTTTATGTAACATTTTTAGGGTTTATATATCTATTTGAAGCATTTTTTAGGGTTTTAATGGTTGTTTATGGTTTGAAGTGTTTTTAGGGGTTTTAAGGGTTGTTAACCGGTGTTTATGGTTTTTTATGGTATCTGATGGCTTTTTAATGGGTTTTGGAGGGTTTCATGGGTTTATTTGTTTTTTTGGGATTGATAGGGGTTGTTAGGGTTTTTTAGTGTGTTTTTGGGTTTATTTGGGTATTGTAGCTGTTTTTTAGGTTTATATAATGTGTTTTAGCTTTTTTTGGTTCTTTAGTGTTTTTAGTGTTTTTTAGAGTTTAATATGGTTCTTTATGGTATATTTGGGTTCTTTACGATTTATTAGTTTTCATTTGGAATTGTTATAGTTTATTAGAATTTTCATTATATATTAGGGTTTTATTGGACTTTTTTAGGAATTAATAGCTTCTCCTAGGGATTATGAACCATTTTTAGGGTTATTTAGGATTTATTAGTGTTTATTATGGTTTATTTTATTTATTTGGGATTAGTAACGTGTATTTGGGTTTATTACTATTTGGTATGGTTTATTATGATTTTTAGTGTTTATTGGGGTTTATTAGGGGTTTGTTATGGTTTGTTACGATTAATTTGGGGTTGTTAGTTTTTATTATGATTTATTTTGGGGTTATTAGTGTTTCTTAGGGTTTAATAGTGGGTCGTAGGGTTCTGTAGGCTATCATTTGGAAATTTTGGTAGTGTTTTATCGTGTTTGTTAGGATTTTTAGTGATTATTAGGGTTTATTATGGTTTAGTAGTGTTTTTATTGCATATTTGGGGTTTTAGGGCTTTTGTAGCATTTTTTAGGGTCCAACAAAGTTGGTTAGGGTTTATTACAGGTTATTAAGATTTACTAGTGTTTATTTGGGGTTTTAGGGTTTGATAGTGGGTTTTATGGGTTATTAGGGTTTAATAGTGGTTTTTAGGGGTTATTAGTGGTTGGTAGGGTTTTTATGGTTTTGTTAGGGTTTTTCGGGTTTGTTACAGTTTGTTTAAGTTGTTTGGGGTTTTATGCGTTTTTTTCGGTTTTATGGGTGTGTTTGGATTTTTTTATGCTTTGTTAGGGTTATTTTAGCGGTTTTTGGGGTTTTGTTTCATTTTGTGAGTTTGGAAGCTTTTTTCAGGTTTTTCTGTAATTGATAGGGTTTATCTAGCATTGTTAGTGGCATTAGTGGGTCTTTAGTGTGCTTCAGGGTTTTTAGGGTTTTTAGGGTTCTTTAGGGTGTATTAGGGTATCTTTGGAGGTTTTAAGGGTTTTCTTGGGAGTTTTTAGGGTTTTTAAGGGTTTCATAGTGTTGGTTAGGGTTTTGTTAGGAATTTTCAGTCTTTTAGGGGTTTTAGCGTTTTTCAAGGGTTTTTACATTTTTTAGGGGTTTTGAGGTTTTTTTGAGGTTTTTTAGTGTTTTTTAGGTTTGTTTTTTTGGTTTTTTTAGTTTTTAGAGTTTTTAGGGTATTTAGGGGTTTTAAGGGTTTTTTGGGGGTTTGATGATTTTTAGCGTTTTTTTAAATTTTTAGGGTTTTTTAGGGTATTTAGATTTTTTTTGGGTTTTTATGGTTTCTTTAGGGTTTTGTCAGGTTTTTCTGGGTTTGTTAGTTTTTTTTGTGAATGTTAGTATTTTTATTAGTTTAATAGCGTTTTTGTTGTATATTTGGGTTTTTAGGTATTTGTTAGCTTTTATTGGGGTCTAATAGGGTTTTTAGGGTTTATTACGATTAATTAGTGTTTATTAGGGTTTAGTAGTGGGCTTTAGGGTTCATTAGGGTTTATTATGGTTTATTATTGGTCATTAGGGTTTGTTAGGATTTATTAGTTTTTATTAGAGTGATTTAGGGTGTCTAAGGGTTTATTAGGGTTTATTAGGGTTTCTAAGGGTGTGTTACGATTTCTAAGGATGGGTTAGAGTTTTTATGGGTGGGTTTGTGTTTCTAAGGGTGTGCAATGGTTTCTAAGGGTTTCTAAGGCTTTTTTAGGGTTTTTATGGGGGGATTGGGGTTTCTAAGGGTGTGCTAGGGTTTCTAAGGGTGTGTTAGTGTTTCTAAGGGTGTGTTAGGGTTTCTAAGGTTGTGTTAGTGTTTCATAGGTTTACTTAGGGTTTTGTTAGGGTTTCTAAGGGTTTTTAGGGTTTTGTTAGGGTTTATTATGGTTTCTTAGGGGTTTTTAGGGTTTCTTAGAGATTTTTGTGTTTATTGGGGTTTCTTAGTGCTTCTTGTGGTTTTTAGGGCTTGTTAGGGTTTTTTAGGGTTTTTTGGGGTTTTTTAGGGTTTGTTAGGATTTGTTAGGGTTTTTTAGGGTTTGTTAGGGTATGTTAGGGATTTTTAGTTTTTGTTTGGGTTTTTTTAGGGTTTTGAATTTTTTTAATGGTTTTTAGTGTTTGTGGGGTTATTCATGGTTTGTTAGGGTTATTTACTTGTTCATGGTTTTCACAGATATGTAGAGCTAGTCGTGAGCTGTAATTTGATATGTGGTAGAGGTGAAACGGACACCCAGAGCAGAAGTTATGGTCATTTGGATGACTTATGGACCTTTATGGACTTTAAGAACATGATAAGGTGTTCCTATTGGTGACAGATGTGTAGATCTAATCGAAAGATTCGATTTGATATATGGTAGAGGCAAAATGGACTCCCAGAGTAGGAGTTATGGTTTTATGGAGTGTTTATATACCTTTTTGGGCTTTCATGGATGTGAGAAGGTTCTTCAGTAGTTATAGGAGTGTAGGTCTAGTCACAATCTTTGATTTGATATGTTTTAGAGGAAAAACGGACACCCATGGAAGAAGTTATTGCTAAGCGGACACCGAAAGCCAATCTTTTGACCACCAAAAGGGATTTTGGTTCTTTTGGGGGGTTAAAGAATGTCAGAAAGGGTTCCAGTGGTTACCAGAGTGTGTAACTTTTTACAATCATCGATTTGATATGTTTTAAAGCCAAAATGAGCACACGTAGAAGATTTTATTGTCGTTTTAATTTGAGAAAATCTCCTAGTTCACAAAACCCTAAGAAACCTGAAACTCAAAAAATTAGGAATAAATTCTCCTTCGGTTGTCTGCATGAGAATTGTGACCATTAAAATCAAATATTGTGAGATGAGTGATGACCAATATTAGTAGAAACTATGAGAAGATCAAATAAATATAAGATATATTAGTTATACCACTCCAATAAAAGTCCATCATCAAACGACCATAACTTCCGCTCTGGTTGTCCGTTTGAGCTCTATCACATATCAAATCCAAATTAGAAAAGAGATATATGCATAAGGATAACATAAACATAGCTCAAGTCATATTTAGTACCCTAAAATTTTATAAAACCCATCAGAAGGCCTCTAAAACTCCATTTCTGTGTACGGGTCCATGTCAAATTTTTCTTAAAATGGTAATAACTTCTGATATGTGTGTCTGTTCACCCTCCGAAACCTATTTTTGTCGTAGTTCATTCCATGAGATTCAGTTGGACTATTCATGGAGTGGAAATGGACACCTGAAGAAGAAGTTATGCCTCTTTCAATGACTGTGATTTGTTAGGTTTTTCGAGAACCCATTTCTAGCATTTTTTTTCTGTCTGTTGTTTTTTCAAAAAACTATAACTTATTATTACTATTATTATTTTTATTGTCATCATCTCATCCATGTGCACATGCACATGCACATGCGTTATTATTATATTTTTATTACCAAGCACGTGCACATGAAATGCACACACGTTATTTTATTATCACATGTGTTGTTATTATTATTGTTATTATTATTATTGTGGTTGTAGTAGTAGTAGTTGTTGTTGTTGTTATTATTATCATCACATGAAAATGCACGTACACGCACATCCAATGCAAATGCGTTATTCTATTATCACATGCGTTGGTATTATTAATAATAATATTATCATCATCATCATCATCATCATCATCATCATCACATGCAAATTCAATGCAAGAGAATTATTATTTATTACCATGCACGTGCACACGTAATACACATGCAATATTATATTATAACATGCATTGGTACTACTACTATAATCACCACTACTACTACTATTATTACCTCTTCTGTTCTTATTACTATCATCACATGAAAATGTAGATGCACGTGCGTTATTATTTATTATTTATTACCATGCATGTGCATATGCAATGCACTCGTATTATTCTTTTATTATTATTATTATTATCACAATTAATATTTTAACGGTTGAGGCTGATGCCACATTTTATAATCATAAAAAATCAAAGACCTCTATTTAACTGGGTAGAGAGAGACACATTACATAGCCCGAATTCCCAGCGGGCTTTTAGCACATTACATAGCCCGTATGCCCAATTTTTTGGCCCAATTTCCATTCTGTGAATAGTAACCCGCTTGCTACAGTCCCATACATTACCGCCACTCCTACAGTGCCATGACACCGCTATAGTACCCATCGATCTACATTACCTTCTGCTGCTACAGTGCCGCAACAATACTGCTATAGCACCATGTGCCCAATGGGTTTTGAACCCCCATTTTTCATGTAGGATTACGGGGTGTTAAACACTAATCCAAACCCCAACTACACACAATTATTATTATTATTGTTATTATTATTATCATCATCATTATCATTATTATTATCATTATCACTTGCAAATGCACATGCATTTGAGTTGTTATTTATTATTTATTACCATGCATGTGCATGCGTTACTACTATTATTATTACAATAAGTATTATTAATATTATCATCAAATGTAAATGCACATGGATATGCATGTGCATTCTTATTTATTATTATTTATTTATTATTTACTACTATGCACGTGCACATGAAATGCACTTGTGTTATTCTATTATTATTGTTGTTGTTGTTGTTGTTGTTGTTCTTTTTATAATCAAATACAAATACACATGCACATGCATTGTTATTAATTATTTATTACCATGCACGTGCATCAGTCATTATCATTATCGTTACATGTAAATGCACATGCACATGCATTATTATATATTATTTATTATCATGCACATGCAAATTCAATGCACTTGCGTTATTCTATTATCACATGTGTTATTATTATTTATTGTATATGACATGAATTAAATTTAATATAATTATTACAACTCAGTGATTTTAATATTATTATAAATTTTTTCATATTTCCATTCAAATAAAAAAAATCATTATTTTTTATTTTTTTATATTTTAAAAAATTTATTACAAAGAGGAAGGGTTGTATTCCATATGAAATGTTACAGCTGATCTTTTAAATATATTTGTCATCTAAAATTACATACTTGATGTCACATACCATTTTTCCTCTGGATGTATTATGAATATAATGATAGAATTTTTATAAAACCCAATTCCTTATAATAGTTATTCTATTATGAATTGATGGAATGTTTCTGAAACAAATTTCATTTCATGAGTTATGATATGATGAATGTTTTTGATCTTGTGGAAAAAATATAAATGATTTTATAATGTGATGGGAGGTCTTAGGATTATATATCCTACAAATGAATTAGGTAAATATGGAGATCTCATGAGATAACCAAGACTCTAATGGGGAGTGAACCAATTTTAGTAACATACTATATTTACTATGATAATAATGGGAGTGAACCTTGACTTCTTTGATGGTTTGCAAAGTGAACCCAATCCACTACGATAGTCATTGGAGTAAAACTTTTATAATTGTATATTAGCGTTTTTAGGGTTTGGTGGGAGTTATTAGTATTTTATTAGGGTTTATTATGGTGTGTTAAGGTTTATTATGGTTTATTAGGTATTTTTAATGTTTTATTAGGATTGAGTTGGGTTTATTAGGGTATATAATGGTATATTATGGTATATTAGTGTATGTTTAGGGTTTATTATCATTCATTATGGTTTATTAATTTTTAAGAGGGCCTATTAGGGATTTTTAGGGTTTAGTAGTGTTTATTTGGGTTTATTATTGCTTTTAAGAATTGTTAGATTTTATTAGCATTTATTAGGGGTTTTATCCTTTTTAATGGTATATTTGCATTTTTTAGGGTTTAGTGGGGTTTATTATGGTTTATTATACTGTGTTAAGGTTTATTACGGTTGATTAGGTATTTTTAGGGCATTATTAGGTTTTAGTAAGTATCTTTAGGGTTTTATATGGTTTATTAGGGTTGAGTAGTGTTTATTTGGGTTTGTTAGGGTTTTTAGGGTTTACTAGGTTTTGTTAGTGTTTTTATTAGGGTATATGAGTGCTTTTAAGTATTTGTTAATATATATGATGTGTTGTTAGTACATTTTAGGTTTTATTAGCGTTTCTTTAGTGTCTGTGAGCATTTTTTATGGTTTAATAGGTTTTATTAAAATTTATTATGGTTTATTTGGGTTTCTAGTGATTTTTAATGGGTTGCTTGCATTTTTTTGTTTATTGGGGTTTAGTTGGGTTTTATTAGGTTTTATTATGGTGTGTCAAGGTTTATTAGGGTTGAGAAGGTATATTTAGGGTTTTATTATGCTTTTAGTAGGGTTAATTAGTTTTTATTAGGGTTTATTAGGGATTTTTAGGCATTATTAGGGTTTGTTAGGGGTTTATTAGTTTTTTTTGTTTTATTAGGTTATATTAGTGTTTGTTAAGTCTATTTAGAAAATATAGCATTTTTTATTATTTGTTATAATTTTGTTTTTGTTTGTGAGCGTTTTTAGGGTTTTTAGGTTATATTAGAGTTTATTATGGTTTACTATGGTTTCTAGGGATTTTAAGGTATATTAGTGTTTTTTGTCTTTATTAGGTTATATTAGTGTTTTTAGGTCTAGTTAGGTAATATAGTTTGTTTTTATTGTTTATGATCATTTTTTATTATTTGTGAGCGTATTTAGGGTTTATTATGTTATATTAGAGTTTATGAGGGTTTCTAGGGATTGTTTAAGGTATACTAGCTTTTGTTTTCATTATTTAGGTTTTTTAGGGTTTTATTAGGGGTCATTATGATTTGTTAAGGTTTATTAGGGTTGAGTAGGGTTTATTTGGATTTATTTATGTTTTATTAGTGAATTTTTGGGGTTATTTGGTCTTATTGTGGTTTATTAGTGTTTATTAGTGTCTATTTGGGTTGGTTAGGGTTGTTTAGGTTTTCTTAACGTGCTTTTAGGGTTTATAATGTTTTATTATCATTTATTAGGGTTTATTAGGTTTTTTTCGGGTTTTATTATGGTTGAGTAGAGTCTCTTAGGGTTTTTAGGGATTATAAGGCATTTTTAGGGATTATTAGTGTTTATTAGAGGTTTATTAGGGTTTAATTTTTTTAATTATGGTATATTTGGTTTTAATATTTTTGAGGGCTTTGGAGCGTCTTTAAGGTTTTTGTACCATTTTTTAGTTTTTGTGTAGCATTGATTGAGTTTATGGAGCATTTTTAGTGTTATGTTGTGCTTTTTGGGTTTAGTTAGTGGTTTTAGGTTTCATGTAGAATTTTTTAGCATTTAAGTAATGTTTTTAGGGTTTATGTAGCATATTTAGTGTTTAGGATTTATGTAGAATTTTTTAGGGTTTATGTTGTGTTTTTTGGGTTTATGTAGCGTTTTTAGGGGTGATGTAGCGTTTATGTTGCATTTTTTAGGTTTTATGTAACGTCTTTAGGGTACATGCATTGTTTTTGGGGTTTATGTTCTGTTTTTAGGTTTTATGTAGCATTTTTTAATATTATGTTGCGTTGTTTAGGGTTTATGTTTGGTTCTAGGGTTTATGTAGTGGTTTTTGGGTTTATGTTGCATTTTTTGGGTTAATGTTTCATTTTTTTGGGATTATGTTGCATTTTTAGGGTTTATGTTGCATTTTTAGTGTTTATGTAACGTTTTTTGGGTTTATGTATCTATTTGTTTCCTTTTTTAGGGTTTTAATGTTTTTTTTATGGTTTGTAGTGGTTTTAGAGTTTTTAAGGGTTGTTAATGGGTGTTTATGGTTTTTATGGTATTTGATGGGGTTTTAATGGTTTTTTTGAGGTTTTTAAGGGATTATTTGACTTTTCGTGATTGATAGGGGTTTTTAGGGTTTTTAGTGTGTTTTAGGGTTTGTTTGGGTATTATAGCAGTTTTTAGGCTTTATGTAATGTGTTTTAGCGTTTTTAGGTTCTTTAGGGTTTTTAGTGTTCTTTAGAGTTTATTATAGTTCTTTAGAGTTTATTAGGGTTCTTTATGGTTTATTAGTGTTCTTTAGGATTTGTTACGGTTTATTAGCATATTTTATTGTATATTAGGGTTTTATTGGGATTCTGTAGGCATTAATAGCTTTTTCTAGGGTTTATCAACCTTTTTTTGGGTTATTTAGGATTTATTTGGGTTTCTTAGGGTTTAATTTAATTATTAGGATTTATTAACATGTATTTGGGTTTATTACAATTTATTAGGTTTTATTATGATTTGATAGGGTTTATTGGGGTTTATTATGGGTTTGTTATTGTTTGTTTCAGTTTTTTAAGATTT
The DNA here is from genome assembly GCA_963277665.1 of Viscum album. NCBI lineage: Eukaryota > Viridiplantae > Streptophyta > Magnoliopsida > Santalales > Viscaceae > Viscum > Viscum album. The sequence continues at coordinate 857,113,765 of OY728167.1, read as the reverse complement.
ATTTGGTATTGTTAGGATTTGTTACAATTTATTTGAGGTTGTTAGGGTTTTTTATGAATTATTATGGGGTTATTAGGTTTTTTAGGGTTTATTATCGGGTTTTAGGGTTTTATAGGCTATTATTTGGCAGGTTTTTTAGTCTTTTGTCGGGTCTGTTAGGATTTTTAGTGATTATTAGGATTTATTATGGTTCAATTGTGTTTTTATTGTATATTAGGGGTTTTAGGGCTTTCTTAGAATTAATTAGAGACTAATAGGGATTTTTAGGGTTTATTACTGGTTATTATGATTTATTATTGTTTATTAGGGTTTAATAGTGGGTTTTTGGTGTTATTTGGGTTTATTAGTGGTTCTTAGTGTAAAGAACTGTAAATTTCAAGGAAATTTTTTTCTTAATTTTCCTTGGAATTTTACAAGAGCGTAGTTTCTGACGGCGCCTGATTCTAAGGTCTGGTGTGCCCAGAATCAATTTCTGAACTTTAGCTCGGGTACGTTCAGTGAACAAACGAGCGGGTTTTTCTAACTTTTGAACCGTTGTTCGGAATTGAAATCTGAGGGCACCGATGAACTCGTAGCACCGATAATTGCTTAAGAAGACCCCCTTTCTGGAGTTTCATTTTCTCGGGATGAGTTGTTTAAATAAAGTGAGGGATAATAATATAATTGTTTTACAATTATATTTTCTTTTCTGGTTAAGTGGAATAAGTGTGGTGGCACAATACTTTTCTTCTCTCTTATGTGGTTATAACCTATGTAAGGGAGTTAGGGGTGGGACCCACTTGTTGATAACTACCTTTGAGAGGATTAAGGTGGGGTGGGGACCACACGAGCCCCACCTTTTCAACTTCCATGAAACCCCCACCATTTTTTGGTAACGCACCCGCACCCCCCAATTAATAAAAGTCAACTCATGCCTTTATTTAAATATAAAATGCCTCTATTAATTGGGCGGTCTAAACGTTGCTATTAAATTCAATTAATTGGTTGATTCAATTTTTGAATTTCAAAGACGTTGGCTTGTGTGTTAATAAAATAAGACAAGTCTTATTTTATTTTTTTTTGGAGCTTGTTGTGTTGAGTTTTTGGGAGAATGAGGGGAGTCTTGATGTTCTTCGTTCTTTGTCAAAGAACGTGAAGAACGCGAAGAACGCCGACCTCCGATGAAGGTCGACGGTGAGAGACGCCTTCCTCAGAGATCGATGACGCGACGCCATGTACCGGGATGCCAATGACTCTCTCCGTCTGTGACGCCTTCTTCCGCGACATTCAATTCCGCAAATAACCATCATTCAACAATTCCATCAAGTAGGGGTTTATGTTCTTGATCTCATAAGTCATCATTCTTAGTTTCAAATTGGGCCGCCTGTTATCATAATAATGGGAGGAGGTCGGACCGCACGAACACGGCCGACCCTCCTCCCCCCTTGTTTGTTTTAAATTTTTTGCGGCATGTTAAAGGTGGTGTGGTGCCGTTGCACCGCGCAGAAACTATGAGAAAGTGAAAACTTGATCCGCATGCATTGGAGGAGCCACTGAGACAGAAGTAGCAGTGGGTGCTTGAGCAACAGTCGTGCAGTGGACAAGGAAGTAGAGCTCCGGGAGTAGGTGGACAAGAGCAGAACTAGTGGATACATCCCTTGTACTTCTAGTTCCATGTTGTTGTTTTATTCGTGTCTTTGTACTATGAGATGCAATAATAAAAATACACTTATCCTTTTGATGTTTTCTTTCCTGTCCTTTTGTTTGGTTGATACTGAGGGGTCCCAGTTAAAACTGTTGACTTGACCCTCACATTCGATATTTCTACTGGAGGAGACCCAGTGACCTCACACTGATGCCGACAGTGCGACTCGACCCTTGGAGGCGAGAGTGACAGTTGGATATCTTGCTAGTAACGTCGAGGCCTTACAACGTCATCCATGGCATGAATACATCATTCATGTCAGGATTGACTGTAATAGGAAATGGGCGTGGTTCATCTAGGGGATGAGACCAAGTTTCTCTTTTCGGCAAAAGAGAAATCTTAGCATCTCTTACAGATCGTTGGCAAAGAAGGTGCAGATCATCCAGGAGCGGATGACGACTGCACAGTGCAGTAAGAAACAGTAAACTGGCGCCAGTCTTAGCGACTCTGGTGTGTTAAATGTTTCAAGAAGAGGAAGCTTTAAGGAGAGATGAGTATGAGAAGCAACAGACGTGGAGGTAGATCTTAAAGAGCAGCATGAGGTGGTGTACATTTTTTTAACGTGCCACAACCACCCGCCTTAGTTGTCCCCGCCGGGCTCAGGGAGCTGGAGGGCAGGGGAAGAGTGTGGCTGCATGCGGTCAAGGAGTGTGACCAAATGGATCCAAAAATGATTCATGGGATAGTCTGTGTCCACTACTAGCTGCTGCAGTAACAGAAGTTGATATGAATCATTCCTTACTTCCAAAAATCTTGTCCCAGACCTAGAGTTTTTGGTAAGCCATAGACTTGACCCTCATGTCTGGAGATACCTTGAGAGAAGACTCAACAATCACACTTACGCCGACAGTGTGGTCAGAACCTCAAGGTGAGAGTTTCGGTTGGAATCTCTTGGTGGCAGCGTTGAGACCTTAAGACATTGGTTTGAGTATGGACTGGGCAATCACAGTTCATACACAAATTGACGGTATTAGGCAAAAGGGTTGTGGTTTAACTACATCATCGGGATGGGTTTTCCTCGGTCGGCGAAAAGGAAACCCCAGGAAGCACCGGATAAACTCATGCATAGGAGGGTGCAGCTGATCACTCTCGAGTAGGTAAACCTTACCCTCGTGGTAGCAGGAGTTTTTATTTTCAGTTCTAAACAGTAATTGGAGGCCTCTTGAGTTCGAGGATGAAGATCACATCCTTATACGGGTCTCACCTCGAAGAGGTTTACAGAGATGTGGCCAAGGCGTCAAGTAATCTCCGAGGTTCAGGGGACCATTCTAGGTCCTCAGCAGGGTAGGCGAGGTGGTTTACTACTTGACCCATCCACCTCAGTTGCACTGGGTGCACAGCGACTTCCACGTATCTCAACTAAGGAGATACGTGCTTGAACCAATGCATATCATCGACCATGAGGAGCTGGACTTTGGAATTGGGGTGACTTTTGCGGGGTTCCAGTAGGAGTTGAGGATCGACAGAAGCGGTCCTACAAGGACGGTCGATTCCTCTTGTGTGATTTCACTGGCAGTACGGGAACATCCAGGTGAGCACATGACAGCGGAAGGCTTAGATGCGTGCTCAATACCGCTTTTGTATCCCTAGTTTGTTTTAAAGCTTTACGGGGACGTAAATTCCTGAGGTGGGAGTACGGTAAAGACTTGGAAATTTCAAGGAAAATTTTTTCTTAATTTTCCTTGGAATTTTACAAGAGGGTAGTTTCTGACGGCGCCTGATTCCGAGGTCCGGTGTGCCCGGAATCAATTTCCGAAGTTTAGCTCAGGTAAGTTCAGTGAACGAACGAGCGAGTTTTTCTAACTTTTGAACCGGTGCTCAGAATTGAAATCTGAGGTCACCGATAAACTCCCAGCGTCGGTAATTACTTAAGAAGACCCCATTTCTGGAGTTTCATTTTCTCTGGATGAGTTGTTTAAATAAAGTGAGGGATAATAATATAATTGTTTTACAATTATATTTTCTTTTCTTGTTAAGTGGATTAAGTGTGGTGTCACAACACTTTTCTTCTCTCTTATGTGGTTATAACCTATGTAAGGGAGTTAGGGGTGGGACCCACTTGTTGATAACTACCTTTGAGAGGATTAAGTTGGGGTGGGGCACACACAATCCCCACCTTTTCAACTTCCACGAAACCCCCACCTTTTTTTGGTTACGCACCCGCACCCCCCAATTAATGAAAGTCAACTCGTGCGTTTATTTAAATATAAAACACCTCTATTAATTGGTCGGTTTAAACGTTCCTATTAAATTCAATTAATTGGTTGATTCAATTTTTGAATTTCAAAGATGTTGTCTTGTGTGTTAATAAAATAATACAAGTCTTATTTTATTTTTTGTTGGAGCTTTTTGTGTTGAGTTTTTGGGAGAAAAAGGGGAGTCTTGAAGTTCTTCGTTCTTTGTCGAAGAACGTGAAGAACGCGAAGAACGCCGACCTCCGATGAAGGTCGACGGTGAGAGACGCCTTCATCAGAGATCGCTGACGCGACACCATGTACCATGACGCCAAAGACCCTCTCCTTCCGCGATGTTCAATTTCGCAACGTACCATCGTTCAACGATTCCATCAAGTAGGGGTTTATGTTCGTGATCTCATTTGTCATCATTCTTAGTTTCAAATTGGGCTGCCTGGTATCGTAATAACGGGAGGAGGTCGGACCGCATGAACAAGACCGACCCTCCTCCTCCCCTTGTTTGTTTTAAATTTGTTGTGTCACTTGAAAGGCGGTGTGGTGTCGTTGTACTGCGCGGAAACTATGAGAAAGGGCAAATAAGTGCGGCGCCGTTGAAGTCGAACAAGCCACGGCGCCGTCATGCCATGCTGGAAAACCACGAAGAGGTCGCGGTTTGATTATTTGATCATTGTGCGCGGATTGACGGGAGACAAAAAACGGGGCCGCAAAGTCAATTTGAAGCCTCCTAAGTGAAGGTCGGGTCCCGGGAGGACCGTTGGTGGAAGTGGTGAGCAAAACAGACCACCGGAGCGCGTCTGGTGTCCCACGAAAGGCGGTGGCGGTGCGCCATGCCAGCGTGGTGGCGCGCCACCGGAATGGAACCACCGCGGCTGAGCCACGGCGGTGGGCCGAACCGGAACGACTTATCCATTCCGGAGGCGGAGCGGCGCGGCTCAAAGCCGCGCCGGTTGCATCGACCGAGGGGGTTTGTAACCCCCGCACCCGCTGGCCACGCGGGCACCGCGCCAGCGCTAGCACTAGGTCGGGCCGTGCCCAGGCCGGGCCGGGCCGCTCCCAGGCCGGGCTGGGCCGGACCCAGACCCGGTTCGGGCCGACCCAGGGGGTCTCGGGCCGGGTCGGACCGGGCCCGAACCCCCTAATTTCGGGCAGTTTCCTTTCAAATGCTCATATATTGGGCCATAGACCTCCGATCAACGCACTGTCAGTTGCGATGCGATCCTTGGATCGAGACGGTCGTTTTGGTATATTACACTTAGGGTTTAGAAGAACATTGCATATGGCCGGGTTGGTTCGAACACGAAACCAACTGGGCCCTCAGAGCGGAAACGCTTATATCTTGAGCTCCGGACGTCCGATTGACGTGTTGTCGACTTGATGGTTTCCATTTGATGAGACGAAACTTTTGGCATACTTCGCCCGTGGTTTGGACATAGTTGGATAGTGGTCGGGTTGGATAGTACCCGAAATCCAACCGGGCCCCTCGAACGGTAAAGCTGATAACTTTCAGACCGGACGTCCATTTGACAAACTTTCAGCGGCATTGGTGTTCGCGTGGAGAAACGGTCTCTATAAGTATACCCTATGAGATTTTGGGGTACAGTTGAGATACGGCTGGGTTGGTTCGCACACGAAACCAACCGGGCCCCTGGGACAAAAAGGCTAATAACTCACAGACCAGACATCCGATTGACGCGCCGTCTGTCGCGTTGAGATCCCTATGACGAGGAGGTCCTTTGAGTTACTTCTTCTAGGGACTTTGAGATACTTGGAGTATCGACCTGTAGCTCGTGGAGCGGACCCTCCCAGAGACGAGCGTGCGGAGTACGGAGACCGTGTAGCCGGCTGAGACCTGATGACTTCTTGACCGACTCGACTTGGAGTGAGTCGACTAGCCCAGTGGATGGAGCACTACTTTGTTTGGGTGTAGACCCATGGAGGACAAAGCACTACTGTGTGACAGTGCAGACCTGCGGTATACGTCCGGAGAGTACCTCTGCAGGCTATTAGGGGGTGTGCACTACTGTGTTTGGGTGGCATACCCCAGCGGGAAGCACTACTATGTTGGGGTGGCTGGCCCGCGGTACTCGACAGGAGGAGTACCTCAACAGTCTTAGGTTAGTGAGCAGTACCTCAGAGTCGTGACAGGACCACTGTACACTCCAGAGACGGGGCTCTTCAGCAGTTACGGTTTCGATAATGAAAATCCTGGTTTGAGTTGAGTCTATGACCTTTGTGTTACCTCATGATTGATATGGGTCACTTGTTAACTTAGGTATATGTATGGGCATATACATAGGTGGTGGTTATCCATTTATTTCATGACCTTTGTGTTTTCTCATGACTGAGATGGGTTACTTGATAACTTAGGTATAAGTATGGGCTTATACCTATGTAAAGGTTATCTATTGAGATCCTTCTTTGTGGTTATCCTTGTTGGATTTAGTGAGACCTTGAGGGTCTAGGGGTCCCTACTGAGTATCGTATACTCACCCCTGCATGGGCTATGCCCGCACCTCATTGTGTTGGTTGCAGACGACAGGCAGCGCTGACAGATTCCGAGTGTTTGAGGACTGGACGGTACCCGGAGGTGGACCACACGACGAGTCAGTATCTGGAGGTGGACTTCACAGCGAGACGACACTCGGAGGAGGATGACGGACGAGAGCATTGTGGAGGCTATCTGTACCTACACTTCAGGTAGGATCTGTGGTGGACAATCCAGGAGCTGCGCTATCTGTACCTACACTTCAGGAAGGATCTGAGGAGGATGACCCAGGAGCTTCTTCCTTTTTACCAGCTGTTTGTCTTTTTCTGTTGTACTTTTGTTTAGTTGTAGATGTAATTTCAGTTGGGTTTGTATTCTGGCCCATTTACTTTTCAGCACTTTCTTTTGTACTTAGTGTTTTACTTCCGCTTGTACTCTGTGGTGTTTTGTATACTTTTATAAAGGCAATGCCTTCCCAGTTATCGGGATTTACCCCTTTGGTGCTAGTCGCCAGCCCCTGGCCTATGGTAGGTGGGCTTGGGGTATTCACGGCATGGACCCCAAGGACGGGTCGTGACAAATTTGTATCAGAGGAGTCGGTTCTACCGTAGAACTTATAACTCTGATATTTTCCTTTCTGTGAAGCAATAGTGTTAAGTGTACCGAGTGTGGTTTTCAGTTCATGGAGTACAGTGTTGGTGAGGGTGGCTGATTTATCCATACACAAGGACCCTGAAAACTGATTTCCAACTTTGTGCACCAAAACACTGATTACGTGTAAGTTTTAAAAAGTTTTTCCCCTTAAAACAGCTCAAACCAGGTCAGTTCACCAGGTATAAATCGTTTGACCATGTCACGTATGTTTCTTTCAGGATGCCTTTCCACGGACGATCAGCTAGAGCCCTGAGATATGTGCGTACTGACAGCCTACCGAGCGACGAGGCTTCGGTACAGGGCCCTCTTGCAGTTGAGTCACCAGCGGAGGCACCAGCGGTACTACCACCTGTTGGGCCACCGATGCCACCAGCCCCAGTAGTAGAGAGTGCACGTCACTTGAGCGCACTGCATGAGTTCCAGCGCCATAGGCCACCCAGGATCAGGGGAGAGACGGACCCGCAGGTGGCTGAGGTTTAGCTGGAGGCTGTTGTGAGAGTCTTCAAGATAGTGGGGATGCCAATAGACTTCATGGTGATCTTTGCTGCCAGCCTTCTTCAGGAAGCAGCAGGCAGGTGGTGGAGCCCCTTGTTCCAATTTTGCAATGGGATGACCTTCACTTGGGAAGACTTTGAGTCCTTCTTCAGGGTGGAGTTCATACCAGTGACTCTACACCCTGAGCGCATTCAGGAGCTGCTACCTTTGCCGCGTGTTTTTCGATCTGTAGTCGAGTCATCTGTAGGAAGTAGACAGATGATGTAGAGGTCCAGGAGGACCAGACCAGCAGTTATGAGATCTCGGGTTTTAGAATCGGTGGTGCGGGGCACCCGAGGTGGGGTCAGAGCCAGGCGTTCCAGAAACGAACAGTGTTACTCCTGTGGCAGGAAGGGGCACATGGAACGTGACTGTCCGACTCCCCGTATAGTTAATCCGCAAGCGTTGGAGGAGCCACTGAGACAGAAGCAGCGGTGGGTTCTTGAGAAACAGCCGAGTAGTGGACAAGGCAGTAGAGCTCCGGGAGCCGGTGGACAGGAGCGGAACTAGTGGATATGTCCCTTGTACTTCTAGTTCCATGTTGTTGTTGTATTCGTGTCTTTGTACTATGAGCTACAATAATAAAATGACACTTATCCTTGTGATGTTTTCTTTCCTGTCCTTTTGTTTGGTTGATACTGAGGGGTCCGTGTTAAAACTGTTGACCTGGCCCTCACATTCGATATTTCTAATGGAGGAGACCCAGTGAACTCACACTGATGCCGATAGTGTGACTCGACCCTTGGAGGTGAGAGTGACAATTGGATCTCGTGGTAGTAGCGTCGAGGCCTTACGACGACATCCATGGCATAAATACATCATTCATGTCAGGATTGACTGTATTAGGCAATGGGCGTGGTTCATCCAGGGGATGAGACCGAGTTTCTCTTTTCGGAAAAGGATAAATCTTAGAAGCTCTTACAGACCGTTGGCAAAGAAGGTGCATATCATCCAGGAGAGGATGAAGACTACACAGTGCAGTAAGAAATAGGAAACTGGCGCCAGTCTAAGAGACTCGGGCGTGTTAAATGTTTCAAGAAGAGGAAGCTTTAAGGAGAGATGAGTCTGCGAAGCAGCATACGTGGAGGTAGATCTTGGAGAGCAGAATGAGATGGTGTACATTTTTTTAACATGCTACAACCACCCGTGTTAGTTGTCCCCACCAGGCTCAGGGAGCTGGAGGACAGGGGAAGAGTGAGGCTGCATGCGGTCAAGGAGTGAGACCCAATGGCTTCAAAAATGATTCATAGGACAGTCTGTGTCCACTACTAGCTTCCGAAGTAACAAAAGTTGATATGAATCATTCCTTCCTTCCAAAAATATTTTCCCAGACCTAGAGTTTTCGGTAAGCCATAGACTTGACCCTCAGGTCTGGAGATACCTTGAGAGAAGACTCGACAATCACACTCATGCTGACAGTGTGGTCAGGCCCTCGAGGCGAGAGTTTTGGTTGGAATCTCTTGGTGGCAGCGTCGAGACCTTACGACGTTGGTTTGAGTATGGACTGGGCAATCACAGTTCATACACAAATTGGCGGTATTAGGCAAAAAGGTTTGTGGTTTAACTACAACATCAGGATGGGTTTTCCTCAGTCGGTGAAAAGGAAACCCCAGGAAGCACCGGATAAACTCATGCATAGGAGGGTGCGGCTGATCACTCTTGAGTCGGTCAACCATACCCTCGTGGCATCAAGAGTTTTGAGTTTCAGTTCTAAATAGGAATTGGAGGCCTCTTGAGTTCAAGGATGAAGATCACGTCCTTATATGGGTCTCACCTCGACGAGGTTTACGGAGATGTGGCCAAGGCGACAAGTTATCTTCGAGGTTCAGCGGACCATTCTAGGTCCTCAGTAGGGTAGGAGAGTTGGTTTACTGCTTGACCCATCCTCCTCAGTTGCACCGGGTGCACGACGACTTCCACGTATCTCAACTGAGGAGATACGTGCTTGACCCGTCGCATATCATTGACCATGAGGAGCTGGACTATGGCGTTGGGGTGACTTTTGCGGGGTTCCAGTAGGAGTTGAGGATCGACAGAAGTGGTCCTACGAGGACGGTCTTTTCCTCTTGTGCGCTTTCACTGGAAGTACGGGAACCTCAAGGTGAGAACATGGGAGCGGAAGGCTCAGATGCGTGCTCAGTACCGCTTTTGTATCCTTAGTTTGTGTTAAAGCTTTACGGGGATGTAAAGCCCTGAGGTGGGAGTAATGTAAAGACTCGGAGTTTTCAAGGGAAATTTTTTCTTAATTTTCCTTGGAATTTTACAAGAGCGCAGTTTCTGACGGCGCCTGATTCCGAGGTCCTGTGTGCCCGGAATCAATTTCCGAAGATTAGCTCGGGTACGTTCAGTGAACGAACGAGCGGGTTTTTTCTAACTTTTGAACCGGTGCTCGGAATTGAAATCTGAGGGCACCGATGAACTCGCAGTGCCGGTAATTGCTTAAGAAGACCCCCTTTCTAGAGTTGTGTTTTCTCGGGATGAGTTTTTTAAATAAAGTGAGGGATAATAATATAATTGTCTTACAATTATATTTTCTTTTCTTTTTAAGTGGATTAAGTGTAGTGTCACAACACTTTTATTCTCTCTTATGTGATTATAACCTATGTAATGGAGTTAGGGGTGGGACCCACGTGTTGATAATTACCTTTGAGAGGATTAAGGTGGGGTGGGGACTACACGAGCCCCACCTTTTCAACTTCCACGAAACCCCCACCTTTTTTTTGGTAACGCACCCGCACCCCCGAATTAATGAAAGTCCACTCGTGTGTTTATTTAAATATAAAAAGCCTCTATTAATTGGGCGGTCTAAACATTGCTATTAAATTCAATTAATTGGTTGGTCAATTTTTGTATTTCAAAGACGTTGGCTTGTGTGTTAATAAAATAAGACAAGTCTTATTTTAGTTTTTGTTGGAGCTTGTTGTGTTGAGTTTTGGGAGAAAAAGGGGAGTCTTGAAGTTCTTCATTCTTCGTCGAAGAACACGAAGAACGTGAAGAACGCCAACCTCCGATGAAGGTCGACGGTGAGAGATGCCTTCCTCGGAGATCGACAACGTGATGCCGTGTACCGCGACGCCAACGACCCTCTCCTTCCGCGACGCCTTCTTCCGCGATGTTCAATTCCGTGGCGAACCATATTTCAACGATTCCATCAAGTAGGGGTTTATTTATTGTTGTTCGTGATCTCATCTATCGTCATTCCTAGTTTCAAATTCGGCCGCCTGTTATCGTAATAACGGGAGGAGGTCGGACTGCACGAACACGACCGACCCTCCTCCCCCCTTGTTTGTTTTAAAGTTGTTGCGGCACGTGAAAGGCGGCGTGGGGCCGTTGCACCATGCAGAAACTATGAGAAAGGGTGAAGAAGCACGGCGCCATCGTGCCGCACCGTTGAAGTCGAACAAGACGCGGCGCTGTCGCGCCTCACCGGAAAACCACGAAGAGGCCGGAGTTTGATTATTTGATCATTGTGCGCGGATTGACGGGCGATGAAAAACGGGGCCGCAAAGTCAATTTGATGCCTCTGTAGTGAAGGTTGGGTCCCAGGAGGACCATTGGCGGAAGCGGTGAGCAAAACGGACCACCGGAGCGTGTCCGGTGGCAAGCGGAAGGCGGCGGCGGCACGCCACGCTAGCGCGGTGGCGCCAGCGACCGGCGGCAGCGGCGCGCCGCTGAAACGGAACCGCCGTGGTGGCGGGCAGCACCGGAACGACTTAGCCATTCCGGGGGCGGAGCGGCGCGGCTTTGAGCCGCGCCGGTTTCATCGACCACGGGGGTTTGTAACCCCCACACCCGCTGGCCATGCGGGCGCCGCGCCCGCGCCAGCGCCAGGCCGGGCTGGGCCGCGCAGGCCGAGCCGTGCTGGCCCGCACCAACCGGGTCGGGCCATTCCCAAACGGGCATGACCTAGACCCGGTTCGGGTCGACCCAGTTCGGGCCGACCCAGGGGGTCTCGGGCCGGGTCGGACCGGGCCCGAATCCCCTATTTTCGGGTAGTTTCCGTTCAACTACCCATATCTTGGGCCACGGACCTCTGATCGACACACCGTCAGTTGCGATGCGATCCTTGGGTCGAGAAGGTCGGTTAGGTATATTAAACTCATGGTTTCGAAGAACTTTGGGTATGTCCGGGTTGGTTTGAACATGAAACCAATCAGGCCCTCGGGTGAATCAACTAGCCCAGTGGACGGAGCACTATTTTGTTTGGGTGCTGACCCATGGCGGATGGAGCACTACTGTGTGACAGTGCAGACCCATGGTACTTATCTTGAGAGTACCTCTGTAGGCTATTAGGGGGTGTGCACTACTGTGTTTGGGTGGCATACCCCAGCGGGAAGCACTACTGTGTTTGGGTGGCTGACTCGCGGTACTCGACAAGAGGAGTACCTCAGCAGTATTAGGTTAGTGAGCAGTACCTCGGAGTCGTGACAGGACCACTGTTCACTCCAGAGACAGGGCTCTTCAGCAGTTATGGTTTCGATAATGAAAATCCCGGATTGAGCTGAGTCTATGACCTTTTTTTTTACCTCATGATTGAGATGGGTCACTTGTTAACATAGGTATATGTATGGGCATATACCTGGGTGGTGGTTATCCATTGATTTCATGACCTGTGTGTTTCCTCATGATTGAGATGGGTTACTTGACAACTTTGGAATAAGTATGCGCTTATACCTAAGTAAAGGTTATTTGTTGAGATCCTTCTTTGTGGTTCTCCTTGTTGGATTTAGTGTGACCTTGAGGGTGTCGGGGTCCCTACTGAGTATCGTATACTCACCCCTGCACGGGCTATGCCTGCACCTCATTGTGTTGGTTGCAAACGATGGGCAGCGCTGACAGAGGCCGAGTGTTCGAGGACTGGACGGTACCCGGAGGTGGAACACACGACGAGTCAGTATCTGGAGGTGGACTTCACGGCGAGACGACACTTGGAGGAGGTTGACGGGCGAGAGCATTGTGGAGACTATCTGTACCTACCCTTCAGGTAGGATCTGTGGTGGAAGATCCAGGAGCTGCACTATTTATACCTACCCTTCAGGTAGGATCCAAGGAGGACGACCCAGGAGCTGCTTCCTTTCTATCAGCTATTTGTCTTTTTCTGTTGTACTTTCATTCAGTTGTAGCTGTACTTTCAGTTGGGTTTGTATTCTTGCCCATTTACTTTTCAGCACTTTCTTTTGTACTTAGCGTTTTACTTACACTTGTACTATATGGTGTTTTGTTTACTTTTATAAAGACAATGCCTTCCCAGTTATCGGGATTTACGCCTTTGGTGCTAGTCGCCAGCCCCTGGCCTATGGAAGGTGGGCTTGGGGTTGTCACGACACGGGCCCCGAGGACTGGTCGTGACACTTAGGGGTTATTAGTGGTTGTTAGGGTTTGTTTGGTTTTGTTAGGTTTTGTTAGGACGTGTGTTATTCTATTATCGTACATGTTATTATTATCATTATTATCATTATCATTATTATAATTATCATTATTGTTATTACTATTATTATTATTATTATTATTATCATCACATGCAAATGAAGATGCTCATGCATTATTATTTATTTTTTATTTTTTATTTTTTATTTCCATGCACGTGCATATTTTGTTGTTTTTATTATTATTATTATTATTATTATCATCATTATCATCAAATGAAAATGCACATGCACGTCTGTTATTATTTATTACCATACACGTGCACACGCAATGCACCTACATTATTCTATTATCACATGCATTTTTATTTTTATTGTTATTATTACTATTATTGTTATTATTGTTATTATCATCAAATGCAAATGTAAATTAATGTGCATTATTATTTATTACCATACACACGCACGTTAAATTCATGTGTTTTATTCTATTATCACATGCGCTATTATTGTTACTATTACTATTATTGTTATTATTATCATCACGGGCGCTATGAGTTATTATTTATTATAATGCACTGCACATGCAATGCACGTACTTTATTCTATTATCACATGTGTAGTTGTTGTTATTATTATTATTATTACTATTACTATTATTTTTATTATTATTATCATCTCATGCACATGCACATGCACATGCACATGAATTGTTATTTATTTTTTATTACCATGCACGTGCACATGCAATGCACACACGTTATTTTATTATCACATACGTTGTTATTCTTATAGTTATTATTATTATTTTGGCGGTTTTTGTTGTTGTTGTTGTCCTTTTATTATCACACATGAAAATACACATGCAAATAAAAATGCATATACATAAACACACACATTCAATGCACGTGCGTTATTCTATTCTCACATGATTTGTTATTATTATTATTATTATTATTATTATTATTATTATTATTATTATTATCATCGTCATCATCATCACATGAAAATTCAATACACACACATTATTATTTATTACCATGCACGTACACACGTAATGCACATGCAATATTCTATTATCACATGCATTGGTACTACTACTATTATCACTATTACTACTACTGCTGTTATTATTATTATCATCACATGAAAATAAAGATGCACGCGTGTTATTATTTATTATTTATTACCATGAACGTGCATATGAAATGAAATTTTATTATTCTTTTATTATTATTATTATCATAGTTATTATTATTATTATTATCATTATTATTATCATTATCACATGAAAATCCACATGCATGTGCGTTATTAGTTATCATTTATTACCATGCACATACATGGGTTATTATTATTATTATTATCACAATTAGTATTATTAATATTATTATCAAATGCAAAGCCACATGCACATGCATCTGCGTTCTTATTTTCTATTATTTATTTATTATTTACTACTATACATGTGCACATGAAATGAACTTTCATTATTTCAATTATTATTATTATTATTATTATTATTATCATTTGTATCATCAAATACAAATGCACAAGCACATGCATTGTCTTTTATTATTTATTACCATGCACGTTCATGCGTCATTATCATTATCATTACATGTAAATGCACATAAACGTGCGTTATTATATATTATTTATTACCATTCACATGAAAATGCAATGCACTTGTGTTATTCTATTATCAGAAGTGTTATTATTATTTATTCTCATGCACGTGCACATGCAATGCACTTGCGTTATTATATTATCACATGTGTTATTATTTATTATTTATTATCATTCACATGAAAATGCACATTCATGTGGACTTTTTTATTATTTATTGTTTATTAACATGCACATGCACATGCCCATGCACATGCACATGCACATGCACATTCCCATGCACATGCACATGAACATGCACTTGGATGCGCATTATTATTTATTATTTATTATCATTCACATGCACATGTACATACACATGCAATTTACAGGAGTTATTATTTATAATTTATTATTTATTATCATTCACATGCAAATGCGCATGCATATGCACATGCACGTGCGTTATGATTTATTATTTAAACAATGCACATGCATATGCAATGCATGGGCATTATTACTATTATTATTATTATAGGTATTTGTAGGGTTTACTATCATTTTTTAGTATTTTTAGGTGTTGTTATCATTTATTATGATTTTTAGGGTTTTAGGGGGTTTTAATGGTATATTGGCGTTTTTAGGGTTTGGTGGGGGGTTATTAGGATTTTATTAGGGTTTATTATGGTGTGTTAAGGTTTATTAGGGTTTATTAGGTATTTTTAGTGTTTTATTAGGATTGAGTTAGGTTTATTAGGGTATATTATGGTATATTATGGTATATATGGGTACGTTTAGGATTTGTTAGGGTTTGTAATGGGTCATTATGGTTTATTAATTTTTAATTGGGTATATTAGGGTTTTTTAGTGTTTAGAAGTGTTTATTTGGGTTTATTAACGCTTTTAATCTTTGATAGGTTTAATTAGCATTTATTAGGGGTTTTACTGCTTTTAATGGTATATTTTCATTTTTAGGGTTTAATGGGGTTTATTATGGTTTATTATGGTGTGTTAAGGTTTATTAGGGTTGAATAGGTATTTTTAGGGTTTTATTAGGGTTGAGTCAGTGTATTTATAGTTTTACTAGGGTTTATTAGGGTTGAGTACGGTTTATTAGGGTTTGTTAAGGATTTTTAGGGTTTAGAAGGGTTTGTTGGTGTTTTTATTAGGGTATATGAGTGTTTTTTAGTTTTTGTTAATATATATATGGGGTTGTTATGAATTTTTAGTTTTTATTAGTGTGTTTTTAGTGCTTGTGAGCATTTTTAATTCTTTATTAGCTTTTATTTGAATTTATTATGGTTTATTAATGTTTTTAGGGCTTTTTAATGGTTTGTTTGCGTTTTTTTGTTTTTTGGGGTTTATTTCAGTTTTATTAGGTTTTGTTATGGTGTGTTAGGGTTTATTAGGGTTAAGAAGGTATTTTTAGGGTTTTATAAAGATTTTATTGGGGTTTATTAGTTTTTATTAGGGTTTATTAGGGTTTGTTAGCGGTTTATTAGTTTTTTTGTTTTATTAGGTTATACTAGTGTTTGTTAAGTCTTTTTATATAATATAGAATGTTTTTATTTTTTGTGAGCGTTTTATTGTTTGTGACTGTTTTTAGGGTTTCTTAGGTTATATTAGAGTTTTTTATGGTTTGTTAGGGTTTCTAGGGATTTTTAAGGTATATTTGTTTTTTCCTTTTTTAGGTTATATTAGTGTTTTATGTCCTTTTAGGTAATATAGCACATTTTTATTATTTTTGATCATTTTTTTAATTGGTTTTGTGCGTTTTTAGGGTTTATTAGGTTATATTAGTGTTTATTAGTGTTTTGAGGTATTTTTTAAGGTATACTAGAGTTTTTTTCTTTATTAGGGTTTTGTAGGGGTTTATTAGGGGTTATTATGGTGTATTAAAGTTAGTTAGGTTTGAGTAGGGTTTATTTGGATTTATATATGGTTCATTAGGGCTTTTAGGGTTTGTTTGGGTTTTATTAGGCTTTATTAGTATTTATTAGTGTCTATTAGGGTTGGTTAGTGTTGTTTCAGTTTCCTTAACGTGTTTTTAGGGTTTTTAGGTTTTATTATCATTTATTAGGGTTTAATAGTTATTTTTCGTGTTTTATTAAGGTTGAGTAGAGTTTCTTATTGTTTTTAGGGATTATAAGGTATTTTTAGGGATTAATAGATTTTATTAGGGGTTTATTAGTGTTTAATTTTTGTATTATGGTATATTAGGGTTTAATATTTGTGTGGGTTTTAAAGCATCTTTACGGGTTTTGTATCATTTTTTAGGGCTTATGTAGCATTGTTAGATTTTATGTAGCATTTTAGTGTTTATGTAGCAATTTAGGGTTTAGTTTTAGGTTTTAGGTTTTATGTATTATTTTTAGGGTTTATGTAACATTTTCAGAGTTTATGTAGAGTGTTTAGTGTTTAGGTTTTATGTAGCATTTTTTAGGGTTTATGATGCATTTTCTAGGTTTATGTAGCGTTTTTAGGGGTGATGTAGCATTTATATTTCATTTTTTAGGGTTCATGCAATGTTTATAGGGTTTATGTAGTGCTTTTATGGTTTATATTGTGTTTTTAGGGTTTAGGTAACATTTTTTAATGTTTATGTTTCGTTTTTAGGGTTAATGTTGTGTTTTCTAGGGTTTATGTTACAGTTATAGGGTTTATGTAGTGCTTTTAGTGTTTATGTACCGTTTTTTGGGTTTATGTTGTGTTTTTTGGTTTATGTTGTGTTTTTAGGGTTTTTGTTGCATTTTTTAGGGTTTATGTATTGTTTTTAGCGTTTATATATCAATTTGAAACCTTTTTAGGGTTTTAATGGTTGTTTATGGTTTGTAGTGTTTTTTGTTGTTTTTAAGGGTTGTTAACAGGTGTTTATGGTTTTTTATGGTATTTGATTGGATTTCAATGGTTTTTTGGGGGTTTTAAAGGTTTATTTGTTTTTTTTGGGATTGATAGGGGTTGATAGGTTTTTAGTGTGTTTTAGGGTTTTTTGGGTATTGCATCAATTTTTAGGGTTTGTGTAATGTGTTTTAGCATTTTTTGGGTTATTTAGGATTTTTTAGTGTTCATTAGAGTTTAATATGGTTCTTTAGAGTTTATTAGAGTTTTTTAGGGTTTATTAGTGTTCTTTAGGAATTTTTACAGTTTGTTAGCATTTTTTATTATATATTAGGGTTTTATTGGGCTTTTTGTAGGCATTAATTGCTTTTCTAGGGTTTATCAACCTTTTTAGGGTTATTTAGGATTAATTAGTGTTTATTAGGGTTTATTTTATTAATTAGGGTTTAGTAATGTGTATTTGGGTTTATTACGATTTATTAGGGTTTATTATGATTTGTTACTGTTTATTGGGGTTTATTAGGGGTTTGTTATGGTTTGTTTCAGTTTGTTACGATTTATTTGGCATTGTTAGGATTTGTTACGAGTAATTTGGGGTTATTAGGGTTTGTTAGTGTTTTTTAGAGTTTATTAGTGGGTTATAGGGTTTTATAGGCTATTATATGGAGTTTTTTGTATCATTTTGTCAGGTTTTTAGGATATTTTGTGATTATTAGTGTTTATTATGGTTTAATAGTGTTTTTATGGTATATTAGGTGTTTTAGGGATTTTGTAGCTTTTATTAGGGTCTAATAGAGTTTTTTTGGGTTTATTACATATTATTACGATTTATTAGTGTTTATTAGGGGTTTTAGGGTTTAATAGTGGGTTTGATGGGTTATTAGGATTTGTTAGTGGTTCTTAGGGGTTATTAGTGGTTGTTAGGGTTTGTAAGGTTTTTTTAGGGTTTTTAGGGTTTGTTACGGTTTGTTTAAGTTGTTTTGGGTTTTATTGCATTTTGTTTGGGTTTTATGGGTGTGTTTGAATTTTTTAGGCTTTGTGAGGGTTATTTTAGTGTTTTTTGGGCTTTTTTGGCGTTTTGTGGGTTTGGAAGCATTTTTTGGGGTTTTTGTTGCAATTTATAGGGTTTATGTAGTGTTGTTAGTGGCTTTAGTGGTTCTTTAGGGTGCTTTTTGGTTTTTAGGTTTTTTTAGGGTTCTTTAGGGTGTATTAGGGTTTATTTTGAGGTTTTTAGGGTTTTCAAGGGTGTTTTTAGGGGTTTTAAGGGTTTCATAGGGTTGGTTATGGTTTTGTTTGTCATTTTTACTCGTTTAGGGGGTTTTTAGCGTTTTTAGTGGTTTTTAGGTTTTTTAGGGTTTTTGAGATTTTTTTAGGTTTTTTAGGGTATTTATGTTTGTATTCGGGTTTTTTTTGGGTTTTTAGGGGTTTTAGGGGGTTTTAGGGATTTTTAGGGGTTTTTTTAGATTTTTATGGTTTTTGGGTTTTTTGGGGTTTTTTGGGGTTTTTTGGGTTTTTATGGTTTTTTTAGGGTTTTGTCAGGTTTTGCCGGGTCTGTTTGGCTCCTTTGGTGAATGTTAGCATTTTGAATGGTTTAATAGTGTTTTTTTGTATATTTGGGTTTTTAGGTATTCTGTTACTTTTATTGGGGTCAAATAGAGGTTTTCAGGATTATTACGATTTATTAGTGTTTATTAGGGTTTAGTAGTGGGCTTTAGGGTTTATTAGGATTTATTATGGGACATTATTGGTCGGTAGGGTTTTCTAGGATTTATTAGTTCTTATTAGAGTGATTTATGGTTTCTAAGGGTTTGTTAGGGTTTCTAAGGGTGTGTTTGGGTTTCTAAGGGTGGGTTACGGTTTTTATGGGTGGGTTATGGTTTATAAGGGTATGTTATGGTTTCTAAGGGTTTCTAAGGTGGTGTTAGGGTTTCTATGGGTGTGTTGGGGTTTCTAAGGGTGTGCTAGCGTTTCTAAGGGTGTTTTAGGGTTTCTAAGGGTGTGTTAGGGTTTCTAAGGGTGTGTTAGTGTTTTTTAGGTTTGCTTAGGGTTGTGTTAGGGTTTTTAGGGTTTTTAGGGTTTTGTTAGGGTTTGTTATGGTTTCTTAGGGGTTTTTAGGGTTTTATCACGTTTTTGGGGTTTATTGGGGTTTCTTAGTGCTTCTTGGGGTTTGTTAGGTCCTGTTAGGGTTTGTTAGGGTTTTTTAGAGTTTGTTATGTTTTTTAGGGTTTTTTGGGGTTTCTTATGGTTTGTTAGGGTTTTGTTCGGATTTGTCAGGGTTTGTTAGTGCTTGTTAGGGTTTATTAGGGTTTGTTAGGGTTTTGCATGGTTTTTAATGGTTTTTAGTGTTGATTGGGTTATTCATGGTTTGTTAGGGTTATTTAGTTGTTCATCGTTGTCACAGATGTCAAGAGCTAGTCGTGAACTTCAATTTAATATGTGGTAGAGGTGAAACGGACACCCAGAGCAGATGTTAAGGTCACTATGAGGACATAAGGACATTTGGGGTATTTAAGAATGTGATATTGTGTTCCTATTGGTCACAGATGTTTAGATCTAGTCAAAAGATTCGATTTGATATATGGTAGAGGCAAAACGGACTCCCAGAGTAGAAGTTATGATCTTTTGGAGGTTTTAAGTACCTTTTTGGGCCTTCAAGGATGTGAGAAGGTGCTTAAATTGTTATAAGAGTGTAGGTCTAGTCTGAAGCTTTGATTTGATATGTGGTAGAGGCAAAACGGACACCCATAGAAGAATTCATTGCAAAAGAGACACCAGAAGCCAATATTTTGACCATCCAAACGGATTTTGGGTCTTTTGGGGGGATGAAGAATGTTAGAAATGGTTCCAGTGGTTACCAGAGTGTGTATATTTTCATAATAGTCGATTTGATATATGGTAGATCCAAAATAAACACATGTAGAAGAAGTTAATTTCATTTTAAATTTAACAACCCTCTTGGCGCCTAAAAACCTAAGAAACCCGCTACTAACCAAAATAGGCATAAGTTCTCCTTCAGGTGTCTGTTTGAGCGTTGTGACTAGTAAAATCGAATCTTGTGAGATTATTGAGGACCTAGTCTTATCAAAACATTGAGAAGATCAAAGAAACATAAGATATATTAGTTATACAACTCCAAAAAAAAGTCCAACTGCAAATGGCCATAACTTTCACTCTGATTGTCCATTTGAGCTCTACCACATATCAAATCGAAGGCAACTAATATATCTATGCAGAAGGAAAACTCGAACAAAGTTCAAGTCATTCTCGGGACCCTAAAATCCCAAAAACCCATAATAAGGCCTCTAAACTCCATTTTCGTGTTCGGATCCCTATCAAATTTTTAAAAAAATGGTCATAACTTCTGATCTGTGTGTCTGTTCGGCCTCCAAAACCTGTTTTTATTGTTGTTCAGTAAATGAGATTTACTTTGACTATTCACGGAGCGGAAATGCACACCTGAAGAAGAAGTTATTCCTTTTTTTAATGACTCCGTGATTTGTTATGTTTTTCGAGACACCATTTCAAGCACTTTTGTCCTGTCTGTTGTTTTTTTCAAACAACTATAACTTATTATTACTATTCTTCTTCTTATTATTATCATCATCCGATGAAAATGCACATGCACATTCATGTGCATTATTATTATATTTTTATTACCATGCACATGAACATGCAATGCAAAAACATTAATTTATTATCACATGCATTGTTATTATAATTGTTATTATTATTATTATGGTTATTGTTGTTGTGGTTTTTGTTATTGTTATTATCATCACATCAAAATGCACATCAAAATGCACATACACACACATTAAATGAACGTGCGTTATTCAATTATTACATGCTTTGTTATTAATAATAATAATATTATTATTATTATCATCATCATCATCACAAGCAAATGCAATGCACGAGAGTTATTATTTATTTCTATACACATGCACACGTAATACACATGCAATATTCTATTATCATATGCATTAGTAATAATACTATTATCTCCACTACTACTACTATTATTACTACTACTACTATTATTACTATCATCACATGAAAATGTAGATGCATGTACATTATTATTTATTATTTATTACCATGTACATGCATATGCAATTCACTTGTATTATTCTTTTATTATTATTATTATTATTATTATTATCACAGTTTTTATTTTTATTTTTATTATTATTATTATCATTATCATTATTTTTATCATTATCACATGCAAATGATCATGCTTGTGCGTTGTTATTTATTATTTATTACCATGCACGTGCATGTGTTATTATTATTATTATTATTACAATTAGTATTATTAATATTATCATCAAATGTAAATGCAGATGCACATGCATGTGTGTTCTTATTTATTATTATTTCATTATTATTTACTAATATGCACGTGCACAAGCACATACACATGAAAATGCACATTCATGTGGACTTGGTTATTATTTATTGTATATTACAATTCACATGCACATGCACATGCACATGCACATGAACTTGTATGTGAGTAATTATTTATTATCATTCACTTGAACATGCACATACACAAGAAATTCACATGAGTTATTATTTATAATTTATAATTTATTATCATTCACATGCAAATGCGCAGGCATATGCACATGCATGTGCCTTATGATTTATTATTTAAATCATGCACATGCATATGGACATGCACATGTTTATTACTACTATTATTAGAGGTATTTTTAGGGTTTACTATAATTTTTTAGGATTTTTATGTGTTATTAACATTTATTATGGATTGTTAGGGTTTTAGCGTTTTTAATGGTATATTAGCGTTTTTTAGAGTTTGTTGGGGGTTATTATGATTTTATTAGGGTTTATTATGGCATGTCAAGGTCTATTTGGGTTTATTAGGTATTTTTAGGGTTTTATTAGGACTGTGTTGGGTTTATTAGGGTATATTATGGTATATTATTGTATATTTGGGTATGTTTAGGATTTATTATGGTTTATTATGGTTCATTATGGTTTATTAATTTTTAAGAGGGTATATTAGGGTTTTTTAGTGTTCAGTATTGTTTATTTGGGTTTATTAGCACTTTTAAGAATTGTTAGGTTTTGTTAGCATTTATTAGGTGTTTTAGGGCATTTTAATGGTATATTTGCGTTTTTAGGTTTTAGTGGGGTTTATTATGGTTTATTATGGTTTATTGTGGTGTGTTAATGTTTATTAGGGTTGAGTAGGTATTTTTAGGGTTGTATTAGGGTTGATTCGGTATCTTTATGTTTTTATTAGGGTTTATTAGGGTTGAGTACATTTTAATAGGGTTTGATAGGGATTTTTAGGGTTTACTAGGGTTTGTTAGTGCTTTTATTATGCTATATGAGTGTTTTTTAGTTTTTGTTCATATATATGAGGCGTTGTTATGACTTTTTCGGTATTATTAGAGTGTTTTTAGTGTTTTTGACCATTTTTAATGGTTTAGTAGATTCTATTTTATTTTTTTATCATTTATTAGGGTTTCTAGGGATTTTTAATTGTTTTTTTGTGTTTTTCTATTTATTGGGGTTTAGTTGGGTTTTATTAGGTTTTGTTATGGTGTGTCAAGGTTTATTAGGGTTGAGAAGGTATTTTTAGCATTTTATTATGGTTTTATTAGGGTTTATTAGTTTTTATTATGGTTTATTTGGGATTTTTGGGTTTATTAGGGTTTGTTAGGGGTTTATTAGTTTTTTTGTTTTATTAGGTTATATTAGTGTTAAGGTTTTTTAGGGTTGAGTAGGCTTTATTTGGCTTTATTTATGGTTTATTAAGGCTTTTTAGGGTTTTTTGGGGGTTTATTAGGGTTTATTAGTGTTTATTAGTGTCTATTTGGGTTGGTTAGGGTTTTTTAGTATTTCTTAACTTGTTTTTAGGGTTTATTAGGGTTTATTATCATTTATTAGGGTTTATTAGGTATTTTTTTGGGTTTTATTATGGTTGAGTAGAGTTTCTTAGGGTTTTTATGGATTATAAGGTGTATTTAGTGATTATTAGAGATTATTAGGGGTTAATTAGGGTTTAATATTTTATATTATGGTATATTAGTGTTTAATATTTTTGAGAGTTTTAAAGTGTCTTTAGGGTTTTTGTAGCATTTTTTAGGGTTTGTGTCGCGTTGTTAGAATTTATGTAGGATTTTTAGTCTTTATGTAGTGTTTTAGGGATTATTTAGTTGTTTTAGATTTTATGTTTCATTTTTAGGGTTTATGTAACGTTTTTAGGGTTTATGTAGCGTGTTTTGGGTTTAGGTTTTATGTAGCATTTTTTAGGGTTTATGTTGTGTTTTCTGGGTTTATGTAGCGTTTTTAGGGGTGATGTAGCATTTATATTTCATTTTTAGGGTTTATGTAACGTTTTTAGGGTTCATTGAGTGTTTTTAGGGTTTATATTGTGTTTTTAGGTTGTATGTAGCATTTTTTTAATGTTTCTGTTGCGTTTTTAGGGTTTATGTTGTCTTTTTTAGTGTTTATGTTACAGTTCTATGGTTTATGGTGTGCTTTTAGGGTTTATGTAGCATTTTTTGGGTTTATGTTGCGCTTTTTTGTTTCTGTTGCACTTTTTGGGTTTTTGTTGCATTTTTTAGGGTTTATGTAACTTTTTTAGGGTTTATGTATCTATTTGAAGCCTTTTTTAGTGTTTTAATGGTTATTTATGGTTTGTAGTGTTTTTTAGGGTTTTTAAGGGTTATTAAAAAGTGTTTATGATTTTTTATGGTATCTGATGGATTATAAATGGTTTTTTTGGGGGGTTTTATGGGTTTATTTATTTTTTTGGGGATTGATAGGGTTTTTAGGGTTTTGAGTGTGTTTTAGGGTTTGTTTGGGTATTGTAGCAGTTTTTATTGTTTATATAATGTGTTTTAGCATTTTTTTGGGTTCTTTAGGGATTTTTTTGTGTTCTTTACAGTTTGATATAGTTCTATAGGGTTTATTAGGGTTTTTAGGGTTTATTAGTGTTCTTTAGGATTTGTTATAGTTTATTAGAATTTTTTATTGAATATTAGGGTTTTATTGATATTTTTTAGGCAATGATTGCTTTTTCTATTGTTTATCAAACTTTTTAGGGTAATTTAGGATTTATTAGGGTTTATTTTATTTATTAGGGTTTAGTAACAGGTATTTTGGTTTATTATGATTTATTAGGGTTTATTATGCTTTGTTAGGTTTTATTGCGATTTATTAGGGGTTTGTTATGGTTTGTTTCAGTTTGTTACTATTTATTTGGCATTGTTAGGATTTGTTACTATTTATTTGGTCTTGTTAGGGTTTGTTACAATTATTTTTGGGGTTATTAGGTTTTGATAGGGTTTATTAGTGGGTTTTAGGGGTTTTTAGGCTATTATTTAGAGGTTTTTGTAGTGTTTTGTGGGGTTTGTTAGGGTTTTTTGTGATTATTAGGGTTTACTATGATTTAATAGTGTTTTTGTTGTATATTAGGGGTTTTAGAGGGTTTGTAGCATTTATTAGGGTCTAATAGAGTTTGTTAGGGTTTATTACAGGTTATTATGATTTATTGTTGTTTATTTGGATTTTTAGGGTTTAATTGTGGGTTTTAGGGGTTATTAGGGTTTAGTGGGATGTGCGATTGGTGTCGCGGAAAACCCATTGTACTCGATAGAGGAGGAGTTCTCCAGCAGTAGAGGTTTCGACAATGTGACTGGGGATGTTACTTGATACTACTCCTAGAATAAAATCCTGGTTTGAGCTGAGTATGTTTTTCTGTTTTTTCCTCATGATTGAGATGGATTACTTGATAACTTAGGTGTATGTATGGGCATATACCTAAATAGGGTTATCTGTTGACTTCTTAGTTTTTGGTTTATCTTAGGTGAATTTTGTGAGACATTGAGGGTCTCGAGGTCCCTACTGAGTATCGTTATATTGGCCCCTTCATGGGCTATGCCTGCACCTTATTGTGTAGGTTGCAGACGACGGACAGTGCTGACTAAGGCTGAGAGTACCAGGACTGGACGGGGCACAAAGGTAAACCTTACAGTGTGTAGGTATGCAGATGAGACGGACGAACGTGGAGTGTTGAGGAGTCGATCTATACCTACCCTTCAGGTAGGAACCCCGGAGGATGATCTAGTGGCTGTCTTTCTCTTTCTTCAGTGGTATTGCATTTCAGTTGTACTTATACCTCCCAGTTGGGCTTGTATTCTGGCCCATTTTTACTTATTGTACTCACTTGTTTCCTATATAATTTTCTTATGTTCGTATCTTTTTGTGTGCTTGGTTACCTGAGTTTGCAGGTTATAAAGGCAATGACTTCCCAGTTTTAGGGAATATGCCTTTGGTTCTAGTCGCCAGCCCCAAGCCTATGGAAGGTGGGCTTGGGGTAGTCACGACACAGGCTCGGGGGGACGGGTCGTGACAATAAACCATAATAAACCCCATAAACCTTAAAAAACACAAATATACCATTAAAATACCTAAAACCCATAATATATTCTAATAAAACTTAACAAATCTTAAAAGCACTAATAAACCCTAATAAACCCTACTAAATCCTAAAAACCCTAATATAACCTATTAAAAGTTTATAAACCATAATGAACGATAATAAACCTTAATAAATCCTAAACATACCCAAATATACCATAATATATCATAATATACCATAATATACCATAATATACCCTAATAAACCCAATTCAATCCTAATAAATCCCTAAAAATACCAAATAAACCTTAAGAAACCTTAACACACCATAATAAACCCTAATAAAATCCTAATAATCCCCAACAAACCCTAAAAAATGCTAATATACCATTAGAAACCCTAAAACCATAATAAACCATCATAAATGTTAATAACACCTAAAAATTTGAAAAAATACTAGTAAAACCTAAAAATACCTCTAATAATAATAATAGTAATAACGCACGTGCATGCCCATATGCATGTGTATGGTTTAAATAATAAATCATAACGCAGGTGCATGTGCATATGCCTACACATTTTCATGTGAATGATAATAAATAATAAATAATAAATAATAGTGCATGTGAATTACATGTGTATGTGCATGTGCATGTGAATGATAATAAATATGAAATAATAACACACATCCAAGTGCACGTGCTTATGCATGTGCATGTGCATTTGAATATGAATGTGCATGGTAATAGACAATAAATAATAACCAAGTCCACATGAATGTGCATTTTCATGTGAATGATAATAAATAATAAATAATAACACATGTGATAATAGAATACTGCACGTGCATTGTGTGTGCATGTGCATGAGAATAAATAATAATAACACATTTGATAATAGAATAACACAAGGGCATTGCATTTTCATGTGCATGATAATAAATAATATATAATTACACACGTACATGTGCATTTACATGTAATTATATGATAATGATGCATGCACGTGCATGGTAATAAATAATAAATAACAACACACGTGCATGTGCATTTGTATTTGATGATACAAACAATAATAATAATAATAATAATAATAATAATAATAATAGAATAACGCAAGTGCATTTCCTGTGCACGTGCATAGTAGTAAATAATAAATAAATAATAATAAATAAGAACGCACATGCATGTGCATGTGCATTTAGATTTGATTATAATATTAATAATAATAATTGTAATAATAATAATAATAACGCATGCATGTGAATGGTAATAAATAATAAATAACGACGCACAAGCATGCGCATTTTCATGTGATAATGATAATAATAATGATAATGATAATAATAATAAGAAGAATAATAAATATTTTGACAATAATAATAATAATAAAAGAATAATACAAGTGCATTGTATATGCACGTGCATTGTAATAAATAATAAAAAATAACACAAGTGCATCTACATTTGCATGTGATGATAGTAATAATAACAATAGTAGTAATAATAATAGTAGTAGTGGGGAAAATTGTAGTAGTACCAATGTAGGTGATAATAGAATATTGCATGTTCATTACGTGTGCACGTGCATGGTAATAAATAATAACGCTCGTGCATTGCATTTGCATGTGATGATCATGATGATGATGATAATAATAATAATAATAATAATAATAATAATATTTATAATAACAATTCATGTGATAATAGAATAATGAACATGCATTTAATGTGCATGTATGTGCAATTTAATGTGCATTTTCATGGGATGATAATAATAATAACAACAACAACAACAACAACAACCACAATAATAATAATAATAATAATAACAATGCATGTGATTATAAAATAACATGTGTGCAATGCATGTGCACGTGCATGGTAATAAAAATATAATAATAACACACATGCATGTGAATGTGCATGTGAATGTGGATGAGATAATGATAAAAATAATAATAATAATTACAGTAATAACAAGTTATAGTTGTTTGAAAAAATAGCAGACCAGAAAAAAAATGCTAGAAATGGTGTCTTAAAAAACATAAAAAATCAAAGAGTTATTGAAAAAGGCATAACATCTTCCTCAGGTGTCCATTTCTGCTCCGTGAATAGTCAAACTGATTCTCATGGAAGGAACTATGATAAAAACAGGTGCTGGAGGCCGAACAGACACACAGATCAGAAGTTATGACCATTTTAAGAAATATTTGACAGGGATCCGTACACGGAAATGGAGTCTTGGAGGCCTTCTGATAGATTACTAGGATTTTAGGGCCTCAAACATTACTTGATCTTTTTTCAAGTCATCCTTCTACATTGATATTTTTGCTTCTTTCGATTTATTATGTGGTAGAGCTGAAATGGACAACTGGAGAGAAAGTTATGGCCATTTGGAATGGAATGTTTTTTGGAGTGGTATAACTAATATATCTTATATTTATTTGATCTTCTCATAGTTTCTACTAAACATGGTCCTCACTCATCTCATGATCTTCAATTTGATTGGTCAAAATGCTCAAACGGACACCCGAAGGAGAAGTTATTCCAATTATAGTGAGTTGTAGGTTTCTTAGGTTTTTAGGCGCTAGTTGAGTTGCTCAATTTAAAATGATAATAACTTATTCTACGTGTCTTAATTTTAGCTCTACCACATATTAAATCTAATATTGTGAATATATACACACTATGGTAACCACAGGAAACCTTTCTGACATTCTTCAACCCCAAAAAAGACCCGAAATCCATTTGGATGGTCAGAAGATTGGCTTCTGGTGTGTGTTTTGCAATAACTTCTTCTATGGGTGTCTGTTTTGCCTCTGCCACATATCAAATCATACCTTACGACTAGACCTATAATCCTATAACCACTGAATCACCTTCTCACATCCTTTAAGGCCCAAAAAGATACTTAAACCCTCCAAAAGACCAGAACTTCTACTCTAGGAGTCCGTTTTGCCTCAACCATATATCAAATCGAAGCTTCCGACTATATCTACACATCTATGACCAATAAGAACACCTTATCACATTATTAAAGCCCAAAAAGGTCCTTAAGTCCTCCAAGTGACTATAACATCTACTCTAGGTGTCCTTTCCACCTCTACCACATATCAAGTTAAAGCTTACGACTAGCTCTACACATCTATGAAAACCATGAACAACTAAATAACCCTAAAAATCATGAATAACCCCATAAACACTAAAAACCATTAAAAACCAGGAAAACCCCTAAAAACCCTAAAAACCCTAACAAACACTAACAAACCCTAACAAACCATAAAAAACCTAACAAACCCAAACAAACCCTCAAGAAACCCTAAAAACATAACAAACCCTAAAAAACCCTAAAAACCCTAAAAATCCCTAAAAAACCCCAAGAAGCACTAAGAAACCCAAATAAACCCAAAAAATCTAAGAAACACTAAAAACCCCTAAGAAACCATAAGAAACCCTAACAAATCCCTAAAAAACTAAACAAAACCCAAAGAAAACCTAAGAAACACTAACACGCACGTAGAAATCCTAACACGCCCTTAGAAACCCTAACATACCCTTAGAAACCCTAGCACACCCTTAGAAACCCCAACACACCCATAGAAACTCTAACAAAACCTTAGAAACACTTAGAAACCCTAACCCACCCATAAAACCCCTAACACACCCTTAGAATCCCTAACACACCCTTAGAAACCCTAACAAACCCTTAGACACCCTAAATCACTCTAATAAGCACTAATAAATCATAACAACCCCTACCAACCAATAATAAACCATAATAAACCCTAATAAACCCTAAATCCAACTACTAAACCCTTATAAACACTAATAATTCGTAACAAACCCTAAAACCCTATTAGACCCCAATAAATGCTACAAAGTACCTAAAAACACAAATATACAACAAAAATACTGTTAAACAATTCAAAATGATAATATTCACACAAAAAAACCGTAACAAACATGGCAAAACCTGAAAAAACCCTAAAAACCCCTAAAAACCCAAAAAACCCAAAAAACACAAAAAACCCCAAAAAACCCTAAAAATCCTAAAAACCATAAAAAACCTCAAAACCCCTAAAAACACAAAAAAAACCGAAAAACCTGAAAAAAACCTTAAAACCCCTAAAAAAACATTGAAAAAACCTCCAAAAAACCACAACAAACTCTAAAACCCTAAAACCCCCTAAAAATGCTAAAACCCCCTAAAAGCATAAAAATACCTAACAAAACCCTAAACAAACCTATGAAACCCTTAAAACCCCTAAAACCCTCATAGAAAACCCTAAAAATCTCAAAAGAAACCCTAATATACTATAAAGAACCCTAAGGAACCCTAAAACCCCTAAATAACCAATAAAGCCACCAACGACGCTACATAAACCCTAAAAATTACTACAAAAACCGAAAAATACTTCAAAACCCACCAAACGCAACAAAACCCCCAAAACGCCAAAATAACCCAAACAAAGCATAAAAAATACACACCCATAAAACCCAAAATAACACATAAACCCCCAAACAACTCAAACAAACCGTAACAAACCCTAAAAAACCTAACAAGCCCTAAACCCCACTAATAACCCCTAAGAACCACTAATAAAACCTAATAACCCCTAAAACACACTATTAAACCCTAAAAACCCTAATAAACGCTAATAATTTTTAATAACCTGTAATAAACCCTAACAGACTATATTAGACCCTAATAAACGCTACAAAATCCCTAAAACCCCTAATATACATTAAAAACACAATTAAACCATAATAAACCCTAATAATCACTAAAAACAATAACAAACCAGATAAAACGCTACAAATACCTCCAAATAATTGAATACAAAACCCTAAAACCCCCTAATAAACCCTAATAATCCCTAATAACCCCAAAATAAATCGTAACAAACCCTAACAACCCCAAATAAATCGTATCAAATCCTAAAAACGGCAAATAAATCGTAACAAACTGAAACAAACCACAACAAACCCCTAATAATCTGCAATAAACCCTAACAAATCATAATAAACCCTAATAAATCGTAATAAACCCAAATACACGTTACTAAACCCTAATAAATAAAACAAACCCTAAAAATCCTATATAACCCTAAAAAGGTTGATAAACTCTATAAAAAACTATTAATGCATAAAAATCCCAATAAAACCCTAATATACAATAAAAATGCTAATAAACTGTAACAAATCCTAAAGGACTCTAAAAACCCTAAAGAAACATAATAAACCCAAAGGAACCATATTAAACTCTAAAGAACACTAAAAACCATAAAGAACCGAAAAAACACTAAAACACATTATATAAGCCCTAAAAACTACTACGATACCCAAACAAACCCTAAAACAGACTAAAAAAATCTAACAACACCTATCAATCCCAAAACACATATAAACCCTTAAACCCCACCAAAAACCCATTAAAAACCCATTATATTCCATAGAAAACCATAAACACCCGTTAATAACCCATAAAATCTCTAAAAAATTACAAACTATAAACAACCATTAAAACCCTAAAAAAGGATTCAAATAGATACATAAACCCTAAAAACATTACATAAACCCTTAAAAATGCAACAAAAACCCTAAAAATGCAACATAAACCAAAAAATGCAACATAAACCCTAATAAAGAAAAAACAAACCCCAAAAAAATGATAAGAGAACCTAAACAATCCTAACCAGCCCTAATAGAAACTAATAAACACTAATAAACCCTAATAAAGGACAAACAACCCCTAAATAGCCCTAATAATCAATAAATAAAGCCAAATAAACCCTACTCAACCCTAACAAACCTTAACACACCATAATAACACCTAACAAAACCGTACAAAACCGTAATAAAGAAATAAATGCTAGTATAACATAAAAAACCCTAGAAACCCTGATAAACACTAATATAAACTAATAAACCCTAAAATTGCTCACAAAAAAACAATCACAAACAATAAAAAAACACTATATTACCTAAAAAGACCTAAAAACACTAATATAACCTAATAAATACAAAAAGACTAATATACCTTAAAAATCCCTAAAAACCCTAATAAACCCTAATAAACTCTAATATAACCAAAAAACCCATAAAAACACTCAAAAAAATGCTCAAAAACAATGAAAACACATTATATTATCTAAAAAGACCTAACAAACACTAATATAACCTAATAAAACAAATAAAACTAATAAACCCCTAACAAACCCTAATAAACACTAAAAATACCTAATAAACCCTAATACAAACTGATAAACCCTAATAAATCCATAATAAATCCCTAAAAACACCTTCTCAACCCTAATAAACCTTGACACACCATAAAAAAACCAAATAAAACCCAACTAAACCCCAATAAACAAAAAAAAGCAGAAACAAACCATTAAAAAGACTTAGAAAACCTAATAAACGATAATAAATTCAAATAATAGCTAATAAACCATTAAATATGCTAACAAACACTAAAAACACACTAACAAAACCTAAAAAGTCATAACAAAACCTCATATATATTTACAAAAACTAAAAAAACACTCATATACCTTAATAAAAACACTAACAAACCCCAGTTAACCCTAAAAAACCCTAAAGAACCCTAATAAACCATACTCAACCCTAATGAAACCTAACAAAACCTTAAAGATACCGACTCAGTCATGACCCACCTTCACTAAGATGAGAGAAGGGACATCAGATTGCTAGACCCTTCCTTCTTCAAGTTGAAGGAGAGATAATGACCCCCGAGACCCACCTTCAATAGGTCTCGGAGTGGCGACTAGCACCAAGGGTATAAAATCACACAAAAGATGGAAGGAATTACCCTTTTTTCATTAATAGGATCAGGAGATAAGATAGTAAATCCTAATAACACCAAAACTGGGAGGGGGGTAAAATTAATTCCAAAGAAAACCATTCTCATATGCAAGTTACAAAATTAAATGCCACAAAGTACAAGGAAACTACAAAGGTAAAGTACCAAAGAAAGAAAAACAGCAACTATAACTGTCCCAATGTCCAAGCTAGTACGACCCTGCACAATCCCTGAAGTCCTCCTGGAATCCTTAAATCAGTTTTATATACATAGGGTGACCATAAAAGTATACTCAGTAGGGAAAAACAAAGACTCTCGTGTACAAGTGGGGAGGCATTCTAATTCCCTGGGAGAAAAGAGATTACCAAATCACCTATCAAGGAAAACTATCCACCCAAGCCTCACCATAGCTGTAACACCACGAGATTTTATGAAAAATATTCTTTTTAATTTCATTAATGTCTTGTGTTGTAAGCTACACCAAAAGGAGCTTGTACAACACACATCCTTGACTTGCCTTGCATTACATGCAATCGCGACCTTCCTCGATAGCGTGTGTAGTACGCAATAACGAGTTTCACTAAACAACAATATGCTATTAAAATATTATTAAAACTAGCTGTTATGAATATTAATAACCACTTTTTGAAATTTTATAAATTTTATTTTTCAAAGTGGACTTCATTTTTGGATTTGGAATATCGAAATTAGCTTAGGGTGAAATTTTGGTACTTTTCGGGTAACTTTAATTTTCTGATGAATAATGAAAATTACTAAATTTTAATTAAAAACAACGTTTTTAATCGAAATAATTAATAGTGATAAATTATTAATTTGAGTGGTTTTAAAGTATATTTAGAATATATTTTTATAATTTAATAAAATGTTGGTCATTGGATGTAATTTCACATTTAAACCAGACATAAACAAGTGTCAATCTTTTGATATTTATTCTCTCTTAAGAACATGATATTTGTTTTGACGACGGGAATTAATTTTTAAATTAAGTAATGAAACTGATAAGTTTTGAGTTTGGTAAAATAGACATCATTTTTGATTTCAGAATATCAAATATAGCTTAGGCCTAATTTTTGGTATTTTTCTGGACACTTTCATTTTTTTATGAATAGTGAAACCACTAAGTGGTAGTTAAAAAAATGAATTTTTCATAAAACTTAATTTTACCATTTCTGTGAGTGGAATTTCAAAAATCTGAGAGACACAGTTGATGTCAGTAAGTAAAATGTGGTTCAATGAGAAGAAAATAATTTTTGGTGAATAGTAACTTTTTACTTTTATTTACCACGGTTAAAAGTAAATAGGGTAATTAAGGGTAAAAATGATATTATTATTACCCTAAAACATGTCCTAATTCTATTGGATAAGTGTAATTAGACCAAAAACAAACATAGGAATAAAATATGACCATTTAGGCCCACTTGGATTAGATTAGGACATTTATTATTAATTTATTTAAAGAAGGGTTAAAATAGATAAAATCAAAGTTTAATAAGTAAATCATTTTTAATATAGGGTTATACATAAGATAAATTCGACTATAAATATTCATTAGAAATCTAAAAATATTTCCTACATAATGATAATTTATTTGTAATTTTTAGACTTTAAATAAGTTAATTTATTTATGACACAATGATGATTCAGTAATTATCTTATTAATGAAATATTAACATAATTGATGTTATAAATACCAAAATAAATGTAATTTCAGACTTTTAATGAATTAAAAAAAAATTATATGTTAATATGTCATGTTTGTGTTTATTTAATTAACTTTTGTCGAAATAATCATTCTGTTATGATTTTCACAAAAATCAATTACAAAATAGTGTCAAAATTGACATAAAATAGATTTTAAAACAAATATTATATTATTAATTGTTATTATATTCCTAAAAATCTAATGTTCGGCCAAATGACTTAGATAAGGTTATATATATTAATAATAAACAACTTGGGGTTTGTTTGGCTTGTTATAGTAAGTTTATTATCCTTATAGTGTAATAACACAAAAAGACACGGTAAAAGTAAAATTATCTAACTTAAAGTTAAATATAAATGATAAGGTTAAAATAGGAACCTAAACATGTATAAATTATATTGGATGATAGGATTTGGACCCATCCCCACCTTAGAATCGAAATAAATCAATTTGGAGCTATTTAAAACAGAATATGACTTTATAATAAAATAATATTTTTAGTTTTTCCAAAGGTACCCCTCTCCCCCCTTATAAAAGGGCACCTCCTCCCTCTCTTTCTCACACCACTTTGAGCCTTCAATCTCGACCAACCCCTGAAAAATTCTCTTCTCCACTTCCATAGAAACATCCTAGAGGATCTGGTCTTCTTCAAAGACAAATTTTAGTTCCCTAAGAGGAGGTCTCAAAGAGGCGTTTCAAAGAAGAGGTAATGTCTGTTACCGATTCTTTCAACTTTATTTCTTCTTCAACTTCTTCTTCTTTAGTTGTTTAATTATGAATTAATAACATCAGTATCACTAATATACTGATATGTTATTATAAGTATGAAACAACCCTATTTCACCATGTATCCATCCTATGGAAAACGAAATCACCACGCGTGCGTACGTACGGAATACCGTCTCCACGCCGTGGTGTAATCTATTTTCCACCACCACCTTACTTGGATGGGTATAATGGTGTAAATAATTGCTATATATGATTATTTTAAAGTGATATTGATTCTTTAATAGTATACATACATTCCAATAAAATTCCATGATCATGGGAACGATATCATCGCTCTAGCGTACGTATGGAATACCGTCTCCACGACGCGATGAGATTCATTCTCCATGTTAACCATTAAATAATGATTATAAAGTATATATAAGTAATAACAATGAAATAGATGACATTATAAAGCTACTGGATTAATGTATATATATATTTATGTCATCTACTTAATTCCATTCAACTCAATATGGAAACGAAAACAGCGTTCATGCGTACATATGGTCTACCGTCTCCATGAACGGTGTATTTCTTTCCATTTATCGATCTATTATAAATATGTATATTCATAATATATATTATATATAAATCATGTTTTATATTATGGAATTAAGTAATCATGATCTAAGTAATCATATGAATAATTACAAGTCAAAACACGGGCGACAAATGAAACAATTTTACCCAAAACGCTCTTTAACATGGAATTTACAAAAGAACGGGTAAAATAAAGTCATAAGTGAACCATATATGATAACATAACAATGATTATGATTCTTGAATAAGTCAATTAAATTATTTAAATCATTATACAGGAGGTTCAGACACTTACGGAGAAAATCGGACCTAAGGTAAGGGAAATATCACAATCTCATTTTTATCCGAGATTGTTTATACTTTTGAATTTACTAGGGTGTATTTTATCATCCAAATCCATGTTTACTCAATATGTAATATTATTTTCATCCACATACAATTGTTTAAATCCAATTTTACCCTTCGGTGAGTTTTTAGTAAAAGATATGAAAGGAATCTATTGTCGTTTTTCGTACGAGGTACTTTTTGACTTTTCCAACAAAAGTACGAGAAGAATGTTTTTTTAACTTATACAACATGAATGGATTTTTAAAACATTATTTCCAAGAGGCTTCCTTTAAAAGTTTTCAAGTTTATTTTTAATCAACTTCTTTTAGTTTAAAATTGTATGACATGTTAAGAAAAGAAAATTTTTTTGAAGTAGAAAGGATATTTTCTTCAAGAATGGAGTTCAAGTGTTTTATCAAAATTATTTTCCATCTAAGATAATAAAGGGTTCTGTTTCTATCCCTATTATTACATTTATTTGAATATGTTGTGATGAAATTATTTTTATGAATTCCTTTATCTTATATGAATTGTTTTATGATTTCACGATGTTTAAGAATCCCATTTTTATTACATGGGTTATGCTATGATGTATGGTTTATGATTTTGTGGCACACATAAGAATGGTATCATTAGGAGATGGGTGGGACCTATATCTCCCTCCAATTAATTGGGTAAAGATTCTATATCTCATGAGATAGACATGGCTGGAACGGCAGGTTAAACCGGTTCAGTGAAACAGGACTGAAACGAGGAGTGAACTCAGTTCAGAAATGGACTTTGTCCACTAAGATAGTCTTTGAAATGAGTCTTGACTAATATGAAATGATTCTCTATGATTATGTGTGTATGCCAAAAAGTTTCATGTTTTAAGTGATGATTATTGGGATTAAATTTCCCTACTATGATTTATCCCATGTTATGATATTATGATCTCTTTTTCAGGTTAAGATTTCCAAAATGTTATGTTCTTATGAATATGATGTGACTGATATTTCTTTTGTTTACCCTTAATGAGCATTTGAGCTCACCCTTTTATGTTTCCTTTTCCCCAGGATATAAAGAAATGTTTTAGGTAAGAAAAAAAAGGGAAGATCTTTATGGGAGATGTTGAAGATATTTCACCATGATTAGAAGATTATATTCCGAGTTTCCAAAGACACTAAACTATTACGGTCCTTGTGTGTGTGTTTTTGTTATGTACTAAGTATTCCGCAAAAGTAATGTAATGTCCATGTACGTCAAGCTTCGGGTCTCTACAGTTTGTATCAGAGGAGAGGTTTAGTCAACCTTTGAAAACTAGGATGCGAGAACATTAGTGATATCCCTGTAGATATTTCTAAGGTATGTATAGGGGTGTCACTAAGGTTAAGTATAAGTATAGGTTATAGTACTAGAATTACGATAACCTAAGATGTTAGATATTGAAGGTACTCCCCCTTTATTATGTTGTTTTCCCTAGCATGATTTTTGCCTCTCACACTATTCTTTTTGGGTGTTAGATGATGGCTAAAACCCGAAGGAACCGTGTTGATCAATGCAATGGACAATGCAATGATTTTCCTCCTGAACAAACAAATGTTATGGGAGATGAAGTGCAAAATCTTATTGCTATACTTACACAAGCTATGAATCATTCTGGACTTACAAATGAGTAGAGAAGGGAACAATATTCTATTGAGTCCTTCATGAGGCAACGTCCACCTTCTTTCAGTGGGTCTTCTGATCCACTTGTTGCTGAACAATGGATCATTACCACTGAAAAGATATTTTCAGTTCTTCAATGTTCTGAACATGATAAATTCATCTTAGCAGTATATCATTTGGAAGGTGAAGCTGATCAATGGTGGAATCTTATCAAGAATACGAGTCCAAGCGATGAAATTGAGTCCATGGAATGGGACGAGTTAAAGAACTTATTTTTCAATAAGTACTTCCCTCGTATTCTTCGAATGAAGATGGAGAAGGAGTTTCTTGAACTAAAGAAAAAGGATGATGAATCTGTTGGTATATACGAAGAGAATTTTACAAGGCTTGCAAGGTATGCATCTGGATTTATCATCCAACCTGAAAGTAAAGTTGATCGATTCTTCAGTGGATTAAAACCAAATCTTCGAAGGGAAATAGCTATAAGAGACTTCAGTAGCTATGAAGAAATTTTGTGTTGTGCTATCAAGGAAGAAATGGAAGTTGGTGTTACCTATCCATCTCATAGTTTTGACATGAAAAGAAAGATTGAGTTTAAAGAGAAATCTCAGAATAATGGTGAAAAGAAGATGAATGTTTCCTTATGCTCAAAGTGTGGAAAGAAGCATGGTGGAGATTGTCTTAAAGGGACTAGAAAATGTTTTAAGTGTGGAAAAGAAGGTCATCGAGCAGCCGAGTGTCGAAGTAATGGAAAAAGGGTTTCTAATGATGTGAATAAAGAAAATACTGTAGAGAACGCACCACCAACACTTCAATGCTTCAAGTTCAAGGAAATGGGGCATTATGCTAATCAATTCCATAATCCAAGGGTTAGTGATGATCGACATGAGCAACCAATTAAGGCAAAGGACAAAGGGAAGTCACATGTGATCACTATTGGCGATGTTGAATATGACAACGATCTGGTGGAATGATTAAGTGTTTATGTAATGGGATTCCAAAATAATGTTGTATATAGTATCATGGAATATTGGAATATTTATGTATTGGTCTATTGTGGTTTTCAATAATTTTATGGTACTGGTAACCATGGAAAGTGATTGAGATTTTTTTGGTAAACAGATGATATGTACATAATGAAGGGATAAGAAGATAATGAGATGTTTGATTGTATTCATGAGCTCAGGATTGATATAAGGACTAAGTGATATCATGGTTTGAGTATAAATAATTTGGAGGATTTTGGTTTGTGGAAAGTGTTAACTTTTAACTGCATTCATGTTTTCAGTAAGGTTCAATGGGTATTCATTCTTTAAGAGAATACAAGATTAAGGTATTAACATGTTTGTATTTTGACCAACAAGATATATCTTATGATATATGGGGGATAAATGATGGCATTCACGTGATTGTTATGTGACATTTCAAGTAATCATTTTCTTTATACTATGAGCTTGGACCGAAGTATTTTAGATAAGCCTAAAGATTGGAATGGATTATGTTGGTCATAAGTTAGGATAGAACTTTTTTCTATATTATTGATGGGATGTTATAGTAATATAGCTTTAGAAAAAGGACAACCTGCAGGACGGGTGACAGCCCATCGCGTCGGACAAGGCTGTGGGAATCGAACCCACAACCGAAGTGTGACTGGCCTTTATCGCCGACCACTGGCCTACATGAAGTCCCTGTTTAGTAGAAACTAGTTTTATTATATTAAGCAGTATGATATATGAATTATAAGTCCATTTTAGAAACCATATATGATTAATCTCACTATAGATGGACTTATGTATTTTTGATAACTTTTATAACCTTTTGTTTGAGACAGATGGAATGACCCATCATTCTATCACATGATCTGCTAACACATCACGAATAACAAATTAAACTTCATTTCATTAAGGGATGAAGTGGAAATTGTTCAATTAACGAACAACAGTTAGATTGTACCAAAATCATGTAAGTATTTATTTTAATGATCCTGAAAACCAAAAATGTTGTCCTAGTGCCCTTATATCCGATGAATCATATGGTACCTTAGATCATCGGAAATCTATGGATTTGTGATTGCTGACTTTTCCATAGCCATGTTCTCTACCACTCTCCATCAGAACATGATGGTTAGATTTCTCTTCCATATCCATATTTTCATCTATGTGGAAACCCAGTGATTAGTTTATTTGGGTAACTGTTACGTTTCATACTTTTGTTTTTAAAGATTGGTTTTGGTATTCCTTTTTACGATGTGGGTTTCTATTAAAGAAACTTTCGAGTAGTAACCCATTTATAACCCCGACGAATTTCGAGGGCGAAATTCATTTTAAGGGGGGTAGAATGTAACACCCCGAGATTTTATGAAAAATATTCTTTTTAATTTCATTAATGTCTTGTGTTGTACGCTACACCAAAAGGAGCTTGCACAACACGCATCCTTGACTTGCCTTTCATTACACGCAATCACGACCTTCCTCGATAGCGTGTGTAGTACGCAATAACGAGTTTCACTAAACAACAATATGGTAATAAAATATTATTAAAACTAGCTGTTATTAATATTAATAACCACTTTTTGAAATTTTGTAAATTTAATTTTTCAAAATGGACTTCATTTTTGGATTTGGAATATTAAAATTAGCTTAGGGTGAAATTTTGGTACTTTTCGGATAACTTTCATTTTCTGATGAATAGTGAAAATTACTAAATTTTAATTAAAAACAACTTTTTTAATCAAAATAATTAATAGTGATAAATTATTAATTTGAGTGGTTTTAAATTATATTTAGAATATATTTTTACAATTTAATACAATGTTGGTCATTGGATGTAATTTCACATTTAAACCAGACATAAACAAGAGTCAATCTTTTGATATTTATTATCTCTTAAGAACACGCTATTT
Organism: Viscum album; assembly: GCA_963277665.1. NCBI lineage: Eukaryota > Viridiplantae > Streptophyta > Magnoliopsida > Santalales > Viscaceae > Viscum > Viscum album. The sequence continues at coordinate 857,073,262 of OY728167.1, read as the reverse complement.
GTTTTGACGGCGGGAATTAATTTTTAAATTAAGTAATGAAACTGATATGTTTTGAATTTTGTAAAATAGACATCATTTTTGAGTTCATAATATCAAATATATCTTTGGCCTAATTTTTGTTATTTTTCTGGAAACTTTCATTTTTTTATGAATAGTGAAACCACTAAGTGGTAATTAAAAAATGAATTTTTCATAAAACATAATTTTACCGATTCTGTGAGTGGAATTTCAAAAATCCGAGATACATAGTTGATGTCAGTAAGTAAAATGTGGTTCAATGAGATGAAAATAATTTTAGGTGAATAGTAACTTTTTACTTTTATTTACCACGGTTAAAAGTAAATAAGGTAATTAAGGGTAAAAATGATATTATTATTACCCTAAAAAATGTCCTAATTCTATAGGATAAGTGTAATTCGACCAAAAACAACCTTTGGAATAAAATATGACCAGTTAGGCCCACTTGAATTAGATTAGGACATTTATTATTAATTTATTTAAAGAAGGGTTAAAATAGTTAAAATCAATGTTTAATAAGTAAATAATTTTTAATATAGGGTTATAAATAAGATAAATTCGACTCTAAATATTCATTATAAAGCTAATAGTATTTCCTACATAATGATATTTTATTTTTAATTTTTAGACTTTAAATAATTTAATTTATTTATGACACAATGATGATTCAGTAATTATCTAATTAATGAAATATTGACATAATTGATGTTATAAATACCCAAATAAATGTAATTTGAGAATTTTAATGAATTCAAAAAAAAATATATGTTAATATGACATGTTAGTGTTGATTTAGTTAACTTTTTTCGAACTAATAATTCTGTTATGATTTTCACAAAAATCAATTACCAAATAGTGTCAAAATTGACATAAAATAGTTTTTTTTAAAAATATTATATTATTAATTGTTATTATATTCCTAAAAATCTAAGGTTCGGCCAAATAACTTAGATAAGGTTATATATATTAATAATAAACAACTTGGTGTTCGTTTGGCTTGTTATAGTAAGTTTATTAACCTTATAGTGTAAGAACACAAAAAGACACGGTAAAAGTAAAATTATCTAACTTAAAGTTAAATATAAATGATAAGGTTAAAATAGGAACCTAAACTTGTCTAAATTATATTGGATGAGAGGATTTCGACCCATCCCCACCTTAGCGTTGAAATAAATCAATTTGGAGCTATTTAAAACTGAATATGACTTTATAATAAAATAATATTTTTAGTTTTTCCAAAGGTACTCCTCTCCTCCCTTATAAAAGGGCACCTCCTCCCTCTCTTCCTCACACCACTTTGAGCCTTCAAGATCGGCCAACCCCAGACAAATTATATTCTCCACTTCCATAGAAAATCCTAGAGGATCTGGTCTTCTTCAAAGACCAATTTTAGTTCCCTAAGAGGAGGTCTCAAAAAGGCACTTCAAAGAAGAGGTAATGTCCATTACCGATTATTTCAACTTTATTTCTTCTTCCACTTCTTCTTCTTTGGTTGTTTCATTATGAAGTAATAATATCAGTATAACTAATATACTGATATGTTATTATAAGTATGAAACAACCCTATTTCACCATGTATACATCCTATGGAAAATGAAATCACCACGCGTGCGTACGTACAGAATACCGTCTCCACGCTGTGGTGTAATCTATTTTCCACAACCACCTTACTTGGATGGGTATAATGGTGTAAATAATAACTATATATGATTATTGTAAAGTGATATTGATTCTGTAATAGTATACATACACTCCAATAAAATTCCATGATCATGGGAACGATATCATCGCTCTTGCGTACGTACGGAATACCGTCTCCACGATGCGATGAGATTCATTCTCCATGTTAACCATTAAAGAATGATTATAAATTATATATAAGTAATAATAATGAAATACATGACATTATAAAGCTACTAGATTTATGTATATATATATATTTATGTCATCTACTTAATTCCATTCAACTTAATAAGGAAACGAAAACATCGTTCATGCGTACGTACGGCCTACCGTCTCCGTGAACGGTGTATTTCTTTCCATTTATCGATCTATTATATATATTTATATTCTTAATATATATTATATATAAATCATGTTTTATATTCTAGAATTAAGTAATCAGGATCTAAGTAATCATATGAATAATTACAAGTCAAAACACGGACGACAAATGAAACGATTTTACCCAAAATGCTCTTTATCATGGAATTTACAAAAGAACGGGTAAAATAAAGTCATAAGTGAACCATATATGATATCATAACAATGATTATGATTCTGGAATAAGTCAATGACACTATTTAAATCATTATACAGGAGGTTCGGACACTTACGGAGCAAATCAGACCAAAGGTAAGAGAAATATCACAATCTCATTTTTATTCGAGATTGTTTATACTTTGGAATTTAATGGGGTGTATTTTATCATCCAAATCCATGTTTACTCAATATTTAATGTTATTTCCATCCACCTGCAATTGTTTAAATCCAATTTTACCCTTCGATGAGTTTTTAGTAAAAGATATGAAAGGAATCTTTTGTCGTTTTTCGTACGAGGTACTTTTTGACTTTTCCAACAAAAGTACGAGAAGAATGTTTTTTTTAACTTATACGGCATGAATGGATTTTTAAAACATTATTTCCAAGAAGCTTACTTTAAAATTTTTCATTTATATTTTTAATCAACTTCTTTTAGTTTAAAATTGTATGACATGTTAAGAAAGGAAAATATTTTTGATTTAGAAAGGATATTTTCCTCAAGAATGGAGTTCAAGTGTTTTATCAGATTTATTTTCCATCTAAGATAATAAAGGGTTGTGTTTATATCCCTATTATTACATTGATTTGATTATGTTGTGATGAAATTATTTTTATGAATTCCTTTATCTTATATGAATTTTTTTATGATGTCACGATGTTTAAGAATCCCATTTTTATTACATGGGTTATGCTATGATGTATGGTTTATGATTTTGTGGCACACATAAGAATGGTATCATTATGAGATGGGTGGGACCTATATCTCCCTCCAATGCATTGGGTAAATATTTTATATCTAATGAGATAGACATGGCTGGAACGGCAGGTTAAACCGGTTCAGTGAAACAGGACTGAAACGAGGAGTGAACTCGGTTCAGAAATGGACTTTGTCCACTAAGATAGTATTGGCAATGAGTCTTGACTAATAAGAAATTATTCTCTATGATTATGTGTGTATGCCACAAAGTTTCATGTGTTAAGTGATGATTATTGGGATTACATTTCACTACTATGATTTATCCCATGTTATGATATTATGATCTCTTTTGCAGGTTAAGATTTCCAAAATGTTATCTTCTTATGAATATGATGTGAGTGATATTTCTTTGGTTTACCCTTACTGAGCATTTGAGCTCACCCTTTTATGTTTTCTTTTCCCCAGGATATAAAGAAAGGTTTTATGTAAGAAAAAAAAGGGAAGATCTTTATGGGAGATGTTGAAGATATTTCACCATGATTAGAAGATTATATTCCGAGTTTCCAAAGACACTAAACTATTACGGTCCTTGTTTGTGTGTTTTTGTTATGTACTAAGTATTCTGCAAAAGTAATGTACTGTCCATGTACGTCAAGCTTCAGGTCTCTACAGTTGGTATCAGAGGAGAGGTTTAGTCAACTTTTGGAAACTAGGATGCGAGAACATTAGTGAGATCCCTATAGATATTTCTAAGGTATGTATAGGGGTGTCTCTAAGGTTAAGTATAAGTATAGGTTATAGTACTAGAATTACGGTAACCTAAGATGTTAGATATCGAAGGTACTCCCCCTTTATTATGTTTTTTCCCTAGCGTGATTTTTGCCTCTCACACTATTCTTTTTGGGTTTTAGACGATGACTTGAACCCAAAGGAACCATGTTGATCAATGCAATAGACAATGCAATGATTTTCCTCCTGAAAAAAAAATGTTATGGGAGATGGAGTGAAAAATCTTATTGCTATACTTACAAAAGCTATGAATCATTCTGGACTTCCAAATGAGCAGAGAAGGGAAAAATATTCTATTGAGTCCTTCATGAGGCAACGTCCACCTTCTTTCAGTGGGTCTTCTGATCCACTTGTTGCTGAACAATGGATCATTACCACTCAAAAGATATTTTCAGTTCTTCAATGTTCTGAACATGATAAAGTCATCTTATCAGTATATCGTTTGGAAGGTGAATCTGATCAATGGTGGTATCTTATCAAGAATACGAGGCCAAGAGATGAAATTGAGTCCATGGAATGGGACGAGATCAAGAACTTATTTTTCAATAAGTACTTCCCTCGTATTCTTCAAACAAAGATGGAGAAGGAGTTTCTTGAACTAAAGCAAAAGGATAATGAATCTGTTGGTATATACGAAGGGAATTTTACAAGGCTTTCAAGGTATGCATCTGGATTTATCATCTAACCTGAAATTAAAGTTGATCGATTCTTCAGTGGATTAAAACCAAATCTTCGAAGGGAATTAGCTATAAGAGACTTCAGTAGCTATGAAGAAATTGTGCGTTGTGCTATGAAGGTAGAAATGGAAGTTGGTGTTACTTATCCATCTCATAGTTTTGACAAGAAAAGAAAGATGGAGTTCAAGGAGAAATCTCAGAATAATGGTTAAAAGAAGATGAATGTTTCCTTATGCTCAAAGTGTGGAAAGAAGCATGGTGGAGATTGTCATAAAGGGACTAGAAAATGTTTTAAGTGTGGAAAAGAAGGTCATCGAGCAGCCGGGTGTCGAAGTAATGGAAAAAGGGTTTCTAATGATGTGAATAAAGAAAAGACTGCAGAGAACGCACCACCAACACTTCAATGCTTCAAGTGAAAGGAAATGGGGCATTATGCTAATCAATGCCCTAATCCAAGGGTTAGTGATGATCGACATGAGCAACCACTTAAGGCAAAGGACAAAGGGAAGTCACATGCAATCACTATTGGAGATGTTGAATATGACAATGATGTGGTGGAATGATTATGTGTTTATGTAATGGGATTCAAAAATAATGTTGTATATAGTATCGTGGAATATTGGAATATTTATGTATTGGTCTATTGTGGTTTTCAATAATTTTATGGTACCAGTAACCATGGAAAGTGATTGAGATATTTTTAGTAAGCCGATGATATGCGCATAATGAAGGGATTAGAAGATAATGAGATGTTTGATTGTATTCATGATCTCATGATTGATATAAGGACTAAGTGATATCATGGTTTGAGTATAAAGAATTTTGAGGATTTTGGTTTGTGGAAAGTGTTAACTTTTAACTGCATTCATGTTTTCACTAAGGTTCAATGGGTATTCATTCTTCAAGAGAATACATGATTAAGGTATTCACATGTTTGTAATTTTACCAACAAGATATATCTTATGATATATGGGGGATAAATGATGGCATTCACGTGATTGTTATGTGACATTTCAATTAATCATTTTCTTTATACTATGATCTTGGACCGAATTATTTTATATAAGCCTAAAGATTGGAATGTATAATGTAGGACATAAGTTAGGATAGAACTTTTTTCGATATTATTGATGGGATGTTATAGTAATATAGCTTTAGAAAAAGGACAACCTGCAGGACGTGCGACATCCCATCACGTCGGACAAGGCTGTGGGAATCGAACCCACAACCGAAGTGTGACAGGCCTTTATCGCCTACCACTGGCCTACAGGAAGTCCCTGTTTAGTAGAAACTAGTTTTATTATATTAAGCAGTATGATATATGAAGTATAAGTCCATTTTAGGAACCATATATGATTAATCTCACTATAGATGGACTTATGTATTTTTGATAACTTTTATAGCTTTTATTTTGAGACAGATGGAATGACCCATCATTCTATCACATGATCTGATAACACATCAAGAATAACAAATTCAACTTCATTTCATTAAGGGATGAAGTGGAAATTGATCAATTAATGAACAACAGTGAGATTGTACCAAAATCATGTAAGTATTTCTTTTAATGATCTTGAAAACCAAAAATGTTGTCCTAGTGCCCTTATATCCGATGAATCAGATGGTACATTAGATCATCACAAATCTATGGATTTGTGATTGCTGACTTTTCCATAGACATGTTCTCTACCACTCTCCATCAGAACATGAAGGTTAGATTTCTCTTCTATATCCATATTTTTATCTATGTGGAAACCCAGTGATTAGTTTATTTGGGTAACTGTTACGTTTCATACTTTTGTTTTTAAAGATTGGTTTTGGTATTCCTTTTTACGATGTGGGTTTTTATTAATGAAACTTTCGAGTAGTAAACCAATTATAACCCCGACGAATTTCGAGGGCGAAATTAATTTTAAGGGGGTAGAATGTAACACCCCGAGATTTTATGAAAAATATTCTTTTTAATTTCATTAATGTCTTGTGTTGTATGCTACGCCAAAAGGATCTTGCACAACACGCATTCTTAACTTGCCTTTCATTACACGCAATCGTGACCTTCCTCGATAGCGTGTGTACTACGAAATAACAAGTTTCACCAAACAACAATATGCTCTTAAAATATTATTAAAAATAGCTGTTATGAATAGTAATAACCACTTTTTGAAATTTTGTAAATTTTATTTTTCAAAATGGACTTCATTTTTGGATTTGGAATATCGAAATTATCTTAGGGTGAAATTTTGGTACTTTTCGGATAACTTTCATTTTCTAATGAATAGTGAAAATTAATAAATTTAAATTAAAAACAACCTTTTTAATCGAAATAATTAATAGTGATAAATTATTAATTTTAGTGGTTTTAAAGTATATTTAGAATATATTTTTACAATTTAATACAATGTTGGTCATTGGATGTAATTTCACATTTAAACCAGACATAAACAAGTGTCAATCTTTTGATATTTATTATCTCTTAAGAACACGCTATTTGTTTTGACGACGGGAATTAATTTTTAAATTAAGTAATGAAACTGATATGTTTTGAATTTGTTAAAATAAACATCATTTTTGAGTTCATAATATCAAATATATCTTAGGCCTAATTTTTGGTATTTTTCTGGAAACTTTCATTTTTTTATAAATAGTGAAACCACTAAGTGGTAGTTAAAAAAATGAATTTTTCATAAAACTTAATTTTATCGCTTCTGTGAGTGGAATTTCAAAAATCCGAGAGACACGGTTGATGTCAGTAAGTAAAATGTGGTTTAATGAGATGAAAATAATTTTTGGTGAATAGTAACTTTTTACTTTTATTTACCACGGTTAAAAGTAAATAGGGTAATTAAGGGTAAAAATGATACTATTATTACCCTAAAAAATGTCCTAATTCTATTGGATAAGTGTAATTCGACCAAAAACAACCTTAGGAATAAAATATGACCATTTATGCCAACTTGGATTAGATTAGAACATTTATTATTAATTTATTTAAAGAAGGGTTAAAATAGTTAAAATCAATGTTTAATAAGTAAATCATTTTGAATATAGGGTTATACATAATATAAATTAGACTATAAATATTCATTAGAAATATAAAAAGATTTCCTACATAATGATATTTTATTTGTAATTTTTAGACTTTAAATAATTTAATTTATTTATGACACAATGATGATTCAGTAATTATCTTATTAATGAAATATTGACATAATTGATGTTATAAATACCCAAATAAATGTAATTTGAGACTTTTAATGAATTAAAAAAAAATTCTATGTTAATATGACATGTTATTGTTTAATTAATTAACTTTTTTCTAACTAATCGTTCTGTTATGATTTTTACAAAAATCAATTACCAAATAGTGTCAAAATTGACATAAAATAGTTTTTTTAAAAAATATTATATTATTAATTGTTATTATATTCCTAAAAATCTAAGGTTTGGCCAAATGACTTAGATAAGGTTATATATATTAATAATAAACAACTTGGGGTTCGTTTGGCTTGTTATAGTATGTTTATTAACCTTATAGTGTAAGAACACAAAAAGACACGGTAAAAGTAAAATTATCTAACTTAAAGTTAAATATAAATGATAAGGTTAAAATAGGAACCTAAACTTGTCTAAATTCTATTGGATGATATGATTTAGACCCATCCCCACCTTATCATCGAAATAAATCAATTTGGATCTATTTACAACCTAATATGACTTTATAATAAAATAAATTTTTTGTTTTTCCAAAGGTACCCCTCTCCTTCTTTATAAAACGGAACCTACTCCCTCTCTTTCCTCACACAACTTTGAACTTCAAGCTCGGCCAACCCCTACCAAATTCTATTCTCCACTTCCATAGAAACATCCTAGAGGATCTGGTCTTCTTCAAAGACCAATTTTAGTTCCCTAAGAGGAGGTCTCAAAGAGGCGCTTCAAAGAAGAGGTAATGTCTGTTACCGATTCTTTCAACTTTATTTCTTCTTCCACTTATTATTCTTAGGTTGTTTCATTATGAAGTAATAAAATCAGTATCACTAATATACGGATATGTTATTATAATTATTAATCAAACCTATTTCACCATGTATCCATCCTATGGAAAATGAAATCACCATGCGTGCGTACGTACGGAATACCGTCTCCACGCCGTGGTGTAATCTATTTTCCACCACCACCTTAAATGGGTGGGTATAATGGTGTAAATAATAACTATATATGACTATTTTAAAGTGATATTGATTCTTTAATAGTATACATACACTCCAATAAAATTCCATGATCATGGGAACGATATCATCACTTTTGCGTACATACGGAATACCGTCTCCACGACGCGATGAGATTCATTCTCCATGTTAACCATCAAAGAATGATTATAAAGTATATATATAAGTAATAATAATTAAATACATGACATTATAAAGCTACTGAATTTATGTATATATATATATATATATTTCATCTACTTAATTCCATTCAACTCAATATGGAAACAAAAACAGCGTTCATGCGTACGTACGACCTACCGTCTCCATGAACAGTGTATTTCTTTCTATTTATCAATCTATTATATATATTTATATTCTTAATATATATTTTATATAAATCATGTTTTATATTTTGGAATTAATTAATCATGATCTAAGTAATCATATTAAAAATTACAAGTCAAAACACGGACGACAAATGAAACGATTTTACCCAAAAGGCTCTTTAACATGGAATTTACAAAAGAACGGGTAAAATAAAGTCATAGGTGCACCATATATGATATCATAACAATGAGTATGATTCTGGAATAAATCAATAACACTATTTAAATCATTATACAGGAGGTTCGGAAACTTACGGAGCAAATCGGACCTAAGGTAAGGGAAATATCACAATCTCATTTTTATTCGAGATTGTTTATACTTTGGAATTTACTGGGGTATATTTTATCATCCAAATCCATGTTTAATAAATATGTGATATTATTTCCATCCACCTACAATTTTTTAAATCCAATTTTACCCTTCGTTGAGTTTTTAGTAAAAGATATGAAAGGAATCTTTTGTCGTTTTTCGTACGAGGTACTTTTTGACTTTTCCAACAAAAGTACGAGAAGAATGTTTTTTTAACTTATACGACATGAATGGATTTTTAAAACATTATTTCCAAGAAGATTCCTTTAAAAGTTTTCATGTTTATTTTTAATCAACTTCTTTTAGTTTAAAATTGTATGACATGTTAAGAAAGGAAAATGTTTTTGAAGTAGAAAGGATATTTTCCACAATAATGGAGTTCAAGTGTTTTATCAGAATTATTTTCCATCTAAGATAATAAAGGGTTCTGTTTCTATCCCTATTATTACATTGATTTTATTATGTTGTGATGAAATTATTTTTATGAATTCCTTTATCTTATATGAATTGTTTTATGATGTCACGATGTTTAAGAATCCCATTTTTATTACATGGGTTATGCTATGATGTATGGTTTATGATTTTGTGGAACACATAAGAATGGTATCATTATGAGATGGGTGGGACCTATATCTCCCTCCAATGCATTTGGTAAATATTTTATATCTCATGAGATAGACATGGCTGCAACGGCAGGTTAAACCGGTTCAGTGAAACAAGACTGAAACGAGGAGTGAACTCGGTTCAGAAATGGACTTTGTCCACTAAGATAGTCTTGGCAATGAGTCTTGATTAAAAAGAAATGATTCTATATGATTTTGTGTGTATTCCAAAATGTTTCATGTTTTATGTGATGATTATTGTGATTACATTTCACTACTATGATTTATCCCATGTTATGATATTATGATCTCTTTTGCAGGTTATGATTTCCAAAAATGTTGTGTCCTTATGAATATGATGTGATTGATATTTCTTTTGTTTACCCTCACTGAGCATTTGAGCTCACCCTTTTATGTTTTCTTTTCCCCATGATATAAAGAAAGGTTTTAGGTAAGAAAAAAAAGGGAAGATCTTTATGGGAGATGTTGAAGATCTTTCACCATGATTAGAAGATTATATTCCGAGTTTCCAAAGACACTAAACTATTACGGTCCTTGTGTGTGTGTTTTTGTTATGTACTAAGTATTTCGAAAAAGTAATGTAATGTCCATGTACGTCAAGCTTTGGGTCTCAACAGTTGGTATCAGAGAAAAGGTTTAGTCAACCTTTGGAAACTAGGATGCGAGAACTTTAGTGAGATCCCTATAGATAATTCTAAGGTATGTATAGGGGTGTCCCTAAGGTTAAGCATAAGTATAGGTTATAGTACTAGAATTAAGGTAACCTAAGATGTTAGATATTGAAGGTACTCCCCCTTTATTATGTTATTTTCCCTAGCGTGATTTTTTCCCCTCACACTATTCTTTTTGGGTTTTAGACGATGGCTAGAACCCGAAGGAACCGTGATGATCAATGCAATGGACAATGTAATGATTTTCCTCCTGAACAAACAAATGTTATGGGAGATGGAGTGCAAAATCTTATTTCTATACTTACACAAGCTATGAATCATTCTGGACTTCCAAATGAGCAGAGAAGGGAACAATATTCTATTGGGTCCTTCATGCGGCAACGTCCACCTTCTTTCAGTGGGTCTTCTGATCCACTTGTTGCTGAACAATGGATCATTACCACTGAAAGGATATTTTCAGTTATTCAATGTTCTGAACATGATAAAGTCATCTTAGCAGTATATCGTTTGGAAGGTGAAGCTCATCAATGGTGGAATCTTATCAAGAATACAAGGCCAATAGATGAAATTGAGTCCATGTAATGGGATGAGTTCAAGAACTTATTTTTCAATAAGTACTTCCCTCGTATTCTTCGAGCAAAGATGGAGAAGGAGTTTCTTGAACTAAAGCAAAAGGATGATGAATCTATTGGTATATACGAAGCGAATTTTACAAGGCTTGCAAGGTATGCATCTGGATTTATCATCCAACCTGAAATTAAAGTTGATCGATTCTTCAGTGGCTTAAAGCCAAATCTTCGAAGGGAATTAGCTATAAGATACTTCATTAGCTATGAAGAAATTGTGCGTTGTGCTATCAAGTTAGAAATGGAAGTTGGTGTTACTTATCCAGCTCATAGTTTTGAAAAGAAAAGAAAGATGGAGTTCAAGGAGAAATCTCATAATAATGGTGAAAAGAAGATTAATGTTTCCTTATGCTCAAAGTGTGGAAAGAAGCATGGTGGAGATTGTCTTAAAGGGACTAAAAAACGTTTTAAGTGTGGAAAAGAAGATCATCGAGCAGCCGAGTGTAGAAGTAATGGAAAAAGGGTTTCTAATGATGTGAATAAAGTAAAGACTGCAGAGAACACACCACCAACACTTCAATGCTTCAAGTGCAAAGAAATGGGGCATTATGTTAATCAATGCCCTAATCCAAGGTTTAGTGATGATCGACATGGGAAACCACTTAAGGAAAACGACAAAGGGAAGTCACATGCGACCACTATTGGCGATGTTGAATATGACAACGATGTGGTGGAATGATTAAGTGTATATGTAGTGGGATTCCAAAATAATGTTTTATATAGTATCGTGGAATATTGGAATATTTATGTATTGGTATATTGTGGTTTTCAATAATTTTATGGTACCGGTAACCATGGAAAGAGATTGAGATATTTTTGGTAAGCAGATGATATGCGCATAATGAAGGGATAAGAAGATAATGAGATGTTTGATTGTATTCATGAGTTCATGATTGATATAAGGACTAAGTGATATCATGGTTTGAGTATAAAGAATTTTGAGGATTTTGGTTTGTGGAAAGTGTTAACTTTTAACTGAATTCATGTTTTCACTAAGGTTCAATGAGTATTCATTCTTCAAGAGAATACATGATTAAGGTATTCACATGTTTGTAATTTGATCAACAAGATATATCTTATGATATATGGGGGATAAATGATGGCATTCAAGTGATTGTTATGTGACATTTCAAGTAATCATTTTCTTTATACTATGAGCTTGGACCGAAGTATTTTAGACAAGCCTAAAGATTAGAATGGATTTTGTTGGACATAAGTTAGGATAGAACTTTTTTCGATATTATTGATGGGATGTTATAGTAATATATATTTAGAAAAAGGACAACCTGCAGGACGGGCGACAGCCCATCGCGTCGGACAAGGCTGTGGGAATCGAACCCACAACCGAAGTGCGACTGGCCTTTATCACCTACCACTGGCCTACAGGAAGTCCCTGTTTAGTAGAAACTAGTTTTATTATACTAAGCAGTATGATATATGAAGTATAAGTCCATTTTAGGAACCATATATGATTAATCTCACTATAGATAGACTTATGTATTTTTGATAACTTTTATAACCTATTGTTTGAGACAGATGGAATGACCCATCATTCTATCACATGATCTGCTAACACTTCACGAATAACAAATTCAACTTCATTTCATTAAGGGATGAAGTGGAAATTGTTCAATTAATGAACAACAGTGAGATTGTACCAAAATCATGTAAGTTTTTCTTTTAATGATCGTGAAAACAAAAAATGTTGTCCTAGTGCCCTTATATCTGATGAATCAGATGGTACCTTAGATCATCACAAATCTATGGATTTGTGATTGCTGACTTTTCCATAGCCATGTTCTCTACCACTCTCCATCAGAACATGATGGTTAGATTTCTCTTCCATTTCCATATTTTCATCTATGTGGAAACCCAGTGATTAGTTTATTTGGGTAACTGTTACGTTTCATACTTTTTTTTTAAAGATTGGTTTTGGTATTCCTTTTTACGATGTGGGTTTCTATTAAAGAAACTTTCGAGTAGTAAACCATTTATAACCCCGACAAATTTCGAGGGTTAAATTCATTTTAAGGGGGGTAGAATGTAACACCCCGAGATTTTATGAAAAATATTCTTTTTAATTTCATTAATGTCTTGTGTTGTATGCTACACCAAAAGGATCTTGCACAACACGCATCCATGACTTGCCTTGCATTACACGCAATCGCGACCTTCCTCGATAGCATGTGTAGTACACAATAACGAGTTTCACTAAACAACAATATGCTATTAAAATATTATTAAAACTAGCTGTTATGAATAGTAATAACCACTTTTTGAAATTTTTTAAATTCTATTTTTCAAAATGGACTTCATTTTTGGATTTGTAATATCGAAAATAGCTTAGGGTGAAATTTTGGTACTTTTCGGATAACTTTCATTTTCTGATGAATAGTGAAAATTACTAAATTTAAATTAAAAACAACCTTTTTAATCGAAATAATTAATAGCGATAAATTATTAATTTGAGTGGTTTTAAAGTATATTTAGAATATATTTTTGCAATTTAATACAATGTTGGTCATTGGATGTAATTTCACATTAAACCAGACATAAACTAGTGTCAATCTTTTGATATTTATTATCTCTTAAGAACACGCTATTTGTTTTGACGACAGGAATTAATTTTTATATTAAGTAATGAAACTGATATGTTTTGAATTTGGTAAAATAGACATCATTTTTGAGTTCATAATATCAAATATATCTTATGCCTAATTTTTGGTATTTTTCTGGAAACTTTCATTTTTTATGAATAGTGAAACCACAAAGTGGTAGTTAAAAAAATGATTTTTTCATAAAACTTAATTTTACCGCTTCTGTGAGTGGAATTTCAAAAATCCGAGAGACACGGTTGATGTCAGTAAGTAAAATGTGGTTCAATGAGATGAAAATAATTTTTGGTGAATAGTAACTTTTTACTTTTATTTACCACGGTTTAAAGTAAATAGGGTAATTAAGGGTAAAAATGATATTATTATTACCCTAAAAAATGTCCTAATTCTATTGGATAAGTGTAATTCGACCAAAAATAAACTTAGGAATAAAATATGACCATTTAGGGCCACTTGGATTAGATTAGGACATTTATTATTAATTTATTTAAAGAATGGTTAAAATAGTTAAAATCAAAGTTTAATGAGTAAATCATTTTCAATATAGGGTTATACTTAAGATAAATTAGACTATAAATATTCATTAGAAATATAAAAAGATTTCCTACATTATGATATTTTATTTGTAATTTTTAGACTTTATATAATTTAATTTATTTATGACACAATGATGATTCAGTAATTATCTTATTAATGAAATATTGACATAATTGATGTTATAAATACCCAAATAAATGTAATTTGAGACTTTTAATGAATTACAAAAAATTCTATGTTAATGGGACATGTTAGTGTTTATTTAATTAACTTTTTTCGAACTAATCATTCTGTTATGATTTTCACAAAAATCAATTACCAAATAGTGTCAAAATTGACATTAAATAGTTTTTAAAACAAATATTATATTATTAATTGCTATTATATTCCTAAAAATCTATGGTTCGGATTCATGACTTAGATAAGGTTATATATATTAATAATAAACAACATGGAGTTCGTTTGGCTTGTTATAGTAAGTTTATTAACCTTATAGTGTAATAACACAAAAAGACACAGTAAAAGTAAAACTATCTAACTTAAAGTTAAATATAAATGATAAGGTTAAAATAGGAACCTAAACTTGACTAAATTCTATTGGATGATACGATTTCGACCCATCCCCACCATAGCATCTAAATAAATCAATTTGGATCTATTTAAAACTGAATATGACTTTATAATAAAATAATATTTTTTGTTTTTCCAAAGGTAACCCTCTCCTCCCTTATAAAATGGCACCTCCTCCCTCTCTTCCTCACACCACGTTGAGCCTTAAAGCTCAGAAAAACCCTGACTAAATCTCTTCTCCACTTCCATAGAAACATCCTAGAGGATCTGGTCTTATTCAAAGACCAATTTTAGTTCCCTAAGAGGAGGTCTCAAAGAGGCGCTTCAAAGAAGAGGTAATGTCTGTTACCGATTCTTTCAACTTTATATCTTCTTCCACTTCTTCTTAATAGGTTGTTTAATTATGAAGTAATAACATCAGTATCACTAATATACTGATATGTTATTATAATTATGAAACAACCCTATTTCTCCAGGTATCCATCCTATGGAAAACGAAATCACCACGCGTGCGTACGTACGGAATACCGTCTCCACGTCGTGGTGTAATCTATTTTCCACCACCACCTTACTTGGATGGGTATAATGGTGTAAATAATAACAATATATTATTATTTTAAAGTGATATTGATTATTTAATAGTATACATATACTCCAATAAAATTCCATGATCATGGGAACTATATCATCGCTCTTGCGTACGTACGGAATACCGTCTCCACGACGCGATGTGATTCATTCTCCATGTTAACCATTAAAGAATGATTATAAAGTATATATAATAATAATAATGAAATACATTACATTATAAAGCTACTGGATTTATGTATATATATATGTATGTCATCTACTTAATTCCATTCAACTCAATAAGGAAATGAAAACAGCGTTCATGCGTACGTACGACCTACCGTCTCCATGAACGGTGTATTTCTTTCCATTCATAGATCTATTATATATATGTATATTATTAATATATATTATATATAAATCATGTTTTATATTCTGGAATTAAGTAATCATGATCTATGTAATCATATGAATAATTATAAGTCAAAACACGAACGACAAATGAAACGATTTTACCCAAAATGCTCTTTAACATGGAATTTACAAAAGAACGGGTAAAATAAAGTCATAAGTGAACCATATTTGATATCATAACAATGAGTATGATTCTGTAATAAGTCAATGACACTATTTAAATCATTATACACGAGGTTCAGACACTTACGGAGAAAATCGGACCTAAGGTAAGGGAAATATCACAATCTCATTTTTATCCGAGATTGTTTATACTTTGGAATTTACTAGGGTGTATTTTATCATCCAAATCCATGTTTACTCAATATGTAATATTATTTACATCCACCTACAATTGTTTAAATCCAATTTTACCCTTCGGTGAGTTTTTAGTAAAAGATATGAAATGAATCTTTTGTTGTTTTTCGTACGAGGTACTTTTTGACTTTTCCAATAAAAGTACGAGAAGAATGTTTTTTTAACTTATACGGCATGAATAGATTTTTAAAACATTATTTCCAAGAAGCTTCCTTTTCAAGTTTTCAAGTATATTTTTAATCAACTTATTTTAGTTTAAAATTGTATGACATGTTAAGAAAGGAAAATGTTTTTTAAGTAGAAAGGATATTTTCCTCAAGAATGGAGTTCAAATATTTATCAGAATTATTTTCCATCTAAGATAATAAAGGGTTATGTTTCTATCCCTATTATTACATTGATTTTATTATGTTGTGATGAAATTATTTTTATGAATTCCTTTATCTTATATGAATTGTTTTATGATGTCACGATGTTTAAGAATCCCATTTTTATTACATGGGTTATGCTATGATGTATGGTTTATGATTTTTGTGGCACACATAAGAATGGTATCATTATGAGATGGGTGGGACCTATATATCCCTCCAATGCATTGGGTAAAGATTTTATATCTCATAAGATAGACATGGCTAGAACGGAAGGTTAAACCGGTGCAGTGAAACACGACTGAAACGAGGAGTGAACTCGGTTCAGAAATGGACTTTGTCCACTAAAATAGTCTTGGCAATGAGTCTTGACTAATAAGAAATGATTCTCTATGATTATGTGTGTATGCCACAAAGATTCATATTTTATGGGATGATTATTGATATTACATTTCACTACTATGATTTATCCCATGTTATGATATTATGATCTCTTTTGCAGGTTGAGATTTCCAAAATGTTATGTTCTTATGAATATGATGTGATTGATATTTCTTTTGTTTACCCATACTGAGCATTTGAGCTCACCCTTTTATGTTTTATTTTCCACATGATATAAAGAAAGGTTTTAGGTATGAAAAAAAGGGAAGATCTTTATGGGAGATGTTGAAGATCTTTCACCATGATTAGAAGATTATATTCCGAGTTTCCAAAGACACTAAACTATTACGGTCCTTATGTGTGTGTTTTTGTTATGTACTAAGTATTCCGCAAAAGTAATGTAATTTCCATGTACGTCAAGCTTCGGGTCTCTAAAGTTGGTATCAGAGGAAAGGTTTAGTCAACCTTTGGAAACTAGGATGCGAGAACTTTAGTGAGATCCCTATAGATATTTCTAATGTATGTATAGGGGTGTCCCTAAGGTTAAGTATGAGTATAGGTTATAGTACTAGAATTAAGGTAACTTAAGATTTTAGATATTGAAGGTACTCCCCCTTTATTATGTTGTTTTCCCTAGCATGATTTTTGCCTCTCACACTATTTTTTTTGGGTTTTAGACGATGGCTAGAACCCGAAGGAACCGTGTTGATCAATGCAATGGACAATGCAATGATTGTCCTCCTGAACAAACAAATGTTATGGGAGATGGAGTGCAAAATATTATTTCTATACTTACACAAGCTATGAATCATTCTGGACTTCCAAATGAGTAGATAAGGGAAAAATATTCTATTGATTCCTTCATGAGGTAACGTCCACCTTCTTTCAGTGGGTCTTCTGATCCACTTGTTGCTGAATAATGGATCATTACCACTGAAAAGATATTTTCAGTTCTTCAATTTTCTGAACATGATAAAGTCATCTTAGCAGTATATCGTTTGGAAGGTGAAGTTGATCAATGGTGGAATCTTATCAAGAATACGAGGCCAAGAGATGAAATTGAGTCCATGGAATGGGACGAGTTCAAGAACTTATTTTTCAATAAGTAATTCCCTCGTATTCTTCGAACAAAGATGGAGAAGGAGTTTCTTGAACTAAAGAAAAAGGATGATGAATCTGTTGGTATATACGAAGTGAATTTTACAAGGCTTTCAAGGTATGCATCTGGATTTATCATCCAACCTGAAATTAAAGTTGATCGATTCTTCAGTGGATTAAAACCAAATCTTCGAAGGGAATTAGCTATAAGAGACTTCAGTAGCTATGAAGAAATTGTGCGTTGTGCTATCAAGGTAGAAATGGAAGTTGGTGTTACTTATCCATCTCATTGTTTTGACAAGAAAAGAAAGATGGAGTTCAAGAAGAAATCTTAGAATAATGGTGAAAAGAAGATGAATGTTTCCTTATGATCAAAGTGTGGAAAGAAGCATGGTGGAGATTGTCTTAAAGGGACTAGAAAATGTTTTAAGTGTGGAAAAGAAGGTCATCGAGAAGCCGAGTGTCGAAGTAAAGGAAAAAGGGTTTCTAATGATGTGAATAAAGAAAAGAATGCAGAGAACGCACCACCATCACTTCAATGCTTCAAGTGCCAGGAAATGGGGCATTATGCTAATCAATTCCATAATCCAAGGGTTAGTGATGATCGACATGAGCAACCACTTAAGGCAAAGGAAAAAGGGAAGTCACATGCGATCACTATTGGTGATGTTGAATATGACAACGATGTGGTGGAATGATTAAGTGTTTATGTAATGGGATTCAAAAATAATGTTGTATATAGTATCGTGGAATATTGGAATATTTATGTATTGGTCTATTGTGGTTTTCAATAATTTTATGGTACCGGTAACCATGGAAAGTGATTGAGATATTTTTGGTAAGCAGATGATATGCGCATAATGAAGGGATAAGAAGATAATGAGATGTTTGATTGTATTCATGAGCTCATGATTGATATAAGGACTAAGTGATATCATGGTTTGAGTATAAAGAATTTTGAGGATTTTGGTTTGTGGAAAGTGTTAACTTTTAACTGCATTCATATTTTCACTAAGGTTCAATGGGTATTAATTCTTCAAGAGAATACATGATTAAGGTTTTCACATGTTTTTAATTTGACCAACAAGATATATCTTATGATATATGGGGGATAAATGATGGCATTCACGTGATTGTTATGTGACATTTCAAGTAATCATTTTCTTTATACTATAAGCTTGGACCGAAGTATTTTAGATAAGCCTAAAGATTGGAATGGATTATGTTGGACATAAGTAAGGATAGAACTTTTTTCGATATTATTGATTGGATGTTATAGTAATATAGCTTTGGAAAAAGGACAACCTGCAGGACGGGCGACAACCCATCGCGTCGGACAAGGCTGTGGGAATTAAACCCACAACCGAAGTGTGACTGGCCTTTATCGCCTACCACTAGCCTACAGGAAGTCTGTGTTTAGTAGAAACTAGTTTTATTATATTAAGCAGTATGATATATGAAGTATAAGTCCATTTTAGGTACCATATATGATTAATCTCACTATAGATGGACTTATGTATTTTTGATAACTTTTATAAATTTTATTTTGAGACAGATGGAAGGACCCATCATTCTATCACATGATCTACTAACACATCACGAATAACAAATTCAACTTCATTTTATTAAGGGATGAAGTGGAAATTGTTCAATTAATGAACAACAGTGAGATTGTACCAAAATCATGTAAGTATTTCTTTAAATGATCTTGAAAACCAAAAATGTTGTCCTAGTGCCCTTATATCCGATGAATCAGATGGTACATTAGATCATCACAAATCTATGGATTTGTGATTGCTGAATTTTCCATAGCCATGTTCTCTACCACTCTCCATCAGAACATGATGGTTAGATTTCTCTTCCATATCCATATTTTCATCTATGTGGAAACCCAGTGATTAGTTTATTTGGGTAATTGTTGCGTTTCATAATTTTGTTTTTAAAGATTGGTTTTGGTATTCCTTTTTACGATGTGGGTTTCTATTAAAGAAACTTTCGAGTAGTAACCCATTTATAACCCCGACGAATTTCGAGGGCAAAATTCATTTTAAGGGGGGTAGAATGTAACACCCCGAGATTTTATGAAAAATATTCTTTTTAATTTCATTAATGTCTTGTGTTGTACGCTACACCAAAGGGAGCTTGCACAACACGCATCCTTGACTTTCCTTGCATTACACGCAATCGTGACCTTCCTCGATGGCATGTGTAGTACGCAATTACAAGTTTCACTATACAACAATATGCTCTTAAAATATTATTAAAACTAGCTGTTATGAATAGTAATAACCACTTTTTGAAATTTGGTAAATTTTATTTTTCAAAATGGAATTCATTTTTGGATTTGGAATATTGAAATTAGATTAGTGTGAAATTTTGGTACTTTTCGGATAACTTTCATTTTATGATGAATAGTGAAAATTACTAAATTTAAATTAAAAACAACCTTTTTAATCGAAATAATTAATAGTGATAAATTATTAATTTGAGTGGTTTTAAAGTATTTTTAGAATATATTTTTAAAATTTAATACAATGTTGGTCATTGGATGTAATTTCACATTTAAATCAGACATAAACAAGTGTCAATCTTTTGATATTTATTATCTCTTAAGAACACGCTATTTGATTTGACGACGGGAATTAATTTTTAAATTAAGTAAGGCAACTGATATGTTTTGAATTTGATAAAATAGACATCATTTTTGAGTTCATAATATCTGATATAGCTTAGGCCTAATTTTTGGTATTTTTCTGGAAACTTTCATTTTTTTATGAATAGTGAAACCACTAAGTGGTAGTTAAAAAATGAATTTTTCATAAAACTTAATTTTACCGCTTCTGTGAGTGGAATTTCAAAAATCCGAGAGACATGGTTGATGTCAGTAAGTAAAATTTGGTTCAATGAGATAAAAATAATTTTTGGTGAATAGTAACTTTTTACTTTTATTTACCACGGTTAAAAGTAAATAGGGTAATTAAGTGTAAAAATGATATTATTATTACCCTAAAAAATGTCCTAATTCTATTGGATAAGTGTAATTCGACCAAAAACAACCTTAGGAATAAAATATGACCATTTAGGCCCACTTGGATTAGATTAGGACATTTATTATTAATTTATTTAAAGAAGGGTTAAAATAGTTAAAATCAAAGTTTAATAAGTAAATCATTTTTAATATAGGGTTATACATAAGATAAATTAAACTATAAATATTCATTATAAATCTAAAAGGATTTCCTACATAATGATATTTTATTTGTAATTTTTAGACTTTATATAATTTAATTTATTTATGACACAATGATGATTTAGTAATGATCTTATTAATGAAATATTGACATAATTGATGTTATAAATACCCAAAGAAATGTAATTTGAGACTTTTAATGAATAAAAAAAATTCTATGTTAATATGACATGTTATTGTTTATTTAATTAACATTCTTCGAACTAATCATTCTGTTATGATTTTCACAAAAATCAATTACCAAATAGTGTCAAAATTGACATAAAATAGTTTTTAAAACAAATATTATATTATTAATTGTTATTATTGTTAGGCAAAAATTCCTCAAGGTAACATTGCAGCATTTTTTTGGGTTGATTTTGTTTGTTGACAAAGCAGGTTTTCATGGATATTTGTTGAGTTCCCAAGATGTTGTTGACAATCATTGTTGACAAAGAATGATGACAAAGGAAAGGACGATCTGGAGGCGGTACAAAAGAGCAGTACAAGGTGGCGCTGTTTCCCACTGTTTGCCAAATTTTTGGGGTCCAAAATTTGGAGTTTGGTGAGCATCGTGAAAAGTGGATCTCCATGAAGATCATAATTTAATATGGAAAAGGCATGAATTTCGCGAAGATAGGATGTATGGAATGGATTTTGCGAAGACCAGAAGAATGAAGGCGGTGATGCTTCGCGATTACGTCAAGCTTCGCGAACGGCAGAGGCTGAAGCGCATCGCAGCGGTGAAGGGATTTGCGAGGGAGATTCGAGGAGAATGCGTGAAGGAATGTTGGGCTTCGCAAGGGAGCTTCACGGCGAAGTCGCGAAGGTATGTTGACGGTGATTCTTTGCGACTACGTCAAGCTCCGCGAACGGAAAATTGCCGTGGAGCTTCGCAATTTAGACAGAATTCCGGCAGAAACTTTGGAGCTTCTCGATTTGAGATGACGTGGCGTTGACTTCGTGCAGAAGGGACGAGGGTCGGTGGAATCGCCTATAAATAGAGGCCGACCCCTTCGAATGAAGCAGAGAGAATTTTCAGAGAAAATCCATTGCTCTCGGTTCGTGGAGGTGGTTCGCGAAGGCAGTGTGCTTCGCAAAAGAAGGAGCTTCGCGGCGGCTTTTGTAGCTCCGCGAAAGGTGTGTGCTCCGCGGTGGCTCAGTGAGCTTCGCGAGAGAAGTTGCATTGCAACGAGTTGAGCTTCGCGGGAGTTCTTCGCGAGAGAGCTTCGCGAGAGAGCTTCGCGAAAAGGCAGGAGCTTCGCGAAGGCTTGTTTGAGCTTCGCGAAATTGGGAGCTTCGCGAAGTAGGGTGCTTTGCGAAGGTACTTTCCAAAAGTAGTTGCCCAGTGGTCAGAGGCAAAGTGATATTCATAAGTTGATGAAAGTTAGACGTTAACAGAGCATCTATCTACAGTTAAGGATGCATTACTTCATGCAAATGAAGAGACCTACAGGTCTATAAACTGTGAGTGGATTCCCTTCTGGAGCAGTGAGCTTAGGAAGAGGAAGAAGGTGATCCTCTCCACCAGAAGTGAGCCAGAGAGAGAGAAACAGGGAGTGGCCCTTGGGAAAGCAGTGAGCTGACCCTAAACATTGTATAGGCAGTGAGCCTGGGCATAGAATTGATCTAGCCCGAACATTGTAATCCACAGCTAGTGAAGTTTAGTGGACTTGGCACGACTGGCAACCTGTCGGCGTATGCTCCTTGGACGTAGCCCTTAGCGGTGAACCAAGTAAAATTGATGTGTCCTAGTCTTGCTTTACTTTCTATTTATATTGTGCAGCAGGAAAGAGAGAGAAGAGTGTTTTGCTTAACAGTGAAATAAGATCGCAAACGGGCTTTAATTTTTAATTAGTCATACCCTGATTCACCCCCCCCCTCTCAGGGTATTCAACCTAGTGGACCTAACAATTATATTCCTAAAAATCTAAGGTTCGGCCAAATGACTTAGATAAGGTTATATATATTAATAATAAACAACTTGGGGTTCGTTTGGCTTGTTATAGTAAGTTTATTAACCTTATAGTGTAAGAACACAAAAAGACACGGTAAAAGTAAAATTATCTAACTTAAAGTTAAATATAAATGATAAGGTTAAAATAGGAACCTAAACTTGTCTAAATTCTATTGGATGATATGATTTCGACCCATCCCCACCTTATCATCTAAATAAATCAATTTGGATCTATTTAAAACTGAATATGACTTTATAATAAAATAATATTTTTAGTTTTTCCAAAGGTACCCCTCACCTCCCTTATAAAAGGGCACCTCCTCCCTCTCTTCCTCACACCACTTTGAGCCTTCAATCTCAGCCAAACCCTGACAAATTCTCTTCTCCACATCCATAGAAACATCCTAGAGGATCTAGTCTTCTTCAAAGACCAATTTTAGTTCCCTAAGAGGAGGTCTCAAAGAGGCGCTTCAAAGAAGAGGTAATGTCTGTTACCGATTCTTTCAACTTTATTTCTTCTTCCACTTCTTTTTATTAGGTTTTTTCATTATGAAGTAATAAAATAAGTATCACTAATATAATGATATGTTATTATAAGTATTAAACAACCCTATTTCACCATGTATCCATCCTATGGAAAACGAAATCACCACGTGTGTGTACGTACGGAATACCGTCTCCACGCCGTGGTGTAATCTATTTTCCACCACCACCTTACTTGGATGGGTATAATGGTGTAAATAATAACTATATATGATTATTGTAAAGTGATATTGATTCTGTAATTGTATACATACACTCCAATAAAATTCCTTGATCATGGGAATGATATCATCGCTCTTGCGTACGTACGGAATACCGTCTCCACGACGCGATGAGATTCATTATCCATGTTAACCATTAAATAATGATTATAAAGTATATAAATAAGTAATAATAATGAAATAAATGACATTATAAATCTACTGGATTTATGTATATATATATATGTATGTCATCTACTTAATTCCATTCAACTCAATAAGGAAACGAAAACAACGTTCATGCGAACGTACGACCTACCGTCTCCATGGACGGCGTATTTATTTCCATTTATCGATCTATTATATATATGTATATTCTTAATGTATATTATATATAAATCATGTTTTATATTTTGTAATTAAGTAATCATGATGTAATTAATCATATGAATAATTACAAGTCAAAACACGGACAACAAATTAAACGATTTTACCCAAAACGCTCTTTAACATGGAATTTACAAAAGAACGGGTAAAATAAAGTCATAAGTGCACTATATATGATATCATAACAATGAGTATGATTCTGGAATAAGTCAATGACACTATTTAAATCATTATACAGGAGGTTCAAACACTTACGGAGCAAATCGGACCTAAGGTCAGGGAAATATCACAATCCCATTTTTATTCGAGATTGTTTATACTTTGGATTTTACTGGGGTGTATTTTATCATCCAAATCCATATTTAATAAATATGTAATATTATTTCCATCCACCTACAATTGTTTAAATCCAATTTTACCCTTCGGTGAGTTTTTAGTAAAAGATATGAAATGAATCTTTTTTCGTTTTTCGTACGAGATACTTTTTGACTTTTCCAACAAAAGTACGAGAAGAATGTTTTTTTAACTATACGGCATGAATAGATTTTTAAAACATTATTTACAAGAAGCTTCCTTTAAAAGTTTTCATGTTTATTTTTAATCAACTTCTTTTAGTTTAAAATTTTATGACATGTTAAGAAAGGAAAATGTTTTTTAAGTAGAAAGGATATTTTCCTCAAGAATGGAGTTCAAGTGTTTTATCAGAATTATTTTCCATCTAAGATAATAAAGGGTTCTGTTTCTATCCCTATTATTACATTGATTTGATTATGTTGTGATGAAATTATTTTTATTAATTTCTTTATCTTATATGAATTGTTTTATGATGTCACGATGTTTAAGAATCCCATTTTTATTACATGGGTTATGCTATGATGTATGGTTTATGATAATGTGGAACACATAAGAATGGAATCATTATGAGATGGGTGGGACCTATATCTCCCTCCAATGCATTGGGTAAAGATTTTATATCTAATGAGATAGACATGGCTAGAACGGCAGGTTAAACCTGTTCAGTGAAACAGGACTGAAACGAGGAGTGAACTCGCTTCAGAAATGGACTTTGTCCACTAAGATAGTCTTGGCAATGATTCTTGAATAATAAGAAATTATTCTCTATGATTATGTGTGTATGACACAAAGTTTCATGTTTTAAGTGATGATTATTGGGATTACATTTCACTACTATGATTTATCCCATGTTATGATATTATGATCTCTTTTGCAGGTTAAGATTTCCAAAATGTTATGTTCTTATGAATATGATGTGATTGATATTTCTTTTGTTTACCCTTACTGAGCATTTGAGCTCACCCTTTTATGTTTTCTTTTCCCCAGGATATAAAAAAGGTTTTAGGTAAGAAAAAAAAGGGAAGATCTTTATGGGAGATGTTGAAGATATTTCACCATGATTAGAAGATTATATTACGAGTTCCCAAAGACACTAAACTATTACGGTCTTTGTGTGTGTGTTTTTTTTATGTACTAAGTATTCTACAAAAGTAATGTAATGTCCATGTACGTCAAGCTTCAAGTCTCTACAGTTGGTATCAGAGGAAAGGTTTAGTCAACCTTTGGAAACTAGGATGCGAGAACTTTAGTGAGATCCCTATAGATATTTCTAAGGTATGTATAGGGATGTCCATAAGGTTAAGTATAAGTATAGGTTATAGTACTAGATTTACGGTAACCTAATATGTTAAATATTGAAGGTACTCCCCCTTTATTATGTTGTTTTCCCTAGCGTGATTTTTGCCTCTCACACTATTCTTTTTGGGTTTTAGATGATGGCTAGAACCCGAAGGAACCGTGTTGATCAATGCAACGGACAATGCAATGATTTTCCTCCTGAACAAACAAATGTTATGGGAGATGAAGTGCAAAAATCTTATTGCTATACTTACACAAGCTATGAATCATTTTGGACTTCCAAATGAGCAGAGAAGGGAAAAATATTCTATTGGGTCCTTCATGAGGCAACGCCCACCTTCTTTCAATGGGTCTTATGATCCACTTGTTTCTGAACAATGGATCATTACCACTGAAAGGATATTTTCAGTTATTCAATGTTATGAACATGATAAATTCATCTTAGCAGTATATCGTTTCGAAGGTGAAGCTGATCAATGGTGGAATCTTATCAAGAATACGAGGCCAAGAGATGAAATTGAGTCCATGGAATGGGATGAGTTAAAGAACTTATTTTTCAATAAGTACTTCCCTTGTATTCTTATAACAAAGATGGAGAAGGAGTTTCTTGAACTAAAGCAAAAGGATGATGAATCTGTTGCTATATACGAAGCGAATTTTACAAGGCTTGCAAGGTATGGATCTGGATTTATCATCCAACCTGAAATTAAAGTTGATCGATTATTCAGTGGATTAAAACCAAATCTTCAAAGGGAATTAGATATAAGATACTTCAATATCTATGAAGAAATTGTGCGTTGTGCTATCAAGGTAGAAATGGAAGTTGGTGTTACTTATCCAGCTCATAGTTTTGAAAAGAAAAGAAAGATGGAGTTTAAGGAGAAATCTCAGAATAATGGTGAAAAGAAGATGAATGTTTCCTTATGCTCAGAGTGTGGAAATAAGCATGGTGGAGATTGTCTTAAAGGGACTAGAAAATGTTTTATGTGTGGAAAAGAATCTCATCGAGCAGCCGAGTGTCGAAGTAATGGAAAAAGGGTTTCTAATGATGTGAATAAAGAAAAGACTGCAGAGAACGCACCACCAACACTTCAATTCTTCAAGTGCAAGGAAATGTGGTATTATGTTAATCAATGCCCTAATCCAAGGGTTAGTGATGATCGATATGAGAAACCACTTAAGGAAAAGAACAAAGGGAAGTCACATGCGATCACTATTGGCGATGTTGAATATGACAATGATGTGGTGGAATGATTAATTGTTTATGTAATGGGATTCCAAAATAATGTTGTATATAGTATCATGGAATATTGGAATATTTATGTATTGGTCTATTGTGGTTTTCAATAATTTTATGGTACCTGTAACCATGGAAAGTGATTGAGATATTTTTCGTAAGCAGATGATATGCGCATAATGAAGGGATAAGAAGATAATGAGATGTTTGATTGTATTCATGAGTTCATGATTGATATAAGGATGAAGTGATATCATGGTTTGAGTATAAAGAATTTTGAGGATTTTGGTTTGTGGAAAGTGTTAACTTTTAACTGCATTCATGTTTTCACTAAGGTTCAATGGGTATTCATTCTTCAGTAGAATACATGATTAAGGTATTCACATATTTGTAATTTGACCAACAAGATATATCTTATGATATATGGGGGATAAATGATGGCATTCACGTGATTGTTATGTGACATTTCAAGTAATCATTTTATTTATACTATGAGCTTGGACCGGAGTATTTTAGATAAGCCTAAAGATTAGAATGGATTATGTTGGACATAAGTTAGGATAGAACTTTTTTTGATATTATTGATGGGATGTTATAGTAATATAGCTTTAGAAAAGGGACAACCTGCAGGACGGGCGACATCCCATCGCGTCGGACAAGGCTGTGGGAATCGAACCGACAACTAAAGTGTGACTAGCCTTTATCTCCTACCACTGGCCTACAGGAAGTCCCTGTTTAGTAGAAACTAGTTTTATTATATTAAGCAGTATGATATATGAACTATAAGTCCATTTTAGGAACCATATATGATTAATCTCACTATAGATGGACTTATGTATTTTTGATAACTTTTATAACCTTTTGTTTGAGACAGATGGAAAGACCCATCATTCTATCACATGATCTGCTAACACTTCACGAATAACAAATTCAACTTCATTTCATTAAGGGATGAAGTGGAAATTGTTCAATTAACAAACAACAGTGAGATTGTACCAAAATCATGTAAGTATTTCTTTTAATGATCTTAAAAACCAAAAATGTTGTCCTAGTGCCCTTATATCTGATGAATCAGATGGTACCTTAGATCATCACAAATCAATGGATTTGTGATTGCTGACTTTTCCATAGCCATGCTCTCTACCACTCACCATCAGAACATGATGGTTAGATTTCTCTTCCATTTCCATATTTTCATCTATGTGGAAACCCAGTGATTAGTTTATTTGGGTAACTGTTACGTTTCATACTTTTGTTTTTGAAGATTGGTTTTGGTATTCCTTTTTACGATGTGGGTTTCTATTAAAGAAACTTTCAAGTAGTAGCCCATTTATAACCCCGACGAATTTTGAGGGTGAAATTCATTTTAAGGGGGGTAGAATGTAACACCCCAATATTTTATGAAAAATATTTTTTTTAATTTCATTAATGTCTTGTGTTGTATGCTACACCAAAAGGAGCTTGCACAACACGCATCCTTGACTTGCCTTGCATTACATGCAATCACGACCTTCCTCGATAGCGTGTGTAGTACGCAATAACGAGTTTCACTAAACAACAATATGCTTTTAAAATATTATTATAACTAGCTGTTATGAATAGTAATAACCACTTTTTGAAATTTTTTAAATTCTATTTTTCAAAATGGACTTCATTTTTGGATTTGGAATATCGAAATTAGCTTAGGGTGAAATTTTGGTACTTTTTGGATAACTTTCATTTTATGATGAATAGTGAAAATTACTAAATTTAAATTAAAAACTACATTTTTAATCGAAATAATTAATAGTGATAAATTATTAATTTGAGTGGTTTTAAAGTATATTTAGAATATATTTTTACAATTTAATACAATGTTGGTCATTTGATGTAATTTCACATTTAAACCAGCAATAAACTAGTGTCAATCTTTTGATATTTATTATCTCTTAAAAACACGCTATTTGTTTTGACGATGGGAATTAATTTTTAAATTAAGTAATGCAACTGATATGTTTCGAATTTGGTAAAATAGACATCATTTTTGAGTTCATAATATCAAATATAGCTTAGGCCTAATTTTTTTGTATTTTTCTGAAAACTTTCATTTTTTTATGAATAGTGAAACCACTAAGTGGTAGTTAAAAAAATGAATTTTTCATAAAACTTAATTTTACCACTTCTGTGAGTGGAATTTCAAAAAACCGAGACACATGGTTGATGTCAGTAAGTAAAATGTGGTTCAATGAGATAAAAATAATTTTTTGTGAATAGTAACTTTTTACTTTTATTTACCACGGTAAAAAGTAAATAGGGTAATTAAGGGTAAAAATGATATTATTATTACCCTAAGAAATGTCCTAATTCTATTGGATAAGTGTAATTCGACCAAAAACAACCTTAGGAATAAAATATTACCATTTAGGGCCACTTGGATTAGATTAGGACATTTATTATTAATTTATTTAAAGAATGGTTAAAATAGTTAAAATCAAAGTTTAATAAGTAAATAATTTTTAATATAGGGTTATACTTAAGATAAATTAGACTATAAATATTCATTAGAAATCTAAAAAGAGTTCCTACATAATGATATTTTATTTGTAATTTTTATACGTTAAATAATTTAATTTATTTATGACACAATGATGATTCAGTAATTATCATATTAATGAAATATTGACATAATTGATGTTATAAATACCCCAATAAATGTAATTTGAGACTTTTAATGAATTAAAAAAATATTCTATGTTAATATGACATGTTAGTGTTTATTTAATTAACTTTTTTCGAACTAATCATTCTGTTATGATTTTCACAAAAATCAATTACCAAATAGTGTCAAAATTGACATAAAATAGTTTTTAAAACAAATATTATATTATTAATTTTTATTATATTCCTAAAAATCTAAGGTTCGGAAAAATGACTTAGATAAGGTTATATATATTAATAATAAACAACATGGCGTTCTTTTGGCTTGTTATAGTAAGTTTATTAACCTTATAGTGTGATAACACAAAAAGACACAGTAAAAGTAAAATTATCTAACTTAAAGTTAAATATAAATGATAAGGGTAAAATAGGAACCTAAACTTGTCTAAATTCTATTGGATGATAGGATTTCGACCCATACCCACCATAGCATCGAAATAAATAAATTTGGATCTATTTAAAACTGAATATGACTTTATAATAAAATAATATTTTTAGTTTTTCCAAAGGTACCCCTCTCCTCCCTTATAAAAGGGCACCTCCTCCCTCTCTTCCTCACACCACTTTGAGCCTTCAAGCTCAGCCATCCCCTGCCAAATTATCTTCTCCAATTCCATAGAAACATCCTAGAGGATCTGGTCTTCTTCAAAGACCAATTTTAGTTCCCTAAGAGGAGGTCTCAAAGAGGCGCTTCAAAGAAGAGGTAATGTCTGTTACCGATTCTTTGAACTTTATATCTTCTTAAACTTCTTCTTAATAGGTTGTTTAATTATGAAGTAATAACATCAGTATCACTAATATACTGATATTTTATTATAAGTATGAAACAACCCTATTTCACCATGTATACATCCTATGGAAAACGAAATCACCACGCGTGCGTACGTACGGAATACCGTCTCCACGTCGTGGTGTAATCTATTTTCCACCACCACATTACTTGGATGGGTATAATGGTGTAAATAATAACTATATATGATTATTGTAAAGTGATATTGATTCTATAATAGTATACATACACTCCAATAAAATTCCATGATCATGGGAACGATATCATCGCTCTTGCGTACGTACGGAATACCGTCTCCACGACGCGTTGAGATTCATTCTCCATGTTAACCATTAAAGAATGATTATAAAGTATATATAAGTAATAATAATGAAATACATGACATTATAAAGCTACTGTATTTATGTATATATATATGTATTCCATCTACTTAATTTCATTCAACTCAATAAGGAAATGAAAACAGCGTTCATGGGTACGTACGGCCTACCGTCTCCATGAATGGTGTATTTCTTTCCATTTATCGATCTATTATATATATGTATATTCTTAATATATATTATATATAAATAATGTTTTATATTCTATAATTAAGTAATCATGATCTAAGTAATCATATGAATAATTACAAGTCAAAACACGGACGACAAATGAAACGATTTTACCCAAAACGCTCTTTAACATGGAATTTACAAAAGAACGGGTAAAATAAAGTCATAAGTGAACCATATATGATATCATAACCATGAGTATGATTCTGTAATAAGTAAATGACACTATTTAAATCATTATACAGGAGGTTCGGACACTTACGGAGCAAATCGGACCTAAGGTAAGGGAAATATCACAATCTCATTTTTATCCGAGATTGTTTATACATTGGAATTTACTGGGGTGTATTTTATCATCCAAATCCACGTTTACTAAATATGTAATATTATTTCCATCCACCTAAAATTTTTTAAATCCAATTTTACCCTTCGGTGAGTTTTTAGTAAAATATATGAAAGGAATCTTTTGTCGTTTTTCGTACGAGGTACTTTTTGACTTTTCCAACAAAAGTACGAGAAGAATGTTTTTTTAACTCATACGGCATGAATGGATTTTTAAAACATTATTTCCAAGAAGATTCCTTTACAAGTTTTCAATTTTATTTTTAATCAACTTCTTTTAGTTTAAAATTGTATGGCATGTTAAGAAAGGAAAATGTTTTTTAAGTAGAAAGGATATTTTCCTCAAGAATGGAGTTCAAGTGTTTTATCAGAATTATTTTCCATCTAAGATAATATAGGGTTCTGTTTCTATCCCTATTATTACATTGATTTGATTATGTTGTGATGAAATTATTTTTATGAATTCCTTTATCTTATATGAATTGTTTTATGATGTCACGATGTTTAAGAATCCCATTTTTATTACATGGGTTATGCTATGATGTATGGTTTATGATTTTGTGGCACACATAAGAATGGTATCATTATGAGATGGGTAGGACCTATATATCCCTCCAATGCATTGGGTATAGATTTTATATCTCATGAGATAGACATGGTTGGAACGGCAGGTTAAACCGGTTCAGTGAAACACGACTGAAACGAGGAGTGAACTCAGTTCAGAAATGGACTTTGTCCACTAAGATAGTCTTGGAAATTAGTCTTGACTAATAAGAAATGATTCTCTATGATTATGTGTGTATGCCACAAAGTTTCATGTTTTAACTGATGATTATTGGGATTACATTTCACTACTATGATTTATCCCATGTTATGATATTATGATCTCTTTTGCAGGTTAAGATTTCCAAAATTCTATGTTCTTATGAATATGATGTGATTGATATTTCTTTTGTTTACCCTTACTGAGAATTTGAGATCACCCTTTTATTTTTTCTTTTCCCCATGATATAAAGAAAGGTTTTAGGTAAGAAAAAAAAAGGGAAGATCTTTATGGGAGATGTTGAAGATCTTTCACCATGATTAGAAGATTATATTACGAGTTTCCAAAGACACTAAACTATTACGGTCCTTGTGTGTGTGTTTTTGTTATGTACTAAGTATTCTGAAAAAGTAATGTAATGTCCATGTACGTCATGCTTCGGGTCTCAACAGTTGGTATCAGAGGAAAGGTTTAGTTAACCTTTGGAAACTAGGATGCGAGAACTTTAGTGAGATCCCTATAGATATTTCTAAGGTATGTATAGGGGTGTCCCTAAGGTTAAGTATAAGTATAGGTTATAGTACTAGAATTACGATAACCTAAGATGTTAGATATTGCAGGTACTCCCCCTTTATTATGTTGTTTTCCATAGCGTGATTTTTTCCTCTCACACTATTATTTTTGGGTTTTAGAGGATGGATAGAACCTAAAGGAACCGTGTTGATCAATGCAATGGACGATGCAATGATTGTCCTCCTGAACAAACAAATGTTATGGGAGATGGAGTGAAAAATATTATTTCTATACTTACACAAGCTATGAATCATTCTGGACTTCCAAATGAGCAGAGAAGGGAACAATATTCTATTGAGTCCTTCATGAGGTAACGTCCACCTTCTTTTAGTGGGTCTTATGATCCACTTGTTGCTGAATAATGGATCATTACCACTGAAAAGATATTTTCAGTTCATCAATGTTCTGAACATGATAAAGTCATCTTAGCAGTATATTGTTGGGAAGGTGAAGCTGATCAATGGTGGAATGTTATCAAGATTACGAGGCCAAGAGATGAAATTGAGTCCATGGAATGGGACGAGTTCAAGAACTTATTTTTCAATAAGTACTTACCTCGTATTCTTCGAACAAAGATGGATAAGGAGTTTCTTGAACTAAAGCAAAAGGATGATGAATCTGTTGGTATATACGAAGTGAATTTTACAAGGCTTTCAAGGTATGCATCTGGATTTATCATCCAACCTGAAATTAAAGTTGATCGATTCTTCAGTGGCTTAAAACCAAATCTTCGAAAGGCATTAGCTATAAGAGACTTCAGTAGCTATGAAGAAATTGTGCGTTGTGCTATCAAGGTAGAAATGGAAGTTGGTGTTACTTATCCCTCTCATAGTTTTGACAAGAAAAGAAAGATGGAGTTCAAGGAGAAATCTCAGAATAACGGTGAAAAGAAGATGAATGTTTACTTATGCTCAAAGTGTGGAAAGAAGCATTGTGGAGATTGTCTTAAAGGGACTAAAAAATGTTTTATGTGTGGAAAATAAGGTCATCGAGTAGCCAAGTGTCGAAGTAATGGAAAAAGGGTTTCTAATGATGTGAATAAAGAAAAGACTGTAGAGAACGCACCACCGTCACTTCAATGCTTCAAGTGCAAGGAGATGGGGCATTATGCTAATCAATGCCATAATCCAAGGGTTAGTGATGATCGACATGAGCAACCACTTAAGGCAAAGGAAAAAGGGAAGTCACATGCGATCACTATTGGCGATGTTGAATATGACAGCGATGTGGTGGAATGATTAAGTGTTTATGTAATGGTATTCCAAAATAATTTTGTATATAGTATCGTGGAATATTGGAATATTTATGTATTGGTCTATTGTGGTTTTCAATAATTTTATGGTACCGGTATTCATGGAAAGTGATTGAGATATTTTTGGTAAGCAGATGATATGCGGATAATGAAGGGATAAGAAGATAATGAGATGTTTGATTGTATTCATGAGCTCATGATTGATATAAGGACTAAGTGATATCATGGTTTGAGTATAAATAATTTTGAGGATTTTGGTTTGTGGAAAGTGTTATCTTTTAACTACATTCATGTTTTCACTAAGGTTCAATGGGTATTAATTCTTCAAGAGAATACATGATTAAGGTATTCACATGTTTTTAATTTGACCAACAAGATATATCTTATGATATATGGGGGATAAATGATGGAATTCACGTGATTGTTATGTGAAATTTCAAGTAATCATTTTCTTTATACTATGAGCTTGGACCGAAGTATTTTAGATAAGCCTAAATATTGGAATGGATTATGTTGGACATAAGTTAGGATAGAACTTTTTTCGATATTATTGATGGGATGTTATAGTAATATAGCTTTAGAAAAAGGGCAACCTGCAGGACGGGCGACATCCCATCGCGTCGGACAAGGATGTGGGAATCGAACCCACAACCGAAGTGCGACTGGCCTTTATCGCCTACCACTGGCCTACAGGAAGTCCTTGTTTAGTAGAAACTGGATTTATTATATTAAGCAGTATGATATATGAATTATAAGTCCATTTTAGGAACCATATATGATTAATCTCACTAAAGATGGACTTATGTATTTTTGATAACTTTTATAACCATTTGTTTGAGACAGATGGAATGACCCATCATTCTATCACATGATCTGCTAACACATCACGAATAACAAATTCAACTTCATTTCATTAAGGGATGAAGTGGAAATTGTTCAATTAATGAACAACAGTGAGATTGTACCAAAATCATGTAAGTATTTCTTTTAATGATCTTGAAAACCAAAAATGTTGTCCTAGTGCCCTTATATCCGATGAATCAGATGGTAACTTAGATCATCACAAATCTATGGATTTGTGATTTCTGACTTTTCCATAGCCATGTTCTCTACCGCTCTCCATCAGAACATGATGGTTAGATTTCTCTTCCATATCCATATTTTCATCTATGTGGAAACCATGTGATTAGTTTATTTGGGTAACTGTTACATTTCATACTTTTGTTTTTAACGATTGGTTTTGGTATTCCTTTTTACGATGTGGGTTTCTATTAAAGAAACTTTCGAGTAGTAACCCATTTATAACCCCGACAAATTTCGAGGGTGAAATTCATTTTAAGGGGGGTAGAATGTAACACCCTGAGATTTTATGAAAAATATTTTTTTTAATTTCATTAATGTCATGTGTTGTACGCTACACCAAAAGGAGCTTGCATAACATGCATCCTTGACTTTCCTTGCATTACACGCAATCACGACCTTCCTCGATAGCGTGTGTAGTACGCAATAACGAGTTTCACTAAACAACAATATGCTATTAAAATATTATTAAAACTAGCTGTTGTGAATAGTAATAACCACTTTTTGAAATTTGTAAATTTAATTTGTTAAAATGGACTTCAGTTTTGAATTTGTAATATCAAAATTAGCATAGGGTGAAATTTTGGTACTTTTCGGATAACTTTCATTTTTTGATGAATAGTGAAAATTACTAAATTTAAATTAAAAACAACCGTTTTAATTGAAATAATTAATAGTGATAAATTATTAATTTGAGTGGTTTTAAAGTATATTTAGAATTAATTTTTACAATTTAATACAATTTTGGTCATTGGATGTAATTTCACATTTAAACCAGACATAAACAAGTGTCAATCTTTTGATATTTATTATCTCTTAAGAACACGCTATTTGTTTTGACGACAGGAATTAATTATTAAATTAAGTAATGCAACTGATATGTTTTGAATTTGGTAAAATAGACATCATTTTTGAGTTTGTAATATCAAATATAGCTTAGGCCTAATTTTTGGTATTTTTCTGGAAACTTTCATTTTTTATTAATAGTGAAACCACTAAGTGGTAGTTTAAAAAAATGAATTTTTCATAAAACATAATTTTACCGCTTCTGTGAGTGGAATTTCAAATATCTGAGAGACACGGTTGATGTCAGTAAGTAAAATGTGGTTCAATGAGATAAATATTTTTTGGTGAATAGTAACTTTTTACTTTTATTTACCACGGTTAAAAGTAAATAGGGTAATAAGGGTAAAAATGATATTATTATTACCTTAAAAAATGTCATAATTCTATTGGATAAGTGTAATTCGACCAAAAACAACCTTAGGAATAAAATATGACCATTTAGGCCCACTTGGATTAGATTAGGACATTTATTATTAATTTATTTAAAGAAGGGTTAAAATAGTTAAAAACAAAGTTTAATAAGTAAATCATTTTTAATATAGGGTTATACATAAGATAAATTCGACTATAATTATTAATTAGAAATCTAAAAATATTTCCTAAATAATGATATTTTATTTTTAATTTTTAGACTTTAAATAATTTAATTTATTTATGACACAATGATTATTCAGTAATTATCTTATTAATGAAATATTGACATAATCAATGTTATAAATACCCAAATAAATGAAATTTTAGACTTTTAATGAATTCCAAAAAATTTATATGTTAATATGACATATTAGTTTTTATTTAATTATCTTCTTTAGAACTAATTATTCTGTTATAATTTTCTCAAAAATCAATTACCAAATAGTGTCAAAATTGACATAAAATAGTTTTTAAAACAAATATTATATTATTAATTGTTATTATATTCCTAAAAATCTAAGGTTCGGAAAAATGACTTAGATAAGGTTATATATATTAATAATAAACAACTTGGGGTTCTTTTGGCTTGTTATAGTAAGTTTATTAACCTTATATTGTAAGAACACAAAAAGACACGGTAAAAGTAAAATTATCTAACTTAAAGTTAAATATAAATGATAAGGATAAAATAGGAACCTAAAATTGTCTAAATTATATTGGATGAGAGGATTTAGACTCATACCCACCTTAGTATCGAAATAAATCAATTTTGAGCTATTTAAAACCGAATATGACTTTATAATAAAATAATATTTTTAGTTTTTCCAAAGGTGACCCTCTCCTCCCTTATAAAAGGGCACCTCCTCCCTCTCTTCCTCACACCACATTGAGCCTTCAAGCTCAGCCAACCCCGTCCAAAATCTCTTATCCACTTCCATAAAAACATAATAGAGGATCTGGTCTTCTTCAAAGACCAATTTTAGTTCCCTAAGAGGAGGTCTCAAAGAGGCACTTCAAAGAAGAGGTAATGTCTGTTACCGATTCTTTCAACTTTATTTCTACTTCAACTTATTCTTCATAGGTTGTTTCATTATGAAGTAATAACATCAGTATCACTAATATACGGATATGTTATTATACGTATGAAACAACCCTATTTCACCATGTATCCATCCAATGGAAAACGAAATCACCACGCGTGCGTACGTACGGAATACCGTCTCCACGCCGTGGTGTAATCTATTTTCCACCACCACCTTATTTGGATGGGTATAATGGTGTAAATAATAACTATATATGATTATTGTAAAGTGATATTGATTCTGTAATAGTATACTCACACTCAAATAAAATTCCATTATCAAGGGAACGATATCATCGCTCTTGCGTACGTACGGAATATCGTCTCCACGACGCGATGAGATTCATTCTCCATGTTAACCATTAAAGAATGATTATAAAGTTTATATAAGTAATAATAATGAAATACATGAAATTATAAATCTACTAGATTTATGTATATATATATGTATGTCATCTACTTAATTCCATTCAACTCAATAAGGAAACGAAAACAACGTCCATGCGTACGTACGGCCTACCGTCTCCATGAACGGTGTATTTCTTTCCATTTATCGATCTATTATATATATGTATATTCTTAATATATATTATATATAAATCATGTTTTATATTCTAGAATTAATTAATCACGATCTAAGTAATCATATGAATAATTACAAGTCAAAACACGGTCGACAAATGAAACGATTTTACCCAAAACGCTCTTTAACATGGAATTTCCAAAAGAACGGGTAAAATAAAGTTATAAGTGAAACATATATGATATCATAACAATGAGTATGATTCTAGAATAAGTCAATGACACTATTTAAATCATTATATAGGAGTTTCGGACACTTACGGAGCAAATCAGACCTAAGGTAAGGGAAATATCACAATCTCATTTTTATCCGAGATTGTTTATACTTTGGAATTTACTGGGGTGTATTTTTTCATCCAAATCCATGTTTACTCAATATGAAATATTATTTACATCCACCTAAAATTTTTTAAATCTAATTTAACCCTTCGGTTAGTTTTTAGTAAAAGATATGAAAGGAATCTTTTGTCGGTTTTCGTACGAGGTACTTTTTGACTTTTCTGACAAAAGTACGAGAAGAATGTTTTTTTAACATATACAGCATGAATGGATTTTTAAAACATTATTTCCAAGAATCTTCCTTTACAAGTTTTCAATTTATTTTTAATCAACTTCTTTTAGTTTAAAATTTTATGACATGTTAAGAAAGGAAAATATTTTTGAAGTAGAAAGGATATTTTCCTCAAGAATGGAGTTCAAGTGTTTTATCAGAATTATTTTCCATCTAAGATAATAAAGGGTTTTTTTTCTATCCCTATTATTAAATTGATTTGATTATGTTGTGATGAAATTATTTTTATGAATTCCTTTATCTTATATGAATTTTTTTATGATGTCACGATGTTTAAGAATCCCATTTTTATTACATGGGTTATGCTATGATGTATTGTTTATGATTTTGTGTCACACATAAGAATGGTATCATTATGAGATGGGTGGGACCTATATCTCCCTCCAATGCATTGGGTAAAGATTTTAAATCTCATGAGATAGACATGGCTGGAACGGCAGGTTAAACCGGTTCAGTGAAACAGGATTGAAATGAGTAGTGTACTCGGTTCAGAAATGGACTTTGTCCACTAAGATAGTCTTGGCAATGAGTCTTGACTAATAAGAAATGATTATCTATGATTATGTGTGTATGCCACAAAGTTTCATGTTTTAAGTGATGATTATTGGGATTACATTTCACTACTATGATTTATCCCATGTTATGATATTATGATCTCTTTTGCAGGTTAAGATTTCCAAAATGTTATGTTCTTATGAATATGATGTGATTGATATTTCTTTTGTTTACCCTTACTGAGCATTTGAGATCACCATTTTATGTTTTCTTTTCCCCAGGATATAAATAAAGGTTTTAGGTAAGAAAAAAAAGGGAAGATCTTTATGGGAGATGTTGAAGATCCTTCACCATGATTAGAATATTATATTCCGAGTTTCCAAAGACACTAAAATATTACGGTCCTTGTGTGTGTGTTTTTGTTATGTACTAAATATTTGAAAAAGTAATGTAATGTCCATGTACGTCAAGCTTCGGGTCTCTACAATAGCACCCTTCCCAAATAACGCAAGTCAAGTAATTTATAGTAATATCACATAGATATTTGGGTACCCCGTGCCACTTTCCCACTGGTTATTGAAGACATCCTACGCATCGAACCTCTCCCGCCATTCTCACTGTAATCCCACTACCACTCCCCGCCCGCACACACCTGGGCCATCACTACCAAACATCCCACCCGCAAACACCTGGGCCACAACAACCACCCGTAACCACTCCCACAAACACCTGGTCCAGAACAACTACTG
This sequence comes from Viscum album, assembly GCA_963277665.1. NCBI lineage: Eukaryota > Viridiplantae > Streptophyta > Magnoliopsida > Santalales > Viscaceae > Viscum > Viscum album. The sequence goes on along the minus strand of OY728167.1, from coordinate 857,033,093 downwards.
CCACGCCCGCAGACACCTTGGCCTCATCCCGATGACTGTTGGGCAACAACCTGCCCGCACACACCTTGGCCAACCACCACAACTACCATGCCCGAAGAATCTTTGGCTATAATGGACCCCAGGCCATCAAGCCTTCCTGAAGAGTCTTGGTATATTCAGGAAAGGGAGCAGAAAAGGGGATAATAACCAGCCACTCATAGGAGTGTTGGAAAAAACACCCTCCCCCATGAAATGGGGGTGTTTGGCACTAAGTGATCAACTTGGGTGGGTCACAAATATGAAACATAAGAACTAAAATTATATATATATATAGGTAACAATCACTCATCCCAACCTAGGGTTTCCAAACCCAACCTAAGCACAAACACCCTCATTAATATTCATTCATAAAATAAAGGCACAACACTCACGGCCAAGTCACAACTCATTCCCAAAACCAATTCCCCATTTAACCATTCTTGCTTTCATGTTCATGTGATCCCATTTAGGTGAATTCTTCACTACTGGGAAACTAACCGGCATAATCACAAGCCAAAGAAATAGAAACAACCAAACAACAATTGAAGCATTCACACCCAGTTCTCTTCTGAAGTCACAACAATAAAGGGATAAGTGAGATCCCTCAATGTACTAGAACCAAAACAAGCCTTGAGATACAACCCCACATAGCTTCAGATTCACAACCAACAACCGTGCCACAACAGAGGATCCCATCCCCATCCACATCACCCATAAGAATCAAACAGAACAACACACCTTCTACCAAAACAGAGTAGGAAAACTTTGAGGCTCATTCCCATCATTCACTAGGTTCTTCTTTATGTTGGTTAACCGGTGTGACCACACAAGTATTGATGTTAACTGGGTATCCATTTAACCAACCAAGTTTAGGTGATTAACCAATTTCCATGTTAAATTTACTTAATCATCACAGAAGACAGGGGTTCATTAGTGCATAAGGAAAGACCACCAACAACCATGATTTTCAGTGAGCATAAGACCATACAGTTCACAACATATATCAATTATAAAAGAGTACAACAGAATTGTTGAACGCCCCCCATCATTCTTTAACAGTCTGTTTATTATCTTTGTTAAGGTTTGTTTTCATCCATTTCCACAGAAACAGTAGTGTACCCACCCCGCATGATGCACAGTAAGGAGAGACGATGGAAATTCCCTACCTGGTTGATCAATGATCGAAGTTCTTCTCCCCGCGCCAAGAACTGGGGATGCACGACTTATAGGGGAGAAATTCGGGGGACTCCAAGGGTGAGCAGAAAGGCTACGGCATAGGCGCACAACTTTCCTCGGGAAGGGGAACACCAAACACCCCAAGAAGAAAAGGAGACCTTCCAAGAGGAATAAGAAGAAGGAATTCCTGTGCGATATAAGGATGAGATCCCGTTGTTACGAGATATGGAAATTTGAATAGATTTAATGTCAGATCATGGTTCCCCATGCGGTTGGGAAGTTACGCATGATGGAATTAATTGTCACTTAGCAATTCTCCTTGGAGAGGTGGTCATAACAGCTATGTGTTAAAAAGTTTTCTTTAACCATAAGGAAACACGTAACAGGGGTGGAACTGGAAGGTACGAGGAAGGGTGTGACACCGAGGAAAAACCACAAGTTTTGGTAATTTATGGGTTTCCCGACTCTTGGGGGATTTTAGATATTATTTATGGGCTTTAAATGGATTGAAAGAGGCTATTAAATAATTTTTACGTCAAAATATATGTTGTGTGAGCGGAAAAGTTGAGAACTGGAAAAGAACGGAGACCACTCGATGAGGACACGGTATCACCATCACGGTGCCACCCTCACGGTGCCACCGTCAGGGTGTCACCCTCATGGTGCCACCATCACCGGTGCCACCGTGACCGGTGTGCGACCATCACAGTGGCACTATAACCAGTGCCACCGTCACAATGACACCATGACCAGTGTGTGATCGTCACGGTGCCATCGTAACCGGTGCCCCCTTGACTGGTGCCACCGTTTCGGTGGATATGTGTTTAGGAAAAGTAATGTACCAGGTGGGTCTAGGCCATTACATCAGATACCTCTCAAACTATTCTCTCCCATGAGAATCCAAACTAGACCCGAAGAAAAGAGGGGGTTCCAAACAACCACCTAGAAATATACCTCTCAAGAGTGAACCTCATTGACATCTAGGAACACATCTCCCTCAAGTAACCAAGAAACATTCAAGGTTCAAACTATCCAATTCATATGGGTTATGGAGTTTCTTCCCTCATGTCATGATACTATAAACTCTGGGTGGCACTAACTCGCCTGCACGGGTTTAATCACATCCACCTTAATACATCTTGATTATGGATCAGGTCCTCCCCTCCCCATAGTCAGGACTCTTCACACACATCCCCAAAATAAGGAAAACCGCATGTTCCATAATTAACAAGGTAAAGCGTTCAATCAAAAACAAGTACAACCAAAATAGAAAAAAACTCAAAACAGCTCTGGTTACTGGGAAGGCATCTACATCTCCCGTTCCCAGGTACTTTCCTCAAGACTGCCATGCCTCCAAAACACATGAACCAAAGGAATGGTCTATCAATGGAGCACCTTCTCCTCATGATCCTTGATTCTCATAGGTATTTCTACAAACTTCATGTCATCCTTGACATCCATCTTTCCCCAGTCGAGTACGTTTGAATCGTCATGTAGATACCGTCGGAGTTGTGACACATGGAAGATGTCATGAATTCTCAGTAGCAGCGGTGGTAGCGCTAGCTGATAAGACACTTCGCTGACCTGTCGCAGTACTTTTAATGGTCTGACGAACCTGGGAGAAAGCTTACTCCCCCTGTTGAACCTCTGATTCCCACTTCAAGGGGAGACCTTCAAGAACACATGGTCCTCAACCTAGAACTCCAAGGGTCTCATCCTATTATCGGCGTATGATTTCTGTCGGTCCCGGGCTGCCTTCATCCTCTCTCGTATAATATGAAATTCCTCTATCGTGCTCTGCAACACTTCCAGGACAAGAACACCTGCTTCCCCAACATCAGTCCATCACATAGGTGAGCGACATGTCCTTCCTTACAAAGCATCAAACGGAGCCATTCCAATGGTAGAGTGATAGATATTATTGTAGGAAAACTCTACCAGAATAAAGTGTCACACCCACGATCCCCTAAAATCCAACACACATTATCATAGCATATCCTCTACTCTTTGGATGGTGTGCTTTGTCTGCCCATATGTCTGGGGGTGGAAGGAAGTTCTAAGGCATAGCTGAGTGCCAAAAGAATGCTGTAATCCCCTCCAGACTCGTGAGGTAAAACGTGCATCCCTATCCTATACTATGGACCTCGGAACTCCATGCAACCGCACCACCTCATCCACATACCTCCATGATAAGATATCCACTGCACCCGACTCCTTGCTCTCTAGAAAGTGGGCCGATTTCGTCAGTCAGTCCACCACTACCCAGATAGCATTGCAACCCACTTGAACTTTCGGTAGTCCCATGACGAAATCCATCGAGATTTCATCCCACTTTAACTCAGGGACGTCTAAAGGCTGCAACAACTGCCTGGAACATGGTGTTCAACCTTCACCTACTGGCACACTAGGCACCCGAACATGAACTATACCACCACTCGCTTTACCCCAGGCCACAAAAACTGAGTCCTCAAACCCTGGTACATATTTGAAACTCCCGGGTCACCGATAGGGGAAAGTTTTGGAACTCACCAAGAACTCTCTCGTGCATTTCCTCTGGAACAAACAACTTCCCTCAGAAAAACATCGGATTCTAACCATCCTCCATCCACCCTTTTGGAGCATCTCCTTGGTTAACCCGGTCACACATCACTTCACTTTCTGGGTCTCCCCATTGAGATGCATCTACCTACCACAACAGATAAGACTGCACTGTCATCTGATATAGGCAACCTCTACTACCATCCATCCTCGCATCTAGGTTTCGGGCAGCCAACTCCTCTCTCGCCTTCCAAGCATCTGCCAACTCTCGAACTGTATCCTTCTACGAATTCCTGCTCAAGGAATTGGCCACCACATTCCCTTTTCTTATTTTGTAGGAAATATCGAAGTTGTAGTCCTGAAGGAACTCCATCCACCTTTGCTGTCATAAGTTCAAGTCCCGCTGGGAGAAGATATACTTCAAGCTTTTGTGATGCGTGAAGACCACAAAGCACTCCCCGATGAGGTAATTATGCCACAACATTAGTAAGAACACGACCGTCGCAAGCTCCAGATCGTGGGTGGCATAATTAAGCTCATGAGGACATAACTGTCTAGACCCATAAGAGATCACCCCTTGTCATTGCATCAGCACACACCCTAGGCCTTGTCCTAAAGCATCACATAACACCTCATACGCCACCCCTTCTTCATCCAACCTCAGCATTGGGGAACTTACTAACTTCTCCTTTGGATAGCTGAAGTCTACCTCACACTTCCAATTCCACACGAAAGCCTAGTCCTTCTTGGTCAATGCTGTTAAAGGTGCCGCAACTCAAGAGAAGTTGGGCACGAACCTCCGATAGTAGCTTGCTAGTCCATGGAAACTAGGAACTTCTGCCATGTTCTTGGGCATTGCCCAAGAAACAACCACCTCAAACTTCGATGTTTCCACCATTATTCCCTTCTTAGACACCGTGTGTCCAAGTATGTTCACTTCTCGCGTCTAGAACTTGTACATGGACAACATCCCATAGAGTTGGTTCTATCAGAGGACCTCTAAAACTGTTCTCAAGAGCTCAGAATTATCCTCCTCTGATCTTGAGTAGATCAAGATTTCTTCAATAAACACGACTACGAATGAATATAGATATTCATGGAAGATTGAGTTCATCAGTCCCATGAACACAGTTGGTGCATTCGTAACGCCAAATGGCACGACTACAAACTCAATGTTTCCATACCTACATCTGAAGGAAATCTTTGAGATAACGCCCTCCTTCACCCTCAACTGGTGATAGCCAGACCACAGATTGATCTTAGAGAACCAACATTCTCCCCTCAGCTAGTAAAATAGATCATCTATCCTCAGAAGGGGGGTAACGGTTCTTGACCATTACCTGGTTCAGTCTCCTGTAGTCTATGCATAGCCTCAGACCACCATCTGCCTTCTTTGAGAACAAGACTGGAGCACCCCATGGTGATGCCCTTGGTCGAACAAAACCCTTCTTCATCAGATCTTCAATCTGAATCCGCAACTCCCGCAACTCAGAAGGTTACATCAGGTAGGGAGCCCTCGAAATTGGACGGGCACTAGGTTGCAAGTCTATCCCGATCACAACATCACGTCAAGGGGGTAGAGTCGCCACCTCTTCAGGGAGGATGTCCATAAACTCACTGATGATCCCTAGGAGTTCCACCATTTCTGCCACCACCGACTACACTGATAGTTCAGCTAATAAGGAAATGAGTGGCTCCTCTCGCCTGCTGCTTCTCTGGCAACCACACTCGCCGATGAAAGTTACACGTTGGACACCCAAATTTGAAAATACCACCCTTCCTCGGAAGTAGTCAATGATGGAACATACATAGAATAGCTAGTCAATTCCTAGGATGACATCGTATGGATGTATCTGCAATAGTATAAGATCCCTGATTGACTGATGTGGCCCTATCATCAGTCTACACCCTCGGAAATCATTAAACAAGTCGGTTTCACCTTTGACTGGTGTACTCAACACCAGGGGCACTGGAATTCTCTCAGCATTTAAAACCAGAGCACGGGCCAGACTGCATGAAACAAAGGAGTGTGAAGCTCCTTTATTGAACAAGTCATAGGCAAGAGTACTAAACAAGCTGATCACACCTTGAACAACTTCTGGTCCTGCTAGAACCACTGCCTCCATGACGTGTAACTGTCCACACCCAGATCCCCTGCCCCTCGGCTGTCAGCTGCCTCCCCGAACGTGCCCTGGTCGAGGTCCCTGAGGGGAACCCTGATGTCAGTCTCCTCTTGCAATGCCTGCCCTCGGAGGAGCGAGAGCTTGCTAACCCTACTGCTACGGCTGAAAGGGCCTAGCTAGAAACTGCTGGTACTGAGGTGGGCGTTGAACCTGCCCACCCCCGCTGTACTGCAATCTGTCCAGGCACTAATTCCGAAGGTGCCCATGGATTCCACATATGAAGAATCTCATTCCAGGGCCAAAAAGGAAAGGGAGAGGTCCGGAATATCAGAACTGGAACTACTGAGGCTTGCTTCCTACTGGTCAAAACCTTGAGGGCCCTGATGCTGGAGGCCTGCTGCTGACGGATTTCCCCTTCGAGGAGCCCAACTAGATTTCCTCTCATGATACACCTCCCAGCATGTGCATCCTCTCCACCACTTTAGCCTTCTTCTGGGCCTCCAATTACATCGGTAGGGTGAAGGGAGTAACAACATACTGAAGAGAAGGTCGAAGTGCCTCCTCCAAACGTCTCGCCTGAGATTCCTCATCCAAAAAGATGTCGGGAGATATGCGAAAGAGATCCTTGACCTTGATCCCCAACTCCCTTACTGAAATACTCCCCTTCTGGAGGAGGAGTAGTTCCTACCTCTTCTCAGCCTTCATTGTGGAAGAGAAGAATTTCACCTGGAACTCCTTCTCGAAGTTAGTCCACGTCACCTCAACCTCCCTCTTCTCCCCAAGATAAAGCATCCACCACTGATGTGCTGCCCCACGCATCTGGCTTACAGCCAGAGGAACCCATTAGTCCTTCGGAGCCCGGATCAAGATGAAAGCTATCACCATCTCCTCTATCCAGCTCTATGTCTCCATGTCAGAGATACTGCCATCATACTTCCCAAGGGTCTTCCGGTGAAAGGCACGAAGCATCTTCTACCACTAATCATCCTCCTCCTCTCGGTTAGCCCTCTATCGATCAGCAAAGTCAACCTCTTGGGCCTCGTTCACTCTTACTACTCATGGTCTTCTCCCATGTTCCATAGCTACAAGGTAAATAGGGAATCCCTAAGCCCGAGTAGTGTAGAATATTGTTCTTAAATTTTCTTAGACATCTTATTCATTTTAAATCCCCCAAATATACCCATGAAACATAAGAACACAAGACATTATGATGCATGTACCTTCCCTAGGGTCTCTACCCTACAATCAGTGCAACCTCACTTGGTCGTTCGGTAGGCCCAGAGTCCTTGCATCGGATCACGGGGGCCCAAAAATCCCATGTTCTAGTCGGTCTTCCCTAGACTATTTCATGCACCAAGATCACCCAACACTGTTTCCCTACAATCCTGTGCAATCCTCACTGTGCCTAACCCCAGACTCCATCCGATCACTCAACCTCACTCCTCTGATACAAATCTATCATGACCCACCTTCAACAAGATGAGAGAAGGGACAACAGATTTCTAGACCCTTCCTTCTTCATTTTGAAGGAGAGATAATGACCCCTGAGACCCATCTTCAATAGGTCCCAGAGTGGTAAATAGCACCAAGGGTATAGAATCACACACAATATGGAAGGCATTACCCTTTTTTTTCTTTAATTGGATTGGGAGATAAGATAGTAAATCCCAACCACACCAAAACTGGTGGTAAAATAAATCCAAAGAAAACCATTCTCATATGCATGTTACAAAAGTTAATGCCACAAAGTACAAGGAGTCTACAAAGGTAAAGTACCAAAGAAAGAAAAACAGCAACAGCAACTGTCCCAATGTCCGACCAAGTACGGCCCTACATGATCACTGAAGTCCTCATAGAAACATTAATGTAGTTTTATATACGTAGGGTAAGCATACAAGTATACTCAGTATGGAAAAACGAAGAATCTCGTGTACAAGTGGGGAGGCATTTTAATGCCCTGTGAAAAAAGAGATAACCAAAGCACCTAGCAAGGAAAAATATCCACCCAAGCCTCACCAAGGCACACTCCCCAAATAACTCAAGTCAAGTAATGTATAGTAATAGCACTTCGATATTTGGGTACATCACGCCACTTTCCCTCTATTTATTGTAGACATCCTACGCATCGAACCTCTCCCGCCATTCTCACTGCAGTCCCACTGCCACTCCCCACCCAGACACACCTGGTCCATCACTACCACACATCCCGCCTATAAACACCTGGGCCACAACAACCACCTGTAACCACGCCCGCAAACACCTAGTCCAAAACAACTACTGCCATGCCCGCAGACACCTTGGCCTCATCCCGAAGACTCTTGGAAAAAAACTTGCCTCCACACACCTGGGCCAACCACCACAACTACCCTGCCCAAAGAATCATGGGTTCTAATGGACCTTAGGGCTTCATATCCTACTCTAAGAGTCTTGTGATATTCATTAAAGGGATAAGAAAAGGAGATAATAACAAGCCATTCATAGGAGTGTTGGGAAAACAGCCCTCCCCCATAAAATGGGGGTGCTCGGCACTAAGTGCTCAACTTGGGTGGGGCATGAATATGAAACATAAGAACTAAAATTATATATATATAGGTAACAAGAACACATCCCAACCTAGGGTTTACAAATCCAACCTAAGCACAAACACCCTCTTTACTATTTATTCATAAAAGAAAGGAACAATACTCACAGACAAGTCAAAACTCATTCCCAAAACCAATTCCCCATTTAACTCATTCTCGATTTCATGTTCAAGTGATCCCATTTAGGTAAATTATACACTACTAGGCAACTAACCGGCATAACCACAATTTATATAAAGAGAAACATCCAAACAGCAATTTAAGAATTCACACCCGGTTCTCTTGTGAAGTCACAACAACAAAGGGGTCAGTGAGATCCCTCAAAGTACTAGAACCAAACCAAGCCTTGAGATACAGCCCCACTCAACATCAGATTCACAACCAACAATCGTGCCACTACAGAGGATCCCATCCCCATCCACATCACCCCATAAGCATCAAACAGAACAACACACCTACTACCAAAACATAGTAGGTAAACTTCCAGGTTCGAGCACATCATTCACTAGGTTCTTCTTCCTTTTGGATAATCGGGGTGACCACACAAGTATTGATGTTCACTGGGTATCCATTTAACTATCTTAGTTTAGGTTATTAACCAATTTCCATGTTACAGTTACTTAATCATCACAGAAGACAAGGGTTCATTAGTGTGCAAGGAAATACCACCAACGACCATGATTTTCAGTGAGATTAAGCCCATACATTTCATGACATATAGAAATTATAAAAGAGTACAACAGTATTGTCAAACGCACCCCATCATTATTTAACAGTCTATTTATTATCTTTGTTAATGTTTGGTTTCATCCATTCCCATAGAAATAGTATCGTACCCACCCTGCATCATACCCTGTAAAGAGAGACGATGGAAAATCCCTACTTGGTTGATCAAGGATCGAAGTTCTTCTCCATGCTCTAAGAACTGGGGATGCGAGACTTGTAGGGGAGGAATGTCAGGGACTCCAAGGGTGATCATAAAGGCTCCGAAATAGGCGCACCACTTGCCTTAGGAAGGGTAACTCCAAACGCACCAGGAAGAAAAGGAGACCAATAAAGAGGAATAAGAAGGAGGAATTCCCATGCGATATAGGGATTATATCCCGTTATTACGGGATATGGATATTTGAACAGCTTTAAAGTCAGATTGTGGTTCCCCATGCGGTTGGGTAGTTACACACAATGGAATTAATTGTCATTTAACAATTCTCCTTGGAGGGGTGGTCATAATGGCTATGTGTTAAACAGATTTCTTTTACCATAAGGAAACAGGTAACCTGGGTAGAACTGGAAGGTACGGGGAAGGGCGTGACACCGAGGAAAAACCATAAATTTCGGTAAGTTAAAGTTTGCCCGACTCTTGGGGAATTTTAGATATTATTTATGGGATTTAAATGGCTTGAATGAGGGGATTAAATCATCTTTATGTTAAACGATATGTTGCAGGAATGGAAAAGTAGGGAACTGGAAAAGAACGAAGACCGCTCAGTGAGGACATAGTGCCACCGTCACAGTGCCACCGTCACGGTGTCACCCTCACCGTGCCACCATCACAATTTCACCCTTACGGTGCCACCGTCACCGGTTCCACCGTCATGTTTCCACTGTCACCGGTGTGCGAGAGTCATGGTTCCACCATCACCGATGCCACTGTGACCTTTGTGTGACCGTCACAGTGCCACCGTAACCGGTACCCCCTTGATTGGTGCCACCTTTTCGGTGGTGCCATGTTTTGGCAATGTAATGGACCAGGTGGGTCTGGGCCTTTACAGACTCAACCCTAAAAAAACCCAAAAAATACCTACTCAATCCTAATAAACATTAACACACCATAATAAACCATAATAAACCCCAATAAACCCTAAAAAATTTAAATATACCATTAAGAAGCCCTAAAACCCCAGATAAATGCTAATGAAACCTAACAAAGCATAAAAGCGCTAATAAATCCGAATAAACACTACTAAACACTAAAAAACACTAATATACCCTCTTAAAAATTAATAAACCATAATGAACCATAATAAACCCTAATAAATCCAAAACATACCCAAATATACCATAATATAACATAATATATCCTAATAAACCCAACTCAATACTAATAAAAGCCTAAAAATACTTAATAAACCCTAATAAACCTTGACACACCATAATAAACCTTAATAAAATTCTAATAACCCCCACCAAACCCTAAAAAATGCTAATATACCGTTAAAAATCCTAAAACCCTAATAAACCATAAAAAATGTAAATAACTCCCAATACTACAAAAAAATTATAGTAAACCCTAAAAATAGCTCAAATAATAATAGTAGTAATAACGCACGTGCATGTGCATATGCATGTGCATGGTTTAAATAATAAATCATAACGCACATGCATGTGCATATGCATACACATTTTCATGTGAATGAAAATAAATAATAAATAATAAATAATAAAGCATGTGAATTGCATGTTTATGTGAATGTGAAAGTAAAATATAATAAATAATAAAAAATTATACACATAAAAGTGCATGTGCATGAGTATGTGCATGTGCATGGAAATAAACAATATATAATAACCAAGTCCAAATGAATGTGCATTTTCATGTGAATGATAATAAATAATAAATAATAACATATGTGATAATATAATAATGTGCATGCATTGCATGTGCACGTGTATTAGAATAAATAATAATAACACATGTGATAATAGAATAACACAAGTGCATTGCATTTGCATTTGCATGATAATAAATAATATATAATAACGCACATGCATGTGCATTTACATGTAATGATAATGATAATGACCCATGCACATGCATGGTAATAAATAATATATAACAACGCACATGCATGTGCATTTTTATTTGATGATACAAACAACAACAATAATAAGAAAAAGAATAATAATGATGATAATAATAATAATAATAGAATAATGAAAATTCATTTCATGTGCATGTGCATAGTAGTAAATAATAAATAAATAATAATAATTAAGAACACACATTCTTGTTCATGTGCATTTACATATGATGATAATATTAATAATACTAATTGTAATAATAATAATTATAACACATGCGCATGCATGGTAATAAATAATAAATAACAACGCACATAAATGTGAATTTTCATGTGATAATGATAGTAATAATGATCATGATGATAATAATAATAATAATAATAATTGTGATAATAATAATAATAATAAAAATAAAAATAATAAAAGTTCATTGAATATGCATGTACATGGTAATAAATAATAAATAATAACACATGTGCATCTACATTTGCATGTAATGATAGTAATAATAATAGAAGTAGTAATAATAGTAGTAGTGGTGATGATAATAGTAGTAGTACTAATTCACATGATAATAGAATATTTCATGTGCATTATGTGTGCATGTGTATGGTAATAAATAATAACTCCCGTGTATTGCATTTGCATGTGATGATGATCATGATGATAATGATGACAATAATAATAATATTAATAATAAAAACACATGTGAGAATAGAATAACGCGCGTTCATTGAATGTACATGTATGTAAATTTGGATGTTCATTTGCATGTGATGATAATAACAAAAATAACAACAACATCAACAACCACAATAATAATAATAACAATAATAATAACAACACATGTGATAATAAAATAACATTTGTGCATTGCATGTGCACATGCATGGTAATAAAAATATAATAATAACGCAGGTGCATGTGCATGAGCATATGAATGAGATAATAATAATAATAATAATAATAATAATAATAATAATAATAATAATAATAATAATAATAATAATAATAACAGTAATAATAAGTTATAGTTGTTTGAAAAAACAGCAGACCGGACAAAAGTGCTAGAAATGGTGTCTCGAAAAACCTAACAAATCACATAGTCATTAAAAAAGGAATAACTTATTCTTCAGGTGTCCATTTCTGCTTCGTGAATAGTCAAACTAAATCTCATGGAATGAAGTATGATAAAAACAGGTGCTCGAGGCCGAACAGAAATACATATCAGAAGTTATGACCGTTTTAAGAAAAAAAATTACAGGGATCCGGACACAGAAATAGATTTTTGGAGGCCTTCTAATTGGTTTTGGGTATTTTAGGGTCCCAAACATGACTTTAACGTTGTTCATGGTAGTATTATACGTTGATATCATCGCTTATTTTGATTTGATATGTGGTAGAGCTCAAACGGACAACCGGAGTGAAAGTTATGGTCATTTGAAGTTGAACAATTTTTGGAGTGTTGTAACTAATATATATTATATTTCTTTGATATTATCATAGTTTCTACTAAAAATGGTCTTCAATCAACTCACGAGCTTCGATTTGACTGGTCATAATGCTCAAATGGACACCCGAAGGAGAATTTATGCCAATTTTAGTGAGTTGCGAGTTTCTTAGGTTATTAGGCGTTAGGTGGGTTGATCAATTTAAAACGACAATAACTTTTTCTAATTGTGTTCATTTTGGCTCTAACACATATCAAATCAAATATTTTGAACATATACACACTCTAGTAACCACTGGAATCCTTTCTGACATTCTTCAACCCCTAAATAGACCCAAAATCCCTTTGGATGGTCAAAAGATTGGCTTCTGGTATCCGTTTTACCATAACATCTCTTATGGGTCTATGTTTGGCCTCTACCACATATCAATTCAAAGCTTGAGACTATACCTACATTCCTATAACCACTGAAGCACCTTCTCACATCCTTGGAGGCCCAAAAAGGTACTTAATCCCTCTAAAAGACTATAACTTTTACTCCGAGAGTCCTTTTTGCCTCTACCATATATCAAATCGAAGATTTAAACTAGATCTACACATCTGTGACCAATAGGAACACCTTATCACGTTATTAAAGACCTAAAAGGTCCTTAAGTCCTCCAAATGACCATAACTTCTTCTCTGGGTGTCTATTTCACCTCTACTACATATCAAATTGAAGCTTGCGACTAGCTCTACACATCTGTGACAACCATGAACAACTAAATAACCCTAACAAACCATGAATTAACCCATAAACACTAAAAACCATTAAAAACCACGCAAAACACTAACAAACCCTAAAAACCCTATCAAACCCTTAAAAACCCTTACAAAACATTATAAACCCTATCAAAACCAAATAAGCCCTAAAAACCCCCAGAAGCACTATGAAACCCCAATAGACACAAAAAACAGGAATAAACCCTAAAAACCTCTAAGAAACCATAAGAAACCCTAACATAACCCTAAAAACCCTAAAAACCCTAACAAAATCCTAAGAAAACCTAAGAAACACCAACAAACCTTTAGAAACCTGAACACACTCTTAGAAACCCTAACACACCATTAGAAACCCTAACACACCATTAGAAACCATAACACCCCCATAGAAACCCTAACACATCCTTAGAAACCCATAGAAACAATAGCACACCCTTAGAAACCCTAATCTACCCATAAAAACCCTAACCCAACCATAGAAACCCTAACACACCCTTAGAAACCCTAAAAACCCTTAGAAACCCAAAATCACTCTAATAAGAACTAATAAATCCTAACAAACCCTACCGACCAACAATAAACCATAATAAACCATAAAGCCCACTACTAAACGCAAACGATCTCTATTAAATCGTAATAAAGCCTAAAACCCTATTAGACCCCAATAAAAGAAACAAAATACCTAAAACCCAAATATTCAACAAAAACGCTATTTAACCATTCAAAATGCTAATAGTCACAAAAAAACCAAAACAAACTCGGCAAAACCTGACAAAACCCTAAAAAACCATAAAAACCCAAAAAAACCTTAAAAACCCTGAAAACCCTAAATACCCTAAAAATCATAAAAAATCCTAAAAAACCCCAAAAACCCCTAAAAACTGAAAAAACCAAAAAAAAGAAAAAAACCTAAAAACCCTAAAAACCTAAAAAAATTCATGAAACCCTAAAAATATAAAAAGTACTAAAAATGCTAAAAACCCCTAAAAATCCTAAAAATGTCGAACAAAACCCTAACTAACCTTATGAAACCCTTAAAAACCCTAAAAACCCCCTAGAGAACACTAAAAACCTCAAAAGAAACCCTAATACACACTAAAGAACCCTAAAAAGACCTAAAGAACCCTAAAACCCCTAAAGAACCACTAAAGCCACTAACAATGCTACATAAACCCTATCAATTGCTACAAAAATCCAAAAATGCTTCAAACCCCAAAAAATGCTAAAATAATCCTAACAAAGAATAAAAAATCCAAACACACCCATGAAACCCCAAAAAATGTATAAAACCCCAAACAACTCAAACAAACCTAAACAAACCCTAGAAACCCAAAAAAAATCGAACACACCCTTACAACCACTAATAACCCCTAAGAACCTCTAATAAACCCTAATAACCCATAAAACCCACTATTAAACCCAAAAAACCCTAACAAACACTAATAAATCATAATAACATATAACAAACCCCAAATAACTCTATTAAACCCTAATAAATGCTAAAAAATCCCTAAACCCCTAATATAAAATAAAAAACACTATTAAACCCTAATAAACCCTAATAATCACTACAAATCCTAACAAACCCGAAAAAAACGCTACAAAAATCTCCAAATAATAGTCTACAAAACACTACAACCCACTAATAAACCCTTAAAAACCCTAATAACCCCAAAATAAATCATAACAAACCCTAACAATCCCAAATAAATCGTAACAAATCTTAAAAACGCCAAATAAATTGTAACAAACTGAAACAAACCATAAAAAACTGCTTATAAACCCCATCAAATACTAACAAATCATAATAAACCCTAATAAATCGTAATAACACCAAATACACGTTACTAAACCCTAAAAAATAAAATAAACCCTTATAAACCCTAATAAATCATAAATAACCCTAAAAGGATGATAAACCCTAGAAAAAGTGATTAATGCCTACAAAATCTCAATAAAACCCTAATATACAATAAATACGCAAATAAAGTGTTACAAATCCTAAAGAACCCTAATAAAACCTAATGAACCCTAATAATCCCAAAAGAACCATATTAAACTCTAAACAACACTAAAAACCCTAAAGAACCCAAAAATTCCTAAAACTCATTATATAAACCATAAAAACCGATATAATACCCAAACAAACCCTAAAACACATTAGAAAACCCTAATAGCCCTATCAATCCCAAAGAAAACAAATAAACCCATAAACACCCCCCCAAACAATTAAAAATATATTAGAAACCATAAAAACCGTAAACACCCATTAAAAACACTTTAAACCCCTAAAAACTCTACAAACCATAAAAACCCATGAAAAACCTAAAAAGGGATTCAAATAGATACATAAACCCTAAAAATGTTACATAAACCCTAAAAATTGCAACAAAAACCCTAAAAATGCAACATAAACCAAAAAATGCAACATAAACTCCAAAACCAGTAGATAAATCCTAAAAGCACTACATAAACCCTAGAACATTAACATAAACACTAAAAACACAACATAAACCCTAAAAAACGCAACATAAACATTAAAAAATGTTACATAAAACCTAAAAACACAATATAAACCCTAAAAACACTACATGAACACTACAAACATTACATAAACCCTAAAAAATGCTACATAAATGCTATATCACCCCTAAAAACGCTACATAAACCTAGAAAACAGAACATAAACCCCAAAAATGCTACATAAAACCTAATCCCTAAACACGCTATATAAACCCTAAAAATCTTACATAAACCAAAAAAGTGATACATAAAACCTGAAACCGCTAACTAAACCCTAAAAATGCTACCTAAACACTAAAAATGCTTCATAAACTCTAACAACTCTACACAAACCCTAAAAATGTTATAAAACCCCTTAAGACGCTTCAAAACCCTCAAAAATATTAAACCCTAATATACCATAATATAAACAATAAAACCCTAATAAACCCCTAGTAAACTCTAATAATCCCTAAAACATCTTATAATCTCTAAAAACCCTAAGAAATTCTACTCAACCCTAATAAAACCGTAAAAATACCTAATAAACCCTAATAACTGATAATAAAACCTAATAATCACTAAAAACATGCTAAGAAAACCTAAACAACCCTAACTAACCCTAATAGACACTAATAAACACTAATAAATCCTAACAAATCCCAAACAAACAGTAAAAAACCCTAACAAACCATAAATAAAGCCAAATAAACCCTACTAAACCCTAACAAATCTTAACACACCATAATAACACCTAATAAAATCCTAAAAACCCCTAATAAAGAAACAAAATGCTAGTATACCTTAAAAAAATCCCTACAAACCTGATAAACTCTAATATAACCTAATAAACCCTAAAAACACTCACAAACAATAAAAACACTCTATATTACCTAAAAATACCTTAAAACACTTATACAACCTAATAAAGACAAAAAACACCAATATGCCTTAAAATTCTCTAGAAACCCTAATAAACCATAATAAACACTAATATTACCTAAGAAACCCTAAAAACACTCACAAACAAAAACAAAATGCCGAAAAACAGTAAAAACATGCTATATTATCTAAAAAGACTTATCAAACACTAAAATAACCTAATAAAACAAAAAAACTAATAAACCCCTCACAAACCCTAATAAACCCTAAAAATCCTTAATAAACCATAATAAAAACTAATAAACCCTAAAAACCCTAAAAAACCTTCTCAACCCTAATAAACTTTGACACACCATAACCAAACCGAATAAAACCCAACTAAACCATAATAAACAATAAAAAATGCAAACAAACCAATAAAAATCCCCAGAAACCCTAATAAACCACAATAAATTCAAATAAAAGCTAATAAACCATTAAAAATGCTCACAAACACTAAAAAACAAGCTAATAAAACCAAAAAAGTCATAACAACACCTCATATATATTAACAAAAACTAAAAACACTCATATACCCTAATAAAAACACTAACAAACCCTAGTAAACCCTATAAATCCCTAACAAACACTAATAAACCATGCTCAACCCTAATAAACCCTAATAAAACCTTAAAGATACCAACTCAACCCTAGTAAAACCCTAAAAATACCTACTCAACCCTAATAAACCATAACACACCATAATAAACCATAATAAACCCCACTAAACCCTAAAAAACGAAAATATACCATTAAAAATCCCTAAAACACCTACTAAATGCTAATAAAACCTAACAAAGCCTAAAAGCGCTAATAAACCCGAATAAACACAACTAAACACTAATAAATCCTAATATCCCCTCTTTAAAATTAATAAACCATAATGAACCATAGTAAACCCTAATAAATCCTAAACATACCCAAATATTCCATAATATACCATAATATACCATAATATACCTTAATATACCCAAATAAATCATAATAAAACCCTAAAAATACCTAATAAAACCTAATAAACATTGACATGCCATAATAAACCCTAATAAAATCTAAATAACCCCCACTAGACCATAAAAAATGGTAATATACCATTAAAAAACCCTAAAACCCTAAAAAACCATAATAAATGTTAATAACACCTAAATATCCTAAAAAATGATATTAATCCCTAAAAATAACTCTAATAATAATTGTAGTAATAATGCATTTGCATTTTCATATGCATGCGCATGGTTTAAATATTAAATCTTAATGCACGTGCATGTGCATATTCCTGTGCATTTGCATGTGAATGATAATAAATAAAAAATTATAAATAATAACGCATGCGAATTGCATGTGTATATGCATGTGCATGTGAGTGATAATAAATAATAAATAATAACGCACATCCAAGTGCATGTGCATGTGCATGTGCATGTGCACGTGCATGGTAATAAACAATAAATAATAACAATGTCCACATGAATGTGCATTTGTATGTGAATGATAATAAATAATAAATAATAACACATGTGATAATAGAATAATGCAAGTGTATTGTGTGTCCACATGCATGAGAATAAATAATAATAACATATGTGATAATATAATAATGCAAGTGCATTGAATTTTCCTGTGCATGGTAATAAATAATATATAATAATGCATGTGTATGTGCATTTACATGTAATGATTTTGGAAATGACGCCTGCACGTGTATGGTAATAAATAATAAATAACAACCCACGTGCATGTGCATTTGTATTTGATGGTACAAACAATTATAATAATAATAATAATAATAATAGAATAACTCAAGTGCATTGCATGTGTACGTGCATAGTAGTAAATAATAAATAAATAATAGTAAATAAGAACGCACATGCATGTGCATGTGCATTTACATTTGATAATAATATTAATAATACTAATTGTAATAATAATAATAATAATGCATGCACGTGCATGGTAATAAATAATAAATAACAATGCACATGCATGTGGATTTGCATGTGATGATGATAATAATAATGATAATGATAATAATAATAATAATAATAAAAACTATGATAACAATATTAATAATAATAATAAAAGAATAATACAAGTGCCTTGAATATGCACGTGCATGGTAATAAATAATAAATAATAACGCACATGCATCTTCATTTGCATGTGATGATGATAATAATAACAGCAGTGGTAGTAGTAGTGATAATAGTAGTAGTATCAATGCATGCGATAAAAGAATATTGCATGAGCATTATGTGTGCACGTGCATGGTAATAAATAATAATGTGGGTGCATTTCATTTTCATGTGATGATGACGATGATGATAATAATAATAATAATAATAACAATGCATGTGATAATAGAATAACGCACGTGCATTGAATGTGTGTGTTTATGTATTTTCTTGTGCATTTGCATGTGCATTTGCATGTGATGATAAAAACAATAACAACAACAACAACCACAATAATAATAATAACAATAAGAATAACAACGTATGTGATAATAAAATAACATGTTTGCATTGCATGTGCACGTGCATGGTAATAAAAAATAAAAAATAATGCATGTGCATGTGCATGAGATGATAATAATAATAATAAGAGTAATAATAATTATAATAATAATAAAAACAACTACGCATGTGATAATAGAATAATGCACGTGCATTTCATGTGCAGTGCATGATAATAAATAATAACTCATAGCGCACGTGATGATAATAATAACAATATTAGTAACATTAATAATAATAACACACGTGATAAGAGAATAACACACATGTATTGAATGTGCGCGTGTATGGTAATAAATAATAATGCACGTGCATTTGCATTTTCATTTGACGATAATAACAATAATAACAATATAAGTAATAAAAACAATAACAATAAAAATGCTTGTGATAATTGAATAAGGTAGTGCATTGCCTGTGCGCGTGCATGGTAATAAAAAAATGGTCGTGCATGTGAATTTGTATGTGATGATAATAATAATGATAATAGTAGTAGTAGTAATAATAACAACAACAACAACAACATACACACGTGCATGGAAATAAATAATAAATAATAAATAATAAATAATAAATAATAACACATGTGCATCTGCATCTTCATGTGACGATAATAATAATAATAATAATAACAGTAATAACAATAATGATAATTATAATAATGATGATGATGATAATTATAATGATAATAATGATAATAATAACATGTGTGATAATAGAATAACACACATCCTAAAAAAACCCTAACAAATCCTAACAAACCCAAACAACCACTAATAACCCCTAAGAACCACTAATAAACCCAAATAACACCTGAAACCAACTATTAAACCCTAAAACCCTAATAAACACTAATAAATCCTAATAACCTATAATAAACCCTAAAACCCTATTAGACTCTAATAAATGCTACAAACGCCCTAAAACCCCTAATATAAAATAAAAAACACAATTTAACCATAATAAATCCTAATAATCACTAAAAAACCTAACAAAACCGACAAAAAACTACAAAACCCGCCAAATAGTAGCCTACAAAACCATACAACCCACTAATAAACCCTAGAAAACCCTAATAACCCCATAATAAATCGTAACAAACCCTAACAACCCCAAATAAATCATAACAAATCCTAACAACGCTAAATAAATCGTAACAAACTAAAACAAACCATAACAAACCCCAAATAAACCGCAATAATCCCTAAAAAATCTTAATAAACCCTAAAAACAGTAATAAACCCAAATACACGTTAATAAACCTTAATATATAAAATAAACCCTAAAAAAATCCTAAAAAATCCTAAATATACCTTAAAAAGAATGATAAACCCTAAAAAATCTATTAATGCCTATAAAAGCCCAATAAAACCCTAATATACAATACAAAATTCTAATAAAATGTAACAAATCCAAAGAACACTAATAAAAACTAAAGAACCCTAATAAATCCTAAAGAACCGTAATAAACTCTAAAGAACACTAAAAAAACTTAAAGAACCCAAAAAATGCTAAAACACATTATATAAACCCTAAAAACGGCTACAATACCCAAACAAACCCTAAAACACACTAAAAATCCTAAAAACCCCTATCAATCCCCAAAAAACAAATAATCCCTTAAAAACCCCCAAAATACAACTTAAAACCCATCAAAGAACATAAAAACCATAAACACCCATTAACAAACCTTAAAACCCTTAAAACCACTACAATCCATAAACAACCATTAAAACCCTAAAAAAGTCAACAAATAGATACATAAACTGAAAAAACATTACATAAACCATAAAAATGAAACATAAACCCTAAAAACACAACATAAACCCAAAAAACGCAACATAAACCCAAAAAACACAACATAAACCCAAAAAGCACTACATAAACCCTAGAACCATAACATAAACCCTAAACAATGCAACATAACCATTAAAAAACGCTAATAAAACCAAAAAACACAACATAAACCCTAAAAACACTACATGAACCCAAAAAACATTACATAAACCCCGAAAAATGAAACATAAACGCTACATCACCCCTAAAAATGCGACAAAAACCCAGAAAATGCAACATAAACCCAAAAAATGCTACATAAAACCAAAACCCTAAACACACTACATAAACCCTAAAAACGTTACATAAACCCTAAAAATTGCTACATAAAACCTAATACTGCTAACTAAACCCTAAAATCGCTACATAAACACTAAAAATGCTACATAAACTCAAACAACGCTACACAAAAACTAAAAAATACTAGAAAAACCCTAAAGACCCTTCAAAACCCTGAAAAATATTAAAACCTAATATACCATAATATAAAAAATCAAACCCTAATAAACCCTTAATAAACTTTAATCATCCCTAAAAATGCCTTATTATCCCTAAAAACCCTAAGAGACTCTACTCAACCCTAATAAACCCCCAAAAATACCTAATAAACCCTTATAAATGATAATAAAACCTAATGTACCCTAAAAACATGTTATGAAAACCTAAACAACCCTAACAAACCCTAATAAACACTAATAAACACTAATAAACCATAATAAACCCCAAAAAAACCCTAAAAATCCCTAATAAACCATAAATAAATCCCAATAAACCCCACTCAACCCTAACAAACCATAACACACCATAATGTCCCCTAACAAAACCCTATAAAACCCTAATAACGAAATCAAATGCCAGTATACCTTAAAAAATCCCTAGACACCCTGATAAACTCTAATATAACCTAATAAACCCTAAAAATGCTCACAAACAATAAAAAAATGATCACAAATAATAAAAACATGATATATTACCTAAATAGATCTAAAACACTAATATATCCTAACAAAGACAAAAAACCCCTAATATACCTTAAAAATCCCTAGAAACCATAATAGACCTTAATAAACCCAAATATAACCCAATAAACCCTAAAAACGTTCACAAACAAAAAAATGCTCGCAAACATTAAAAAACACTATATAATCTAAAAAGACTTAACAAACACTAATATAACCTAATAAAACAAAATAACTAATAAACCCCCAACAAACCCTAATAAATTCTAAAAATCCCTAATAAACACTAATAAAAAATAATAAACCCTAATAAAACCATAATAAAACCCTAAAAATTCCTTTTCAGCCATAATAAACCTTGAAACACCATAATAAAACCTAATAAAACCCAACTAAACTCCAAGAAACAAATAAATACAAACAAACCATTAAAAAGAACTAGAAACACTATGAAACCATAATAAATTCTAATAAAACCTAATAAACCATAAAAAATGCTCACAAACACTAAAAACAAACTAATAAATCCTAAAAAGTCTGAACAACCCCTCATATATATTAAAAAAAAACAAAAAACACTCATATACCCAAATAAAAACACTAACAAACCCTAGTAACCCCTAAAAATCCCTAACAAACCCTAATGAACAATACTCAACCCTAATAAACCCTAATAAAACCCTAAAGATACCTACACAACCCTAAAAATAACTACTCAACCCTAATAAACCTTAACACACTATAATAAACCATAATAAACCCCACTAAACCCTAAAAATGCAAATATACCATTAAAAATCCCTAAAATCCCTAATAAATGCTAATAAAACCTAAAAAAGTTTAAAAGCACTAATAAACCCTAATAAATTCTACTAAACCCTAAAAAACACAAATACACCCTCTTAAAAATTACTAAACCATAATGTACGATAATAAACCCTAATAAATCCTAAACATACCAAAATATAACAAAATATTCCAAAATATAAACTAATAAATCCAACTGAATACAAATAAAACCCTAAAAATACCTAATAAAACCTAATAAACCTTAAAACACCATAATAAACCCAAATAAAATCTTAATGACCCCCACCAAACCCTAAAAAACACTAACATAACATTAAAATACCCTAAAACCCTAACAAACCATAATAAATTTTAATAACACCTAAAATTTCCTAAAAATGCTAGTAAACAATAAAAATACCTCAAATAATAATAGTAGTAATAACACACATGCATGTGCCTATGCATGTGCATTTTTTAAATAATAAATCATAACGCACGTGCATGTGCATATGCCTGGGCATTTGCATGTGAATGATAATAAATAATATATTATAAATAATAATGCATGGGAATTACATGTGTATGTGCATGTGCATGTGAATGATAATAAATAACATATAATAAAGCACATCCAAGTGCATGTGCATGGTAATAAACAATATATAATAACCAAGTCCACATGAATTTTCATTTGCATGTGATTGATAATAAATAATAAATAATAACAAATGTGATAATATAATAATGTATGTGCATTGTGTGTGCACGTGCAAGAGAATAAATAATAATAACACATGTGATAATAGAATAACGCAAGTGCATTGAATTTTCATGTGCATGATAATAAATAATATATAATAACACACGTGCATGTTCATTTACATGTAATGATAAGGATAATGACACATGCATGTGCAAGGTAATAAATAATAAATAACAAGGCATGTGCATGTGCATTTGTATTTGATGATACAAACAAAAATAATAATTATAATAATAATAGTATAATGCATGATCATTTCATGTGCACGTGCATAGTAGTAAATAATAAATAAATAATAATAAATAAGAATGCACATACATGTGCATGTGTGTTTACATTTGATGATAATATTAATAATACTAATTGTAATAATTACAATAACAATAAAGCATGCATGTTCATAGTAATAAATAATAAATAACAATGCGCATTCTTGTTCATTTGAATTTGAAAATGTTAATAATAATGATGATGATGATAATAATAATAATAATAATAATTGTGACTATAATAATAATAATAAAAGAATAATACAGGTGCATTGCATATGCACGTGCACGGTAATATATAATAAATAATAATTCATGTGCATCTACATTTGCATGTGATGATAGTAATAATAACAGCAGTGGTAATAATAGTAGTAGTGGTGGTGATAATAGTAGTAGTACCAATGCATGTGATAATAGAATATTGCATGTGCATTACGTGTGCATGTTCATGGTAATAAATAATAACGCCCGTGCATTGCATTTGCATGTGATGATGATTATGATAATAATAATAATAATAATAACACATGTGATAATATAATAATGCACGTGCATTGAATGTGCATGAATGCGAATTCGCATGTGCATTTTCATGTGATGATAACAACAACAACAACAACCACAATAATAATAATAACAATAATAATAACAACGCATGTGATAATAAAATAATGTGTGTGCATTTCATGTGCACGTGCATGGTAAGAAAAATATAATAATAATGCATGTGTATGTGCTTGGACATGTGGATGAGATGCTGGTGATAATAATAATAATTATAATAATAGTAATAAGTTAGAGTTGTGTGAAAAAACAACAGACATGACAAAAATTCTAGAAATGGGGTCTCGAAAAACCTAACAAATCATAGAGTCATTGGAAAAGGCATAACATCTTCTTTGAGTGTCCATTTATGCTTTATGAAGAGTCAAACAGAATCTCATGAAACGAACTACAATAATAATAGGTGTTGGAGGCCGAACAGACACTGAGATCAGAAGTTATGACCATTTTAAGAAAAATTTGACAGGGATCTGTACACAGAAATGGAGTTTTGGAGGCCTTATGATGGTTTTCTAGGTTTTAGGGTCCTAAAAATGACATGAACTTTATTCAAGTTATCCTTATGCGTAGATCTCTTTGTAGCCTTCGATTTGATATGTGGTAGAGCTCAAACAGACAACTAGAGTGAATGTTATGGTCGTTTGAAGTTGGAGTTTTTTTGGAGTGGTATAACTAATATATCTAATGTTTCTTTGATCTTCTCACAGATTTGATTAGACTTGGTCCTCACTCAGCTCACGAGCTTCGGTTTTACTAGTCACAACAATCAAACAGACACCTGAAAGAGAAGTTATACCTATTTTAGTGAATTGTGGGTTTCTTAGGTATTTAGGCGCTAGGAGGGTTGCTAAATTTAAAACGATAATAACTTCTGCTACGTGTGTTCATTTTAGCTCTACCACATATCAAATCGATGATTCTGAAATGATACACACTCTGGTAACCACTGGGACCCTTTCTGACATTCTTCAACCCCCCAAAAGACCCAAAATCCCTTTGGATGGTCAAAAGATTGGATTTGGGTGTCCGTTTCGCAATAACTTCATCTATGGGTGTCTATTTTTCCTCTACCACATTTCAAATCGAAGCTAGAGACTAGACCTACACTCCTATAACCACTGAAGCACCTTCTCACATCCTTGAAGGCCCAAAAAGGTACTTAAACCCTCTAAAAGACCTTAACTTCTACTTAGGGAGTCCGTTTTGCCTCTACCATATATTAAATCAAAGCTTTCGACTAGATCCACACATCTGTGACCAATAGGAACACCCTATAACGTACATAAAGTCCCAAAAGGTCCTACATCCCTCCAATTGACAATAACATCTGCTATGGGTGACCGTTTCACCTCTACCACATATCAAATTGAAGCTTGTGACTAGCTCTACACATCTGTGACAACCATGAACAACTAAATAACCCTAATAAACCATGAATAACAACATTAACACTAAAAACAATTAAAAACCACGCAAAACCCTAAACCCCCTAACAAATCCTAAAAAACACTAACAAACTCTAACAAAACCTAAAAAACCCTAACAAACCCCAAAAAACCTAAAAAAACATAACAAACCCTAAAATACAATAACAAATCCTAACAAGCCCTGTCAAACCCCAAGAAGCACTATAAAACCCCAATAAACACAAAAATCCCGACGAAACCCTAAGAAACCCTAACATAACCCTAAAAACCCTAAAAACCCAAACAAAACCCTAAGAAAACCTAAGAAACACTGACACACCCATAGAAACCCCAACACACCCTTAGAAACCCTAACACACCCTTAGAAACCCTAGCACACCCTTAGAAACCTCAATGCACCCATAGAAACCCTAACATAACCTTAAAAACCCTTAGAAACCATAGCACACCCTTAGAAACCCTAACCCGCCAATAAAAATCCCAACACACCCTTAGAAACCCTAACACACCCTTAGACACCCTAAATCACTCTAATAAAAACTAATAAATCCTATCAAACCCTACCAACCAATAATAAACCATAATAAGCCCTAATAAAACCCTAAATCCCACTACTGAACCGTAATAAACACAAATAAAACGTAATAAACCCTAAAAACCCTATTATACCCCAATAAAAGCTACAAAATTACTAAAAACCCAAATATACAACAAAAACGCTATTAAACCATTCAAAATGCTAATATTCACAAAAAAACCCAACAAACCCGGAAAAACCTGAAAAAACTCTAAAAAACCATAAAAACCCAAAAAAAACCCCCTAAAAACCCTAAAAACCCTAAAACCCTAAAACCCTTAAAAATCCTTAAAAATCCTAAAAACCCCTAAAAACCCTAAAACCCCTAAACGCCCTAAAAATATGAAAAACCTGAAAAAACCCAAAAACAAACCTAAGGACCCTAAAACCCTCAAAAACCCTAAAAAAACCCTAAAAACCCAAAACACCACGAAAAACGCTAAAAACCCTAAAAAGTATAAAAATTCCTAAAAACCCTAACCAACCCTATAAAACCATTAAAACCCCTAAAAACACCTATAAAACCCTAAATACCTCAAAAGAAACCCTAATACACTCTAAAGAACCCTAGAAACCCTAAAAAAGAACCCTAAAGAACCACTAAAGCCACTAACCACACTACATGAACCGTATCAATTGCTACAAAAACCCTAACAAACGAGACGAAACACTACAAAAATTTCCAAATAATAGCCTACAAAACCCTACAACCCACTAATAATCCCTAGAAAACTATAATAACACCAAAATAAATCATAACAACCCCCAGAAACCCCAAATTAATTGTAACAAATCCTAAAAATGCCAAATAAATCGTAACAAACTGAAACAAACTTCTAATAAACCCCTATATCCTAAAAAATCATAATAAACCCTAATAAATCGCAATAAACCCAAATACACGTTAAAACCCCTAATAAATAAAATAAACCCTAATAAACCCTAATAAATTCTAAATATCCCTAAAAAGGTAGATAAACCCTAGAATAAGCTATTAATGCCTACGACGGAAATCATTTTTTTTCATTATCAGAAAGCCAGTTTATAGGGGTTGCCGGGACCCAAGGAGACAATCAAAACATTTCAAAATTCAAAAAACCACCCTTCAAAGGAAACCGCGTAACTCCTCAAGCCGCGAGCCCACGCGCCGCCTCGAAACCCGGGATCACCTGCCACCGTCTCATCATCCTCGGGATACGCCCCTGATGCGACCGGAAAACCCACTTTCACCAGGACACCGACGAGGTTCACCGGCTCCCGTCGACTCCATCACCGGTGACCGTCGTCGGCCACCGTCGATCGTCGTCATCTATCGTCGACCGTCGTCGTCACCAACATCACAGACCTTCAGTGTCAATTGACCTCGCCGGTACAAATTCATCGGTGGAGGCCGAAGAAATCACAACATACAGAAACTTCCACTCACACAAAAACATAATCCTCGAAACAAAGAGGAACAGAATCATCCCAGGCTCGCAAAGACGCATGAACATCAAAAACTGTGGCATGAAACCACCAGATCCATACATGAAATGGCAACACAAATTCACCCATCCAGGAACTCGAAGCAGGATGGACAGAAAGAAAAAACCAGAAAAACGCACAAAACTGGAAAAGGACCCAATAAAAACCAGATCTAGTTCCGAAACCCAGCGCCACCAACCTTCAGACCCCCGGAAGCCACGCCCCTCACCAGATGCCTGCGACCACGAACAGGAAGACTCCCTCAACCCGTGGACTCTGGGACTCGGTCGTTCGACGCCTTCTCCGCCGTGAAAGAAGGCTGAATCAAGCGCACCATCATGGCGATCGAGCCAAGGAAGTCCCCGCCACGAACCACAAACAAGGAAGGGGAGGAAGCGACGCCTGACCGGGGTGAAATCAGGAGGCGGCGCCGGGAGAGAAAACCCTCGCGCTGCGTCGCCCCTTACGAGCTCATCCCATTATTCATCCTCTTCTATTAATGCCTACAAAATCCCAATAAAACCCTAATATACAATAAAAAATTTTAATCAACTGTAACAAATCCTAAAGAACACTAATAAACCCTAAAGAACCCTATAACCCCAAAAGAACCATATTAAACTCTAAAGAACACTAAAAAAATAACGAACCCAAAAATACTAAAACACATTATATAAACCCCAAAAACCGCTACAATACCCAAAGAAACCCTAAAATACACTAAAAAACCCTAACAACCCGTATCAATACCAAAAAAAATAAACCCATAAAATCCCCCAAAACCATTAAAAAGACATTAGATACCATAAAAACCCATAAACACCCGTTAACAACCCTTAAAAACCCTAAAAAACACTACAAACCAAAAACAACCATTAAAACACTAAAAACGCTTCAAATAGACACATAAACCCTAAAAAAGTTACATAAATCCTAAAAAATGCAACAAAACCCCTAAAAACGCAACATAAACAAATAAACACATCATAAACCAAAAACATGCTATATAAACCCTAAAACCACAACACAAACCCTAGAAATGTAACATAAACCCTAAAAAACACAACATAACCCCTAGAAAATGCAACATAAACATTAAAAACGATACATAAAACCTAAAAACACAACATAAACCCTAAAAAAACTACATAAACCCTAAAAATGTTACAGAAACCCTAAAAAATGCAACCTAAATGTTGCATCACCCCTAAAAATGCTACATAAAACCAGAAAACGCAACATAAACCCTAAAAAATTCTACATAAAACCAAAACCCTAAATACGCTACATAAACCATAAAAATGTTACATAAACCCAAAAAAATGATACATAAAACCTAAAACTGCTAACTAAATCCTAAAATTGCTACATAAACACTAAAAATGATACATAAACTCTAACAATGCAAAAAATACTATAAAAAATGCTACAAAAACCCTAAAGATGCTTCAAAAACCTAAAAAATATTAAACCCTAATATACCATAATATAAAAAATTAAACCCCAATAAACCCCTAATAAACCCCTAAAGTACCACTATAGCCACTAACAAGGCTACATAAACGCTAAAAATTGCTACAAAAAATCAAAAAATGCTTCAAAACCTGAAAAATGCAACAAAACCCAAAAAATGCTAAAATAACCCTGAAAAGCATAAAAAAATTCAAACACACCCATAAAACCCAAAAAAACGCATACAACCCCAAACAACTCAAACAAACCGTAACAAACCCTAAAAACGCTAACAAAACCTAACAAACCCTAACAACCACTAATAAACCCTAAGAACCACTAATAAACCATAATATCCTCTAAAACACACTATTAAACCCTAAAAACCCTAATAAACACTAATAAATCGTAATAACATGTAATAAACTCTAACAAACTCTATTAGACCCTATTAAATGCTACAAAAGCCCTAAAACCCCTAATTCATGTTACTAATCCCTAATAAATAAAATAAACACTAATAAACCCTAATAAATCATAAATAACACTAAAAAAGGTTGATAAACCCGAGAAAAATCTATTAATGCCTACAAAAGCCCAACAAAACCCTAATACACAATAAAAAAGCTAATAAACTGTAGCAAATCCTGAAGAACACTAACAAACCCTAAAGAACCATATTAAACTATAAAGAACTCTAAAAACCCCTAAAGAACCCAAAAAATGCTAAAACACAATATATAAACCCTAAAACCGCAACAATAAACAATGAAATCCTAAAACTCACTAAAAACCCTAAAAACCCCAATCAATCCCAAAAAAATAACTAAACCCATAAAACCCCCCAAAACCCACTAAAAACCCATCATATACCTTAAAAAACCATAATCACCCGTTAACAACCCTTATAAACCCTAAAAACACTACAAAACATAAACAACCATTTAAACCCTAAAAAGTCTTGAAGTAGATACATAAACCCTAAAACGTTATATAAACCCTTAAAATGCAACAAAAACCCTAAAAATGCAACATAAACCAAAAAATGAAACATAAACCCAAAAAATGCTACATAAACCCTAAAAGCACTACAAAACCATAGAACTATAACATAAATCCAAAAACACACAACCTAAACCCTAAAAATCACAACATAGACATTAAAAAACACTAAATAAAACCAAAAAACACAATATAAACCCTAAAAACACTACATGAAACCAAAAAACGTTACATAAACCCTAAAAAATGCAACATAAAGGCAACATCACCCCTAAAAACGCTAAATAAACCCAAAAAATGCTACATAAACCCTAAAAAATGCTACATAAAACCTAAACCCTAAACCCGCTACACAAACCCATAAAACGCTACATAAACCCTGAAAATGATACATAAAACTTAAAACTGCTAACTAAACAGCAAAATGGTACATAAACAATAAAAATGCTACATAAACTCTAACAACGCTACACAAACCCTAAAATAGGCTACAAAAACCCTAAAGACGCTTCAAAACCCTCAAAAATATTTTACCTGAATGTACCATAAGATAAAAAATTAAACCCTAATAAACCACTAATAAACCCCTAAAGAACCACAAAATCCACTAACAATGCTACATAAACCCTAACAATTTCTATAAAAAACAGTAAATGCTTCAAAACCCACAAAATGCATCAAAACCCCAAAAAATGCTAAAATAACCCTAACAAAGCATAAAAAATCAAAACAAACCCTTAAAACCCAAAAAACGCATAAAACACCAAACAACTCAAAGAAACAATAACAAACCCTAACAACCCCTAAGAACCACTAATAAAACCTAATAACCCATAAAACCCACTATTAAACCCTGAAAACCCTAATAAACACTAATAAATTTTAATAACCTGTAATAAACCCTAAAAAACTCTATTAGACCCTAATAAATGCTACAAAATCCCTAAATCCCCTAATATACAATAAAAAACACTATTAAACCATAATAAACCCTTATAATCACTAAAAACCCTTAAAAACCCGACAAAATGCTACAAAAACCTCTAAATAATTGCCTACAAAACCCTACATCCCACTAATAAACCCTAACAAACCCTAACAACCCCAAAATAAATCGTAACAAACCCTAAAAACCCCAAATAAATCGTAACAAATCCTAACAACGCCAAATAAATCGTAACAAACTGAAACAAACCATAACAAACCCCTAATAAATCGCAATAAACCCTAACAAAGCATAATAAACCCTAATATATTGTAAAAAATCCTAAATACACGTTACTAAACCCGAATAAATAAAATAAACCCTAATAATCCCTAACAAACCCGACAAAACGCAACAAAAACCTCCAAATAATAGCCTACAAAACCCTACAACCCACTAATAAACCCTAACAAACCCTAACAACCCCAAAATAAATCGTAAAAAACCCAAACAACCCCAAATAAATCGTAAAAAATCCTAAAAATGCCAAATAATATGTAAAAAACTGAAACAAACCATAAAAAACCCCTAAAAACGCTACATAAACACTAAAAATGCTATATAAACTCAAACAACTCTACAGAAACCCTAAAAATGCTACAAAAACCCTAAAGACGCTTTAATACCCTCAAAAATAATATACTCTAATATACCATTATAGACAAATTAAACTCTAATAAACCACAAATAAACTCTAATAATCCCTAAAACACCTTATAATCCCTAAAATCCTAAGAAACTGTACTCAACCTTAATAAACCCCCAAAAATACTTAATAAACCCTAATAAATGCTAATAAACACTAAAAACATTAAAAGAGAACCTAAACAAGCCTAACTAACCCTAATAGACACTAATAAACACTAATAAACCCTAATAAACCACAAACAAACTCAAAAAAGACCTCATAAACCATTAATAAAGACAAATAAACCCTACTCAACCCTAACAAAACTTAACACACCATAATAACCCAAAATAAACCATACAAAACCCTAATAATGAAAAAAATGCTAGTATACCTTAAAAATTCCTAGAAACCCTAATAAACTCTAATATAACCTAATAAACCCTAAAAACACGCACAAATAATAAAAAAATGATCACAAACAATAAAAACACGCTATATTACCTTGAAAGACCTAAAAACACTAATATAACCTAATAAAGTCAAAAAACTCTAATATACCTTAAAAATCCCTAGAAACCCTAATGAACCCTAATAAACTCTAATATAACCAAAGAAACCCTAAAACTCTCACAAACCAAAACAAAACACTCACAACCAACAAAAACACGCTATATTTTCTGAAATGTCCTAATAAACACTAATATAACCTAATAAAAAAAACTAATAAACACCTATCAAACCCTAGTAAAACCTAAAAATCCATAATAAACATTAATAAAATAGAATAAACCCTAATAAAACCCTAAAAATACCTTCTTAACCCTAATAATCCTTGACACACCATAACAAAACCTAATAAAACCCAACTAAACCCCAATAAACAAAAAACACAAACAATCAATTAAAAAGCCCTAGAAACCCTAATAAACCATAATAAATTTAAATAAAAGCTAATGAACAATTAAACATGCTCACAAACACTAAAAACACCCAAATAAAACCTAAAAAGTCATAACAACCACTCATATATATTAACAAAAACTAAAAACCCCTCATATACCCTAATAAAAACACTAACAAACCCTAGTAAACCCTAAAAATCCCTAACAAAACCTAATAAACCGTACTCAACCCTAATAAACCCTAATAAAACCTAAAAGATACCGACTCAACCTTAATAAAACCCTAAAAATACCTACTCAACCCTAATAAACCTTAACACACCATAATAAACCATAATAAACCATAATAAACACCACTAAACCCTAAAAAAACAAATATATCATTAAAAAGCCCTATAACCCCTAATAAATGATAATAACCCTATCAAAGCTTAAAAGTTCTAATAAACCCAAATAAACACTACTAAACACTAAAAATCTCTAATATACCCTATTAAAAATTAATTAACCATAATGAACCCTAGTGAACCATAATGAACCCTAATAAATCCTAAACATACCCAAATATACCATAATATACCCTAATAAACCCAACTCAAATCCTAATAAAACCCTAAAAATACCTAATGAACCCTAATAAAACTTAACACACCATAATAAACCCTAATAAAATCCTAGTAACCCCCACCAAACCCAAAAAAATGCAAATATACCATTAAAATACCCTAAAACCCTATCAAACCATAATAAATCTTAATAACACCTAAAAATAATAAAAATGATAGTTAACCATAAAAATACCTCTAATAATAATAGTAGTAATAACATACGTGCATGTGCATATGCGTGTGCATATGCATGTGCATGGTTTAAATATTAAATCAAAACACACGTGCATGTGCATATGCATGCACATTTTCATTGAATGATAATAAATTATAAATTATAAATAATAACGCATGTGAATTTAATGTGTATGTGCATGTGCATGTGAAAGATAATAAATAATAAATAATAACACACCTCAAAGTGTATGTGCATGTGCATGGTAATAAACAATTAATAATAACAAAGTCCACATGAATGATCATTTTCATGTTAATGATAATAAATAATAAATAATAACACATGTGATAATAGAATAACACAAGTGCAGTGTGTGTGCACGTGCATTAGAATAAATAAAAATAACACATGTGATAGTAGAATAACGCAAATTCATTTCATTTTCATGTTCATGGTAATAAATAATATATAATAATGCACGTGTATGTGGATTAACATGTAATGATAATGATAATGAAGCATGCACGTGCATGGTAATAAATAATAAATAGCAACGCACACGCATGTTCATATGTATTTAATGATACAAACATTAATAATAATAATAATAATAATAGTAATAATAGAATAACGCAAGTGCATTGCATGTGCACGTTCATATAAGTAAATAATAAATAAGTAATAGTAAATAAGAACGCACATGCATGTGCATGTGCATTTACATATGATAATAATATTTATAATACTAATTGTAATAATAATAATAATAATAATAATAACGCATGCACATGCATGGTAATAACTAATGAATAAGAATGCACATGCATGTGGATTTTCATGTGATAATGATAATAATAATGATAATGATAATAATAATAACAAAAACAACAACAATAATAATAATAAATGTGATAATAATAGTAATAATAATAATAATAATAATAAATGAATAATACAAGTGCATTGCATATGCACGTGCATGGTAATAGATAATAAATAATAATGCACGTGCATCTGCATTTGCATGTTATGATAATAATAATAACAGTAGCAGTAGTAGTAGTGATAATAGTAGTAGTACCAATGCATGTGATAATAGAATATTCCATGTGCATTACGTGTGCATGTGCATGGTAATAAATAATAACGCGCGTGCAATGCATTTTCATGTGATGATGATGACGATAATAATAATAATAATAATATTAGTAATAACAACGGATGTGATAATAGAATAACGCACATTCATTGAATGTGTGTGTTTATGTATTTGCTTGTGCATTTGCATGTACATTTTCATGTGATGATAATAACAGTAACAACAACAACAACAACTACCACAATAATAATAATAACAATAATAATAACAACATATTTGATAATAAAATAACGTGTGTGCATTGCATGTGCAAGTGCATGGTAATAAAAAATAAGTAATAATGCACGTGCATGTGCATGTTCATGTGCATGAGATGATAATAATTATAATAATAATAGTAATAGTAATAATAATGCACGTGCATGTGCATGTTCATGTGTAGTCCAGATCTAGGTTTCCAGATCGATGTCGTCCTTTCCAGATCTTGGATTCCTTTGTGGCTACAAGAGCGTGATGTTATGCATGGCGTTCTTAGTGTCCTATTTGGCGTTCCCATGTCCTCGGGTTCTCATTGCGGCCTCCACATGTTCCCTACTACCTCCGGGTTGTGTTGCAAGATGTGGCATGCTCCTCCTAGATTTCAGGATTTGGTCTCGGCTTTGGGTTCTTGGTGTCGGACCTGGCGCTTCAGACCATGAAATCCCACCCCGGCTACTTCCCGACCTGATGACGGTTCTGGTGTGCTTTGGTTTACTTGGGATTGGCTCCAGTGGCTTGGAGGGGGGGGCCTACTCTCTCCATCTTCAGGTTCCCTTCATTTTTGATCAAATGCTATTTGTATTTTTTGTGGTGGGTGTTTGTTGTGGTTGTTTCTGCTGGATACTGGTCATTGATTGCTGCAAGATGATGTTGCTTGGTGGTGAATGTTGTGATGGTGGTTTTCTTGAGGCTGTTGGAGGTTGGTGTTTGTGTCTTTGTAGTGCTGAAGTTGGGTTGATGAAGTTGCTGTATATGGTTTGGTTTTGCTGGCTGTTGGTTTTTGATGTGCTGGGAGGTGATGTTGGGGACATTTAGGTTTTTCTGCTTTTTGTGTTTTTTTATTCTTTGGGTTTTTTGCGTCTTTTTTGGGTTGGGGTTGTAAAGGGTTTTTTGGGTGTGGGTCGTTTGACCCCTCCCCTCCCTTGTCTGCTATATCATTCTTTCTAATAAATTTGGGGGGGTGGTGGTAATAGCCTGACCCACATATCTTCCTTGCCTTAATAAACTATAATAATCCCTAAAAACACCTTATAATCTCTAAAACCCCTAAGAGACTCTACTCAACCTTAATAAAACCCCAAAAATATGTTATAAACCCTAATAAATGATAATATAACCAAATAAATCCTAAAACACGTTAAGAAAACCTAAAAAACCCTAACCAACCCTAATAGACACTATTAAATACAAATAAACCGTAATAATCCCCAAACAAACCCTAAAAATCCCTAATAAA
Organism: Viscum album; assembly: GCA_963277665.1. Classification (NCBI taxonomy): domain Eukaryota; kingdom Viridiplantae; phylum Streptophyta; class Magnoliopsida; order Santalales; family Viscaceae; genus Viscum; species Viscum album. The sequence goes on along the minus strand of OY728167.1, from coordinate 856,996,700 downwards.
CCATAAATCAATCCAAATAAACCCTCCTCAACCCTAACAAACCTTAACACACCATAATGACCCCAAATAATACTCTACAAAACCCTAATAATGAAAACAAACACCAGTATACCTTAAAAAATTCCTAGAAACCCTAATAAACTCTAATATAACCTAATAAACCCTAAAAATGCTCAAAAACAACAAAAAAATGATCACAAACAATAAAGACATGCTATATTACCTAAAAAGACCTAAAAACACTATTATAACCTAATAAAGACAAAAAATGCTAATAAACCTTGAATATACCTAGAAACCATAATAAACCATAATAAACTCTAATATAACCTAAGAAACCCTAAAAACGCTCACAAACAAAAACAAAACGATCACAAACAATAAAAACACTATATTATCTAAAAATATTTAACAAACACTAATATAACCTAATAAATCAAAAAACTAATAAACCCATAACAACCCCTAATAAACCATAGAAATCCCAAATAAACCATAAGGCCTCGGATCGACGACTATCCTCCTTCCCTTGCGGCGCTTGGGTTCTCCTTCGGTTCTTCCTCTTTCCCCCTCCGGCGTGGTCCGGCCCTGATGTCCGCGGCTTCGTCCTGGAATGGTGTCGATCGAGGTTTCCCCCTGTGTGTCTCTACTTCGTTTTGATCCGGTGTTGGCTTTTTCATGCCTTGCAGCTTCAGGATCTTTCTACGGCTTCAGACCGTTCGTTGATGGCTTTGGTTCATGTGGAGTTGACTACATCTCCCCTGGCATCGGATCCCCTGTCTGGCTTGGGTTTGTACTTCGATTTTGGGTTTCTATGTTGGTGTATACCTTTCTAGATCTGGGTTCTTTCTGTGGTTTCAAGAGCTCGGTGTTGGGCTTGGTGTTCCTGTCAGCTTCTTCATCGCTCCCCTGTCCAACGGACCTTGTCGCAGCTTTCGTGCGTTCATCGCTGGCTCCAGGCTGTTCTTTTCCGGCTGCGGTGGGTTCCTCCTTGGCCCCGAGATCCGGTCACGGCTGCGATGATCCTGGATTTTGGCTTCGATATCCCAGCTTGACCTCTTCTCTACCCGACGGTGATCCTGGTGTGCTTCGGTCTCCTCAGGCTCAGCTCCATTGGCTTGGAGGGGGGAGGCCCTATTTTTCGACTCCTCTGGTTTCCTATGCTTTCGATTTTTTGTTTCTGGTGAATTTTTGTGGTATGTGATATTGAATTTTTCTGTTTTTGGCTGCCGAGTGAGGGAAGGAGATGATGTTAATTGATAGTGAATACAGTGATGGTGTCTGGTTTGGGGATGCTAGAGGTGGATGTTTGGTGGTGCTGAAGCTAGGTCAATGATGTTGCTTCTTTTTGTCTGGTGCTGCTGTTTGCAGGTTCTGTTTGGCTTGGAGGTGATGCTGGGGAATTCTTCTTTTCTGCTTTGTTTCTTTTGTTTTCTTTTTGGTCTTTTGTTTTGTGTTTTTTTGGGTTTGGGTCCGTTATGGGTTTTTGGGTGTCAGTCGTTTGACTCCTCCCCTCCCTTGTCTATTGCATATTTTTTCTAATAAATTTGGAGTGGGGGTTGGGAATAGCCTGGCCTTCGTATCTTCCTTGCCCTAATAAACACTAAAAAAATTAATAAACCCTAATAAAACCATAATAAAACCCTATAAATACCTTCTGAACCCTAATAAACTTTGACTCACCATAAGAAAACCTAATAAAACCCAACTAAACCCCAACAAACAAAAAATGGAAACAAACCATTAAAAAGCCCTAAAAACCCTAATATACGATAATAAATTCTAATAAAACCTAATAAACCATAAAAAATGCTCACAAACCCTAAAAACTCACTAATAAAACCTAAACAATCCTAAGAATCCCTCATATATATTAAGAAAAACTAAAAAACACTCATATACCCTAATAAAAGCACTAACAAAGCCTATTGAACCCTAAAAATCCCTAACAAACCCTAATAAACACTACTCAACCCTAATAAACCCTAATAAAGCCCTATAGATACCTACTCAATCCTAATAAAACCCTAAAAATACCTACTCAACCCCAATAAACCTTAACACACTATAATATAACATAACAAACCCCACCAACCCCTAAAAAACACAAATATACCGTTAAAAAGCCCTAAAACCCCTAATAAATGCTAATAAAACCTAACAAAGCATAAAATCACTAATAAACCCTAATAAACACTACTAAACCCTAAAAAACCCTAATATAACCTCTTCAAAATTAATATACCACAATGAACGATAATAAAACCTAATAATTCCTAAACATACCCTAATAAACAATAATATACCATAATATACACTAATAAACCCAACTCAATCCTAATAAAACTCTAAAAATACATAATAAACCCTAATAAACCTTAACACACCATAATAAACCCTAATAAAATTCTAATAACCCCCACTAAACCCTAAAAAATGCTAATATACAATTAAAAAACCCTAAAACCCTAACAAACCATTATAAATGTTAAAAACACCTAAATTTTTTTAAAAAAATCTAGTAAACCCTTAAAGTACCTCTAATAATAATGATAGTAATAAAGCACGTTCATGTGCATGGTTTAAATAATAAATCATAACAAACATGCATGTGAATATGCCTACACATTTTCATGTGAATGATAATAAATAAAAAATTATAAATAATAATGCAAGTGAATTACATATGTATGAGCATGTGCACGTGAAGGATAATAAATAATAAATAATAACGCACATCCAAGTGCATGTGCATGTGCATGTTCATGGTAATAAACAATAAATAATAACCAAGTCCACATGAATGTGCATTTTCATTTGAATGATAATAAATAACAAATAATAACACATGTGATAATAGAATAATGCACATGCATTGCGTGTGCACGTGCATGAGAATAAATAATAATAACACATGTGATAATGGAATAATGCAAGTGCATTGAATTTGCATGTGCATGATAATAAATAATATATAGTAGCCCACGTGCATGTGCATTTACATGTAATGATAATGATAATGACGCATGCATGTGCATGGCTATAAATAATAAATAACAATGCACGTGCATGTGCATGTGCATTTGTATTTGATGATACAAACAATAATAATTATAATAATAATGACAATAGAATAACGCAAGTGAATTTCATGTGCACGTGCATAGTAGTAAATAATAAATAAATAATAATAAATAAGAACGCACATGCATGTGCATGTGCATTTACATTTGAAGATAATATTAATAATACTAATTGTAATAATAATAATAACGCATTCACGTGCATGGTAACAAATAATAAATAACCACACACAGGCATGTTCGTTTTCATGTGATAATGATAATAATAATGATAATAATAATAATAATAATAATTTGTGATAATAATAATAATAAAATAATAATACAAGTGCATTGCATTTGCACGTGCATGTTAACAAATAATAAATAATAACGCACGTAAATCTACATTTTCATGTGATGATAGTAATAATAACAGCAGTAGTAATAATAGTATTAGTAGTGGTGATAATAGTAGTAGTACCAATGCATGTGATAATGGAATATTGCATGTGAATTAGGTGTTCACGTGCATGGTAATAAATAATTACGCCCGTGTGTTTCATTTGCATGTGATGTTGATGATAATAATAATAATAATAATAAAACAATGCATGTGATAATACAATAACACATGTGAATTATATGATCGTGTATGTGCATTCGAATGTGCATTTGCATGTGATGATAATAACAACAACAACAACAACCACCACCACCACAATAATAATAATAACAATAATAATTACAATGCATGTGATAATAAAATAACGTTTGTGCATTGCATGGGCATGTGAATTGTAATAAAAACATAATAATAATGCATGTGAATGTGAATGTGCATGTGGATGAGATGATGATGATAATAATAATAATAATAACAGTAAAAATATGTTATAGTTGTTTGAAAAAACAGCAGACAAGACAAAAATGCTAGAAATGGAGTCTCGAAAAACCTTACAAATCACAGAGTCATTGAAAAAGGCACAACTTCCACTTCTAGTGTCCATTTCCACTTCATGAATAGTCAAACTGAATCTCAATGAACTAACTATGATAAAAATATGTTCCAATGGCCGAACAGACGCACAGATAAGAAGTTATGACCATTTAACAAAATTTTGACAGGGATCCGTACACGGAAATGGAGTTTTAGAGGCCTTATGATGGGATTATAGGATTTTAGGGTCTCAAAAGTTACTTGAACTATGTTTAAGTCATCCTTCTGCGTAGATCTCTTCGCTACATTTGATTTGATATGTGGTAGAGCTCAAACGGAAAACCAGAGAGAAAGTTATGGCCGTTTGAAGTTTGACTTTTTTTGGAGTGGTATAACTAATATATCTTATATTTCATTGATCTTCTCATATTTTCTACTAAACATGGTCCCCACTCATCTCAATATATTCTATTTGACTGGTCACAATTCTCAAACAAACACCCGAAGGAGAAGATATGCCTATTTTAGTGGGTTGCAGGTTTCATAGGTTTTTAGGCGCTAGGAGAGTTTCTAAAATTAAAATGACAATAACTTCTTCTTAGTGTGTTAATTTAGGCTCTACAAAATATCAAATTGAATATTGTGAAAAGATACAAACTCTGGTAACCATTGGATCCCTTTCTGACATTCTTTAACCACCCAAATGACCCAAAATCCCTTTGGATGGTCAAAAGACTGGTTTCTCATGTACGTTTTGCAATAACTTCTTCTATGGGTGTCCATTTTGCCTCTACCACATATCAAATCGAAGATTGTGACTAGAACTACACTCCTATAACCATGGAAGCATCTTATCACATCCTTGAAGGCCCAAAAAGGTACTTAAACCCTCCAATAGACCATAACTTCTACTCCGGGAGTCCGTTTTTCCTCTACCATATATCAAATAAAAGCTTTCGACTAGATCTACACATATATGACCAATAGGAACACCTTATCACGTTATTAAAGTCCCAAAATGTCCTTAAGTCCTCCAAATGACCATAACATATTCTCTCGGTGTCCGTTTCACCTCTACCACATATCAAATTGAATCTTGCGACTAGCTCTACACATCTGTGATAGCCATGAACAACTAAATAAACCTAAAAAACCATGAATAACCCCATAAACACTAAAAACCATTAAAACCCATGAGAAACCCTAACAAACCCTAACAAACCCTAACACTCACTAACGAACCCTATGAAACCCTAACAAACCCTAACAAAACCTAACAAACCCCAAAAAACCCAAAAAACCATAAAAACACTAAAAAACCCTAAAACCCCTAAAAAACCCAAACAAACCCTAATTAACCCCATGAAGTACTAAGAAACCCCAATAAACCCAAATAAACCTGAAGAAACCCTAAAACATCCCCATGAAACCATAAGAAACCCTAACAAAACCCTAAAAACCATATCAAAACACTAAGAGAACCTAAGAAACACTAAGAAACAATTAGAAACCCTAAAAAACCCTTAAAAACACCAACACACCCTTAGAAACCCTAGAACACCCTTACAAACCCCAACACACCCATAAAAACCCTAATACAACCTTAGAAACCCTTAGAAACCATATCACACCCTTAGAAACCCGAACAAGCCCATAAAAAACCTAACCCACCCTTAGAAACCCTAACACACCCTTAGAAACCCTAACAAACCCTTAGACACCCTAAATCACACTAATAAGCACTAATAAATCCTAACAAACCCTACCAACTAATAATAAACCATAATAAACCCTAATACACTCTATAATACATTACAAAACCCTAATAAACACTATTAAATCGTAATAAACCATAAAAACCCTATTAAACCCCAATAAGAAATAAAAAATACCTAAAAACCCAAATATACAACAAAAATGATATTAAACCATTTAAAATGCTAATATTCACAAAAAACCCTGAACAAACCCAGAAAACCCTAAAAAACCCTCAAAACCCTAAAAACCCTAAAAAACCCAAAAACACTAAAAAATCCTAAAAATCCAAAAAACCCTAAAACCCCTAAAAACATGAAAAAACCAAAAAAAACCCAAAAATAAACCTAAAAACTATAAAAACCTCAAAAAATACTAAAAACCTTAAAAACCACTAAAATACTAAAAACCCTAAAATGGTTAAAAATGACTACTAAAACCCTAAACAACCCTGTGAAAACCTTAAAAACCCTAAAGACCCCCATCCAAACCCTAAAAACCTCAAAAGAAACCCTAATACACCATAAAGATACCTAAAAACCCTAAACCCCTAAATAACTACTAAATCCACTAATAACACTACATAAACCCTAACAATTGCTACAAAAAACCGAAAAATGCTTCAAAACCCACAAAACACAACAAAACTCCAAAAAATACTAAAATAACCCCAACAAAGCATAAAAAATCCAAACACACCCACAAAACGCAAAAAAATGCTTAAACCCCCAAACTACTCAAAAAAACCGTAACAAACCCTAAAAACCCTAAAAAAACCTAACAAACCCTAACGACCACTAATAAACCCTAAGAACCACTAAGAAATTCTAATAACCCCTAAAACCCACTATTAAACACTAAAACCCTAATAAATACTAATAAATCGTAACAACTTATAATAAACCCTAAAAACTCTACTAGACCATAATAAGTGATACAAAAGCCCTAAACCCCTAATATACAAGAAAAACTTTATTAAACCATAATAAACCCTAATAATCACTAAAAACCCTAACAAACCCGACAAAATGCTATAAAAACTACCAAATAATAGCCTACAAAACCCTACAACCCACTAATAAACCCTAACAAACCCTAATAACCCAAAAAAAATCGTAACAAACACTAACAACCCCAAATAAATCATAACAAATCCTAACAATTCCAAATAAATCATAAAAAATTGAAACAAACCAAAACAAACCCCTAATAAATAGCAATAAACCCTAAAAAATCATAATAAACCCTAATAATTTTTAATAAACCCAAATACACATTACTAAACCCTAATAAATAAAATAAACCTTAATAAACCCTAATAAATCCTAAATAACCCTAAAAGAGGTTGATAAACCCTAGAAAAGGCGATTAATGCCTACAAAATCCCAATAAAACCCTAATATAAAATAAAAATGCTAATAAACTGTTACAAATCTTAAAGAACACTAATAAACCCAAAAGAACCCTAATAAAACCTAAAGAAGCATATTAAACTCTAATGAACAATAAAATACACTAAAGAACCCAAAAAACGCTAAAACACATTATAAAAACCCTAAAAACTGCTACAATACCCAAACAAACCCAAAAACACAATAAAAACCCTAACAACCCCTATCATTCCCAAAAAAACAAATAAACCCATAAACCCACCCAAAAAACCATTAAAATCCACCAGATACCATAGAAAACCATAAAAACCTGTTAACAACCCTTAAAAACCCTAAAAAGTACAATCCATAAGCAACCATTAAAACCCTAAAAAAATTATTCAAACAGATACATAAACCTGAAAAATGTTACATAAACCCTTAAAAATGCAACCAAAACCTGAAAAATGCAACAAAAACCAAAATACACAACATAAACCCAAATAACGCAACATAAACACTAAAAGCACTACATAAACCCTAGAATTGTTACATAACCCCTAAAAAAACACAACATAAACCCTAAAAAATGCAACATAAACCTTAAAAAATTCTACATAAAACCTAAAAATACCATATAAACCCTAAAAACACTACATGAACCCTAAACACGTAACATAAACCTTAGAAAATGCAACATAAATGCTACATCACCCCTAAAAATGCTACATAAACCCAAAAAACGCAACATAAACTCTAAAAATGTTACATAAAACCTAAACCCTAAACAGCTACATAAACCCTAAAAGTGTTACATAAACCCTAAAATGATACATAAAATCTAAAATTGCTAACTAAACCCTAAAATGCAACATAAACACTAAAAATGATAAATAATCTCTAACAACACTACACAAACCCAAAAAAATGCTACAAAACCCCTAAAGACGATTTAATACCCTCAAAAATATTAAACCCTAATATACAATAATATAAAAAATTAAATCCTAAAAACCCCTAATAAACTATAATAATCCCTAAAAACACCTTATAATCCATAAAAACCCAAAGAAACTCTACTCAACCCTAATAAAACCCCCAAAATACCCAATAAACCCTAATAAATGATAATAAAACCTAATAAAACTAAAAACACGTTAAGAAAACCTAACCAACCATAATAGACCCTAATAAACACTAATAAACACTAACAGTACGAGAGAAATGGGATTTGAAGCCCCCTGACATGGGCGACCACCTTTGGTGGTCGCTGCGCTTTAAAGAAAAAGCTTCAGTGCCCCCCCCCTCCCCTCAAGAAACCCTACCCATGTCCCTCACTGTCGCCTGTCCCCCATCGCCATCCACCCTCCGCCCTCACCGCCCATCCCCTCACTTCCCTCCACCCCTCGCCGCATGTCCCCTCGCCGCCCTCTGCCCTCCACCCCCTCTGGCCTCCGCCCCCTCCGCCCTCTGACCCCCTCCCTTCGGCCTACGTCCTCCGACCTCTACCCTCCTCCCTCCACCCCCTTCGACCTCCGCCCCCTCTGCACTCCAGCCTCCGGCCTCCGACCTCCGGTCTCTGCCCTCCGCCCTCCGTCCTCCACCCCCTCTGCCCTCCGCCCCCTCGGCCCTTGGCCCTCCGCCCTCCACCACTTCATTGCTTTCCCTCGCCCCCTCGACGCACTCCGTTCCAGCTCTCCACCATCCCCCATCCCCTCCCTCTTTGTCCCCCTTCCTCACTGCACCATCACTGCTCGTCCCCTCCCTCACCGTTTCCTCCCATGAAACACCACCACCACCCGTTCCCCTCCCTCCCCACACGGCCGCTACTCATCCAATTGCCACTGTCGCCCGTCCACTCTGGCTCCCTGCTGTCCTTGTCCCCTCCGTTGTCGTCCCATCCTCATTGCACAGTCTACACCTCACCGCCTCCTCTCCTCTATCTCGCCGCCACCGTCGCCACCCATCCCCTCCCTCATCACACCGTCTCTAGCTCCGGCTCCCCTCCGCTGCCTCTCCTCTCCCTTATGGCACCGCCTTCGGCTCCCCTCCCTTCGAGGTTTGTTGCACAATCAGGTATGACATTACAAGGGATTTCACTAACATTCAATTATCAATTCGATTGTTTATTATTCAGAGAAATAATTTGATTATTTTATCAATGGTCCACAAGCAATTGGTTAGTATTTATTTTAAATATATTTGATATGAAAAATTAATGTAATAAGTCTTTACTAAATGTTTGAAATAAAGTTATTATTATGGATAAGAGTTGGATTGATCTTCTAAATCGAACGTCTATAGAATATTTCAATGGGTGGGGGCTACTACAACCTCTCGATGCATTGGTAGGTCCAATGAGACAAAACATTTTGGCGACAGACCCTTCGAGTTTTTTTCCAAAAATCAGACAGATTTCTACCCATAGAACTAAACTGTTTTTATGGTATTTTGTTTCATGTTCCAGATACATGACATCAAATTAATAAGCATTATATTTATTCATTATTGGTTATTATTATTATCCATGAGGTTTTCACTAAGACAAAATCTATGTATTCAGTTTCATTCTCAGGTTATTAGTGGAAATAGTGGTTCATTTATTCACCATTCCATTTTTATTATGTCATATTTATTATTATTCACTTATTATTGTACTCATGCTTCTGCTATTTGTTACCCTTACTGAGCGTTTGAGCTCACCCCTTTCATTTTTTACCTTCAACAGGTTATGAAGAGGAGGTCATTCATTGAGTTCTTGTGGATGAAGTTTTTGTTTTTCATTATGTATTGTATCTTGTAACCTTATCCAATGTAATTTATGTTAAATAAATCTATATAGTTTCTTCAAGACTACTAAACTAATCCTTCCTTCGGGATTTTCATTCCTTTTAACCATGCCAATATCACAAGTAATGCACCGGCTCCAGCCTAGTGGGGTCGGGGTGTTACAGTTGGTATCAGAGAAGTTTAGTAGGAAACATGGAAACTAGAGTAGGAAATATATAATAGGGAAAAAATCCCTAAGGTATCATTTAAAGATATCTTTACAAGAATGTCCTGGTATTTTGGTAAGGAATAGATTATATGGATCATTAAAGCAATACATCCCTGTCCAGATACGAGCAGGTAGAGGAGGCTCTGGCACAGATGTATCTAGGGGTAAAACCCGAAAACACCGCTTTGATCTCGACTCGAATGGGAACTGGTACACGACAACAGACCTTGTTGCACTCTTGGTCATGGAACTCTCGAGGGATATGCTTAGGATAATACATATTTTCTTTACAAGCCATTATGAAGGAGTTTAATGTAAATTTTACCTCAGAGAAACCATGTTTATAAGATTAGCTATGCATAGAATTTAAAATCTATGTTGAGTGATTTTCTATTTAATATTTATAAACTAATATAGTTTATCCCATTATTTAGAAATGGCATCTAATGTAATAAGGGGAATCAATACTCATTGGCAAGGTAGGGATCTCCCTACTGAGCAAGTGAACATAGTTAATGTTAGAGCAGATCAGATCATGACTATATTGGGACAACTTACACAAGTTGTAACGGATAAACATTCCACACCTGTGTTGGATCGTTTCATGCGGTAGAAGCCCACATATATCAGTGGGACTAAAAATCCAGTGGTAGCTGAGCAGTAGATCAATTCACTGGAAAAAATATTCATGGCATTAAGATGCAATGAAAATGAGAAGGGGGTGCTGGCAGTATATTGCCTCAAGGGTGACACTGACCATGTGGTCCCTGATACAGAATACCATGGAGGAAGAAGAAATAAAATATATGTAGTGGAGAACTTTTAAGGGAATATTATTCCAAAAATATTTCACTCATGAGAAACGAACTGAAATAAAAAGGAAATTCCTTAGCTTAAAACAAAGGGAAGAAGACAGTGTTGCATAGTATGAGGATACTTTTACAAGGCTGGCCAGGTATGCTGTAGATTACGTATGTGACTCGGCAGACAAGATTGATCATTTTTTTAAGGTCTTAAGACAAGTCTTCGGAGGGCACTGGCTTCTCAAACATTTTCATCATATGATGGAATTGTATCAAGTTCCATCAAAACAGAGAGCGAATTTGCTAGATCAAATATTTTCAAATGAAACCAAGATAAGAAGCGGTACTCAGATAACAAAGGAAAAGGAGAACCACCAAATAAGAGAAAGTGAACAAATAGTTTCCAATTATGCGAGAACTATGGAAATAATCATCTTGGGAAATGCTTGAAAGGCATGGGAGTCTGCTATAACTGTGGAGAAAAGGGTCATCAATCCGATGAATGCAAGGGGAAGAAACAATTCAATGATATTCAATGCTTCAATTGCAGAAATATGGGACCCTATGCAAATGAGTGTCCTAGACGCCAAGGAAACATGACTCAGAAAAGGGAAAGAGAGCAAGGGAGAGCTTATGAAATTATAACTACGGAGGTCGAAGTTCCAAATGATGTGGTGACAGGTACTTTAATTGTTTCCTCAATCTTAATCAACACCTTATTTGATTCTGGATCATCGCATTCATTTATATATTCTCAGTTTGCCAAGAAAATTAGATATGTCCAATTTGATTTAATAAAGGAGTTGTCAGTCAAAACTCCCAGGGGATGTATCATTGTAACAAATGCATGTCGAATAGTCCCTCTCCAGTCACCAAAACGTGTTTTAGTTTATAACCTTGTCATCATACCAATGACTGAATTTGATATAATTCTCTGCATGGATTTGCTATCAAATTATGAGGCTAATATTTATTGTAAGAAGAAGGAAGTTACAATTTTTGAAAATGGTGTATAATACCTTTTCATTAGGGCAGAAACATCGCCACATGATTCTTATCGAGAACCACCCCCAGTAGCTCTACTGAATGCAATACTTGGAGAGTAAGATAAACCAACATCTATGGGTGAGGAAAGAAATATTTAAATTGAAGACATGCACATGGTTCAAGGGTAAATTGATGTATTTTCAGAGGATTTACCTGGACATCCTCAAGAGAGGGAAGTTGAGTTCTCTATCGATTTAATTCCTGGTGCGAGACCTATATCAAAGACCCCCTATAGAATGGCCACTGTGGAGTTAGTGGAGCTAAAGAAACACTAGAGGATTTGAGTGAAAAAGGATTTATTCAACCTAGTGTTTCTTCATGGGGATCCCCGGTCTTATTTGTCAAGAAGAAAGAGGGATCCATGAGGCTATGCATTGATTATAGGGAAATCAATGCTATTACAATAAAGAATAAGTATCCCCTGCCTCGGATTTTTGATTTATTTGATCAACTCCACGGATCCCAATACTTTTCAAAGATTGACCTTGGGTCCAGATTTCATCAGCTGCGTGTGAGGAAGGAAGATATTCTTAAGAAAGCATTTCGAACCTGGTATGGGCATTACGAGTTTACAGTGATGCCATTTGGAATGACTAATGCACCCTTTGTTTTCATGGATTTAATGAATATAGTTTTCAAGGAATATCTTGATAACTTTATTATGGTGTTCATCGATGATATCCTGGTATACACAAAAATATATGGAGACCATGAGAAACACTTTCGGATTATTCTGGAAACTCTTAGAAGAAATGAATTATATAGGAAGTTTAGCAAGTGCGAATTCTGGATTCAATCAGTTTCTTTTCTAGGCAATTTTGTCTCTAAGAATGGAATCCTATTTGATCCTGTGAAGAAAAAGTCAATCCACGATTGGACCATGCCAACAAATATAATCGAGGTACGCAGTTTTATTGGCTTAGCAGGTTACTATCGGCGATTCGTTCAGAATTTTCCCTGACTGGATAACCCGCTAACCAAGCTCGCACGTAAAGGAGTTATCTTTGGGTTGAAAAAAGTGTGTACATAATGCATCGAATAATTGAAAAGAAGATTGTTCAATGCTCCAATTTTTACTCATCCATTTGGAAGTGATGGATTTGTGATATAAAATGATGCATCAAAGAATGGGATGGGTTGCGTCCTTATGAAAGACAATAATGTTATTGATTATGAATCAATACATTTGAAGAATCATGAGAAAAATTATCCAACTCGTGATCTTGAGCTAGTAGCCATAATATTTTCTCTGAAAATATGGAGGCATTATCTCTACGGAGAGAGATGTGAGATCTATACGGACCAGAAGAGTTTGAAATACATTTTCACACAAAAAGAACTCAACATGAGGTAAAGAAGATGTCTTGATTTAATAAAAGATTATGGTATTTCAATACACTACCACCCAGGAAAGGAAAATAAGGTGGCAGATGCATTAAGAAGGAAAGATCATGGCCTTTTGAAACAAATGAGGATCAAAAGAGATCCTATATTCATGGATTTACTGAAGATGGATATGGGAATTTCTAGGGAAGGGGAAACATCTTTTCTCTTTCAAATTATTTCTAAACCATCTTTATTAGAGAAAATAAAAAGCTCTCAATCTGATTATGAGAATCTGCACAAGAAAATTAATGTTGTCAAGGATGGAAGACTGGATAACTTCGTGTATGAAGAAGGAGTTCTGAAATTTTGGAAGAGGTTATGAATTTGATTAGTACCTGAGCTAAAAAGGGAACTATTATATGATGCCCATAGCTCAAATTTCTCTATACACTCCGGTAGCACCACGATGTACAAAGATCTGAAAGAATATTTCTGGTGGGATAATATGAAGCGGGAAATTGCTGACTACGTGTCAAGGTGTCTAGTTTTTCAACAAGTGAAGGCAGAGAGACAACATCCCAAAGGAGTGATGTTGTCACGACCCATCCTCGGGGCCCGTGCTGTGACTACCCCAAGCCCGCCTTCCATAGGCCAGGGGCTGGCGACTAGCACCAAGGTGTAAATCCCAGTAAAAAGGGAAGGCACTGCCTTTGAAAAGTAAACAAGCACCACAGAGTAAGAAAGAGGAAAAGTAAATGTTGTACCCCTCTCTCTTGGATTTTAATGATCACAATCACTCTCATCATGTTCAAACTTGTTTTCAAGTGTTTTGATGCTAGGAAAAAGGTTGCCTAGGAGTTTGCCCAAGAAGGCTGATAGTGGACTCTCTGAGTCCACCGGCCAACTGGTGGATTCCCACCGGCCAGCCGGTATGGGCACCGGCCAACCGGTTGTTGCCCACCGGCCAGCTGAAGGACCCAGGCAGTAGGCCTGCCCACTGCCTGGTGCCACCGGCCAACCGGTGAATGGCCACCGGCCAGCCGGTGGAACCCAGACAGAAAGCCTGCTCTGTCTGGACCACCGGCCAGCTGGTGAGACACCACCGGCCAGCCGGTGTGCCCAGTCAAACTAGCCGTTGGGCTTTGACTAGACTTGTACTTTTGACCCCCAACGGCTCCGAAATCCCTCCAATGGCCATATTGAAGTGTTTATGGGTATTTCTCCTATAAATAAGAAACCATGGATGCCGGGAACACTACCAAAAATATATTTTGACGTCTTGATGCTCTAACGACAAATCTCCAAGGTCTCTTGTGATCCATTTCCATCCTTGAAGCTTGAGCTCCCTCTCCATCAGCTGCTCTCACACTTTTGGTGCTCAAGGCTTCCGTGTGTTTGTATTATTTTATTTGTTTAGTTCTTCATTGGGTTTGGATTAAAACAAACCTCTCATTTCCATTCTTTCTTTCAATTGGGTTTCTTGCTACAACCATAATAAAAAAGCAAGCTGTACGAAGGTGTTCTAGCCTACCTTAAAACGGCTAGTGGGTTTCTTGCTACAACCATTAAAAAGCAAGCTGACGTAATTAATCTCTCAATGGTTCTTGTTGGGAGCGGAGACGTAGGCTTGAGAATTAAGCCGAACTCCGTTATCAAATTGTGTCTTGCCTTTTTTTATTTCCGCTGCATTGATAATTGTTTTAAATTGTTAATTATTTTTGAAAAGGAAATTCACCCCCCCCCCCTCTTTCCATCCTCTACGACCCATCATTTGGTATCAAAGGTTGTGTTTGTGTAATACCTTAACCGGTTACAAACTTAATATCCTTAGTGATGGCTAATTCCTCGCATGCTCTCGAAGGGTATTCTATGACTCGAGCTCCATTCTTTGATGGAACCGATTACACTTATTGGAACACTCGCATGATTAGTTTTCTTAGAAGCATTGGTTATCCTATCTATAGGATTTTAATGCAAGGCTATACTTTATCTAACAAGGATGAGTCCAAATGGACCCCCGAAGACATTGCCAATTTTGAGCTTGATGGAAAATCCATGAATGCTCTTCATTGTGGGCTAGATAGTAATGAATTCAACCGTTTTTCTACTTGCTCCTCTTCTTATGAAATTTGGAAACTTTTAGAAGTAACCCATGAGGGCACTAAAAAAGTCAAAGACACTATATTAGACATGTATCGCCAAGATTTTGAAAGTTTCACCATGCACCCTCACGAATCAATTACTGAAATGTTTACTCATTTTACTGACGTTTGCAATGGAAGAAAATCTCTTGGTGAGGATGTTTCTGCAGAAATGATGGTCAAGAAGATTCTTTGGGTCCTACCAAGCTCATGGGCACCAAAGGTGACCGAAATTCAAGAAGCAAAAGATGTCAAGAAAATGCCGGTTGAAGAGATCATTGGATCACTCATGACCTACGAGATCACCATGAAGAGGCAAGCCGATAAAGAAGGTAAAACCTTCAAGGAGAAAAAGAACATTGCTTTCAAAGCAAAGGAAGAAATCTCCTCCGCTGATAGCGAATCCGAGATTGCTCAACTAGCAAGAAAAATGAGCAAATTCATGAAGAAAAAGAAGAACTTTCGAAGGGAACGAAAGTAAGAGCCCAAAGCGAAGAATGAAGTTACATGATTTGAATGTGGAAAGAAAGGCCACATCAAACCAGAGTGCTCCATTTTCAAGAAAAGGGTAAAAGAAAAGAAAAACAAGAAGGCTTTCAAAGCATCCACATGGAGTGCAAGTGATGACTCCATGTCTTCAAGCGACTCAAGCGATGAAGGTGAACAATGCCTAATGGCATTTGATGAGGTATCTTCTTCCGACTCCTCTTCCTCATCTTCCTCTTTCAATAATGACATGTCCTATGAAGATCTCCAAAATGCGAGAGATCAATTAGAGGATGGTTTTCACAAACTTACCTCTAAATTTATGGCTTTGAAAAAGAAAAATAAAATTCTCATTTCTGAAAAAGAACAACTTCTCAAAAAGAATGAGGAACTTACCCTTAAGATCCAAGATATTCCAAATGTTGATTCTTTGAATTAAACCATTAAAGATCTAAGGGAGTCTCTTGACAAGTTCACCCAAGGTGAACAAAATTTTACCAAATTACTAGGTTCTCAGCGTTTGGATAGAACAACACATGGACTTGGCTTTAACAAACAAGCCACTTCTTCTAGAGCACCCACTACTTTTGTAAGGGGGAGCTCTCAATATAAATTTTGTAATTATTGTAAAAAGATCGGGCACATGAATTATGAATGTGATTGTAAAAATGCAAGGTATGTAAGCCCCAAAACCATTACCTACTCGGATGAGTATTTTAGATGGCAACCCTCTAGAAAAATATGGGTTCAAAAGTCTCTTTTAGCTAATCTTTCCGGACCCAAACTTATATGGGTACCAAAATCTATTCTCTCTTGATTTTGTAGGATAAACGCCAAAGAAGTTGGACTTCGAAAGGCTCATGGTATCTCGACAGTGGATGCTCGAGGCACATGTGCGGCGATCCCTCCGAGTTCAACTCCCTTGAAGAATTCGATGGAGGATACGTCACCTTCGGTGACAATTCAAAAAGAAAGATCGTCGGAATAGGTACCATTGGATTTAGTAGCACCTCTTTAATTAAAGATGTTTTATTTGTTAAAGGTTTAAAACATAATCTAATTAGCATTAGTCAACATTGTGATAGTGGTTTTTCAGTAAATTTTCAAAATGATTTATGCAATGTGTTTGATTTTCAAAACAAATTGATATTTTCTGCTTCCCGTTTTCAAAATGTTTACATTATTGATTTAAAGTCTTTAGCTAGCCAAAATTTTAAATGTTTAAGTGCTCTTGACAATGAATCTTGGCTTTGGCATAGAAGGTTGGGGCATTGTAGCTCTCATTCACTTCTAAAGCTTAATAAGAACAAGCTCATCCGTGACCTTCCTAAACTTAAGTTTAAGAAAGATTTGATTTGTGAGCCATGCCAACTTGGCAAGCAACACAAGTCTTCTTTCAAATCTAAGAAGGAAGTGTCCACTTCAAAATATCTTGAGCTCCTACATCTTGATCTTTTTGGTCCTACCCCTGTAGCAAGTCTAGGTGGAAAATCCTATACCTTTGTCCTAGTAGATGACTTTTCTCGTTTCACTTGGGTTTTCTTTTTAGCTCATAAAAATGATGCTTGTAGAACCTTTTTGAAATTCTCTAGGAAAGTAGAAAACGAAAAAGGATATAAAATTATATCGCTCCGTAGTGACCATGGAGGTGAATTCGAGAACAAAGAATTTGATGAATTGTGTTCCTCTCAAGGATACAATCACACCTTCTCTACCCCTAGGACTCCGCAACAAAATGGAGTGGTTGAAAGGAGAAACCGAACTCTCCAAGAAATTTCTCGAACCCTCCTTAGTTAAATCAAACTCCCTCAATTTTTCTGGGCCGAGGCAGTTAACACTGCTTGTTATACTATCAATAGAGTCCTTGTAAGACCCCTTCTTAAGAAAACCCCCTATGAACTTTGGAAAGGCAAATTGCCCAAAGTTGGTTATTTTAAAGTGTTTGGTTGTAAATGCTTTATCCTTAACACAAAAGATAACCTTGGGAAATTTGATGTCAAATCCGATGAAGGTATTTTTCTTGGGTACTCCAACTCAAGAAAAGCCTATCGTGTCTTCAACAAACGTTCAAAAACCATCGAAGAATCATCTCATGTCAAGTTTGATGAAAATCTTCCAAAACCCCATCCAGTCATTGAAGATGTTGAAGATAAGCTTGATAAACTTGAATTAAATGATTCCTCTTCTCCTCTCAAGGAGGATGATGATCATGAACCTTCTTCACCTTCTTTGCCTTCCACCTTGCCTAAGGTTTGGAAACCTTCTAGAGACCATCCTTTAGAAAATGTTATAGGTGATCTTCAAGCCGGTACTCAAACTAGAAGATCAATCCTCAATGAGGTTGAACATAAAGCCTTCATTTCTCACCTAGAGCCTCAAACCATTAATGATGCCATTAATGATGAGAATTGGGTTCTTTCAATGCAAGATGAACTAAATAAATTCTCTAGAAATGATGTTTGGACTCTTGTTGAAAGACCCAATGATCATCCAATTATTGGTACTAAATGGGTTTTTAGGAACAAACTTGATGATCAAGGAAATATAACCCGGAACAAGGCTCGCCTAGTAGCTAAGGGCTATAATCAAGAAGAAGTAATTTATTATGGTGAAACCTTTGCACCCGTTTCTAGATTGGAATCCATTAGGATCTTGTTGGCTTTCGCCGCCCACATAAATTTCTAACTTTTTCAAATGGATGTTAAAAGCGCCTTTTTAAATGGTTTTATTTCAGAAAAAATCTTTGTTGAACAACCTCTCGGTTTTGAAGATCCAAATTTCCAAATCATGTTTTCAAATTAACCAAGGCTCTATATGGCTTAAAGCAAGCCCCTCGGGCTTGGTATGAGCGGTTAACAAAATTCCTTTTAGAAAATGATTTTAAAATGGGTCAAGCTGATTGTACCCTCTTTTTAAAACACACTTCAAAAGATCTTTTAATCGTCCAAATCTACGTCGATGACGTTATCTTTGGTTCTACCAAAGAATCACTTTGTACTGATTTTTCAGATTTAATGAGAAAAGAATTTGAAATGAGCTCTATGGGGGAATTGAAATTTTTTCTTGGTTTTCAAATCTTTCAAAATTCAAAAGGTATTTTTCTAAGCCAAGGAAAATACACAAAAGAGCTCTTAAGTCGTTTTGGTATGGATCAAGTAAAGGAAATTATTACCCCCATGAGTACTTCCTGTAAGATTACGTTAGATGAAGTCGGGAAACCGGTTGATAACAAGCTTTATAGGAGTATGATCGGGAGTCTACTTTACCTAACTGCGACCCGTCCTGACATCATGTTCAGTGTTTGCCTTTTTGCTCATTTTCAAGCCAATCCCAAAGAATCTCATTTTAAATCGGTCAAAAGGATTTTTAGGTATTTAAGAGGATCCAAAAACATTGGTTTATTTTATCCTTCTAATACTTCTTTCGAACTTTCTTCATATTCGGATGCTGATTTTGGAGGATGTCAATTAGATCGAAAGAGTACTAGTGGAACCTGTCATCTGCTAGGCAAGTCTCTTGTATCGTGGAGTAGCAAGAAGCAAAACTGTGTTGCTCTTTCTACTGCCGAGGCCGAGTACGTAGCCGCTGGGAATTGTTGTGCCCAAATTATTTGGATGCAGCACACTCTCTTGGATTATGGCCTTTCCTACGATCATGTCCCTATTCGGTGTGACAACACTAGTGCCATTAGTATTTCTAAGAATCCAATACAACACTCTAGAACAAAGCATATAGACTTAAGGAATAATTTCCTTCGTGACCATTTTCAAAAAGGGGATATCACTTTGGACATCATTTCTACTGATTTCCAATTAGCTAATATTTTTACCAAACCGCTCCCGGTTGAACGTTTTGATTTTATTAAGGGGGAGTTAGGAATGATTCGTCAATGAGCACTATTAAATATTTAAATCTTTTTTTAATTCTATTTTTTTTTGTTTATCTAATTTCTTCTCATTTTTTTTCTTTTTCCCTCCTATTTTGATAATCCCAAAGGGGGAGAAATTTCTCTGTTTACTAGTTTCATATTTCAATTGATTAAATCTCTGTTTACTAGTTTCATATTTCAATTGACTAAAGTGTCTTTTTAAAAGTTCATTTTTTTAAACCAGTAAGTTATTGATTTTGTTCCTTTTAAAAAAATGACCTATGATTACAATTTCAAAATGACTCATTCTCTTTAGATTAAGATCATTTTCAATACATGGTACATCTCTTCAATTTTTTTTTCTTGAAATGATCTCTAATATATTTTTATGTCCAAAATTGTTTATTTAAGTTTTCAATTGGAATATCCTTTTTAAAGCTTTCTCTTTTGTGATTGTGATCATCAAAATAGGGGGAGATTGTTGTACCCCTCTCTCTTGGATTTTAATGATCACAATCACTCTCATCGTGTTCTAACTTGTTTTCAAGTGTTTTGATGCTAGGAAAAAGGTTGCCCAGGAGTTGGCCCAAGAAGGCTGATAGTGGACTCTCTGAGTCCAGCGGCCAACCGGTGGATTCCCACCGGCCAGCCGGTGGTCTCTGGCAGAAGCATTGCTTTCTGCCAGATCCACCGGTCAGCCGGTGTTAGCTCACCGGCCAGCCGGTATGGGCACCGGCCAACCGGTTGTTGCCCACCGGCCCGCCGGAGGACCCAGGCAGTAGGCTTGCCCACTGCCTAGTGCCACCGACCAACCGGTGAATGGCCACTGGCCAGCCGGTGGAACCCAGACAGAAAGCCTGCTCTGTCTGGACCACCGGCCAGCCGGGAGCTCATCACCGACCAGCCGGTGGACCACCAGCCAGCTGGTGAGACACCACTGGCCAGCCGGTGTGCCCAGTCAAACTAGCCATTGGGCTTTGACCAGACTTGTACTTTTGACCCCCAATGGCTCCGAAAGCCCTCCAACGACCATATTGAAGTGTTTATGGGTATTTCTCCTATAAATAAGAAACCATGGATGCCAGGAACACTACCAAAAATATATTTTGAAGTCTTGATACTCTAAAGACAAATCTCCAAGGTCTCTTGTGATCCATTGCCATCCTTGAAGCTTGAGCTCCCTCTCCATCAGCTGCTCTCAAACTTTTGGCGCTCAAGGCTTCTGTGTGTTTGTATTATTTTATTTGTTTAGTTCTTCATTGGTTTTGGATTAAAACAAACCTCTCATTTCCATTCTTTCTTTCAATTGGGTTTCTTGCTACAACCATAATAAAAAATCAAGTTGTATGAAGGTGTTCTAGCCTACCTTAAAACGGCTAGTGGGTTTCTTGCTACAACCATTAAAAAGAAAGCTGACGTAATTAATCTCTCAACGGTTCTTGTTGGGAGCGGAGACGTAGGCTTGGGAATTAAGCCGAACTCCGTTATCAAATTGTGTCTTGCCTTTTTTTTATTTCCGCTGCATTGATAATTGTTTTAAATTGTTAATTATTTTTGAAAAGGAAATTCACCCCCCCTCTTGCCATCCTCTAAGACCCAACAGTAAACACTAAGTAAAAACTGTACAAGCTATGCTGAAAGTAAAAGGTTCCGGAAATACAAGCCCAACTATAAAGTAAAGTACAACTCGAAAGGGAAAACATCAACTGTAAAGTAAAAGCCGCTACACCGAGCTGTCCACTGGAAATCTCACCTGAAGGGTGGGTACAGATAGCTCCACTGCTCCTCGGGTCCCGCCGTCCGCTCCGAGCACGTCCCGCCCAGTGGTCAACCTCCAGGTACAGACTCGTCGTGTAGTCCACCTCCGGGTACCATCCAGTCCTCGAACACTCGGCCTCCGTCAGCAATGCCGGTCGTCTGCAACCAACACAACGAGGTGCGGGCATAGCCCGTGCAGGGTTGAGTATAACGATACTCAGTAGGGACCCCGAGACCCTCAAGGTCTCTCCAAAAACCAACACGGATAACTACAAAGAAGATATCAATAGATAACCTCTACTTAGGTATATGCCCATACATATACCTATGTTATCAAGTAACCCATCTCAACCATGAGGAAACACAAGGATCACGAAATCAACGGATAACCACTACCCAGGTATATGCCCATACATATACCTAAGTTATCAAGCGACTCATCTCAATCATGAGGTATATACAAAGGTCAAAAGTCTTAGCTCAAACCAGGATTTTCATTATCGAAACCGTAACTACTGAAGAGCTCCGTCTCTGGAGTGTACAGTGGTCCTGTCACGACTCCGAGGTACTGCTCACTAACCTAAGACTGCTGAGGTGCTCCTCCTGTCGAGTACCGCGGGCTAGCTACTACAACCAAGCGCTCCCATGTGCCGCTACAACCAAGCGCACCTCTGTCGTGGGTCTGCCGCTACAACCAAGCGCTCGCATGTGCCGCTACAACCAAGCGCACCTCTGTCGTGGGTCTGCCGCTACAACCAAGCACTCCCATGTGCCGCTACAACCAAGCGCACCTCTGTCGTGGGTCTGCCGCTACAACCAAGCGCTCTGATGTGCCGCTACAACCAAGCGCACCTCTGTCGTGGGTCTGCCGCTATAACCAAGCGCTCCCATGTGCCGCTACAACCAAGCGCACCTCTGTCGTGGGTCGGCCGCTACAACCAAGCGCTCCCATGTGCCGCAAAAACAAACGCACCTCTGTCGTGGGTCTGTCGCTACAACCAAGCGCACCTCTGTAACACACCGAGTCATTCGATCAACAATCGTCGGGTCTCAGTCAGCTACACGGTCTCTGTACTCCGCACTCTCGTCTCCGGGAGGGTTCGCTCCACGAGCTTCTGTTCGATACTCCAAGTATCACAAAGTCCCATAAGGAAGTATCTCAAAGGACCACCTCGTCATAGGGGTCTCAACGCAACAGACGGCGCGTCAATCGGACGCCCGGTCTGTGAGTTATTAGCCTTTTCGTCCCAGGGGCCCGGTTGGTTTCGTGTGCGAACCAATCCGGCCGTAACTCAACTATACCCCGAACACTCATAGGGTATACTCATAGGGAACGATTTTCAACGTGATCACCAACGCCGCTGACAGTTCGTCAAATGGACGTCTGGTCTGAAAGATATCAGCTTTTCCGTTCCAGGGGCCCGGTTGGATTTCGGTGCGATCCAACCCGGCCACTATCCATCTGCATCCAAAACTCGGGCGGAGGATGCCAAAAGTTCTGTCTCATCAAGAGGAAAGCAATGAGACAGACGGCGCGTCAATCGGACGCTTGGTCTGTGAGTTATTGGCTTTTTCGTTCTAGGGGCCCGGTTGGTTTTGTGAGCGAGCCAACCTGACCGCACTCCGACGGCATCCAAACCCCGAGCGGAGTAAGCCAAAAGATCCGTCTCACTTAGAGTAATCCACCAAAGTCGACGGCACGTCAATCGGACGTCCGGAGCTCAAGATATGAGTGTTTCCGCTCCGAGGGCCCGGTTGGTTTCGTGTACGAACCAACCCGGCCGAACCCAAAGTATTCCGAAACCTTGAGTGCGATATACCGAAACGACCATCTCGATCCAAGGATCGTGTTTCCGCTGATGACGAGTCGTTTGGAGTCCCATAGCTCATGTTACGGGCATTTGAACGAAAACCGTCCGAAGACGGGGGGGTCTGGGCCCGGGCCGAGCCGGCCCGACCCCCCCCCCCCCCCCTTGAGTCGGCCAAACCTGGTCGACCCGGTCGGACCCGGTCCGGCCCGGCCGGTCGGACCGGCCTGGCTCGGACAGCCCGGCTCGGCTCGGCCGAGCGGCCGAGCGACGCGGGGGGGAGCCGCCACCCCTGCATGACACCCCCGCGGCACCCGCAGGGTGTCGCCCTGGGCAGCCGAGCGACGCGGGGGGGAACCGCCCCCGCGGGACACCCCCGCGGCACCCGCGGGGTGTCGCTCGGACAACCGGACGCGGCTTCAGCCGCGTCCCGCGCGCGCCGGACCTGCGCGGTCGCGGGTCCGCGAGCGCCGCCGTCGCGGCTTCTGCCGCGGCGGCCTTGTCCGACGGCGCACCGGGGTGTCGCCGCTCCCGGCTGCCGGCGCCGCCGCGCCGGCGACCCGCGCCGCCGGCGGCTTCCGCGGGCCCCTGGAGTCTCTCCGGTGGTCCGATTCTGTTCCCGTCTGCGTCGCTGCTCCTCCCGGGACTCGCTCTTCACTGTGGAACCATCACACCTCCGTTGTGGCACGTTCCGTCATCACCCGTCAAATCCGCATAACAACGAAGAACGGCGGAGGGTCGTCGGGCCGTGTTCGTTTGGCCCGCACCCTCCGCGTTAGTGATAAACAACGGGAGAAACAAATTCAACATATGAATCAACAATTTTTAATGGAATAAAAATTGTTTATGAATCGGGTTCTTCATTCTTGAACGGAAACAACACAGAAAAGTAAGGGCAATTCCAAAAATAAAATCCATACCTCGTTGGTCCTCGTCGTACGCACGTTCTTCGCGGAATTGCTCGTCGCGGAAGGAGGGGATCTTCACGTCATCGCGGAAAGGCGTCGCGTCGTCGCGAAAACCGGCGTTGAGTCGGCGAACTCAATGGACCAAGAAACAGCAGATTTAATTTAATTATAAATAATTAAATCTGTGTTTCAGTAAAAACCACAAAGGAGATTAAAAAGAAAGTCCGAGACTCTTACCTCAAGCAGCTGATCGAAGATTTCGTTGCGGAGGAAGAGACGTCGCAGAAGAACGTTGCAGGAAGGGAACGTCGGCGTCGCGGAACACGGCGTCGCGTCGTCGAATTCCACGGGTTAAGCGTTCTTCACGTTCTTCGCGTTCTTCGCATTCTTCGAGTTCTTCGTGAAGGAGGATGAAGGTTCAAGGATTCTGTCAAGCCTCTCAACGAGTAATCCTTCAAAAGACCTTGTTGGTCTTATTTTATTATTACGCCAACAAACGAAAAAGGGTAAGTAACGACCAATCAATTCCTTGTATTAATTCAGCGAAAGTAACAACTCATTTAATTCACGAAATAAATCGCCCAATTAAATGGTCTGTTAAGAATTTAAGAAAACGCGTCAGTTGACTTTCATAATGACGGGTTTTCGCGGGTGCGTTACTTAGCAAAAAGAAACAGCGGGGCTCGTGCGGGCCCCACCTCACAAATATCCTACCAAGAGGGTAGGATATTTCTGGATAGTACCCTATCCGGTTCAACTCATCTTAAGCCACTTTTAAGTGGCTTCAAGTGGATTCCAAGTGGCTTAAGTGAAATAAAATAAAGTTGTCGAAAAATTATTTTATTTCTTAACTTTAAGCCCGAAAATTAAAAACCACACCCGAGCAAATGCAACTCCGGAAGAGGCGTTTCTAAGCGAATACCGGTGCTGCGATTTAATCGGTGCCCTCAGAATTCGATTCCGGGCACCGGTTCAAAAGTTAGAAAAACCCGCTCGTCCGTTCACTGAACGTACCCGAGCCAAACTTCGGAAAATGATTCCGAGCACAACGGGCCTCAGAATCAGGTGCCGTCAGAAACTGCGCTCTTGTAAAATTCAAAGAAAATTAAGAAAAAAAATTTCCTTGAAATTTACGGGTCTTTACATTACTCCCACCACAGGGCTTTACATCCCCGTAAAGATTCAACACAAACTTAGGGATACAAAGGAGGTACTGAGCACGCATCTGAGCCTTCCGCTCCCATGTGCTCACCTGGACCTTCTCTATTGTGGCCCGGACCACCTCTGGTCCCACTAGAGCTGCTATGATTTCTTCCTTGCCGGTAAGAGAAATATGGTCCCATCCCCTGGATGAACAACGTTTTTTGCCTAAAACAGTCAATCCCGACATGGATGGTACTAACCCATACCAGGGATGACATCGTAAAGCCTCGACGCTACTACCAAGAGATCCAACCGTCACTCTCGCCTCCAAGGGTTGAGTCACACTCTCAGCATCAGTGTGTGGTAACTGGGTCTCCTCCAGTAGATGTCTCACGGGTGAGGGTCAAGTCAACAGTCTAAACCGGAACCTCTTAGTAACAACACAAGAGAGGACAGGAAAGTAAATGCCACAAGAAAAGGTGTCTTTTACTACTGCAGCTCAAGTACAAAGACACATGGAATCTATAAACATACATCAACAAAAATAGAAGCAACATGAACAAAAGTCTTCAGGTATGGAGCTAGTCCCGCTCCTATCCATCTGCTCCCGGAGCTCCATGATCGTAGGCCTCAGATGCCTGAAGCTGAGCTCTCCCATGTCCTCCTGTCCCCTTCGGTCGGGGTGGACCTCCTGGTGGTGGTGGTGGCAACACCCCGAAGCGTCGTCCACCTCCATCTGCACAGCCAACTCCCCTGCCATGGCCGCCTGCTCCTTGCGGTCCCCCTTGATCGAACCTCTGCCTCTGTCTAGGGGGCCCTTCGTTCATCTGTTGGTCATCCGTAAGGCGGGTCGGACAGTCACGAGCCATGTGACCAACCCCGCCGCAGGAGTAACACTGCCCTTTCATGGAAAGTCGTTTCCCACCCCGAGTGCCTCGCGCAAACGATTCAGAGTCATGTTGTTGACCACCTGTAGGTCTAGTCCTCTTGGACCCCTGTGTCATTTGTCTACTACCCGCTGCAGAAGACTCTGCCGCATGCCGGCAAGTGGTGGGTCCTGCTGCTTGAGACTGCTCAGCAAGGAAACTCTCCACTAAGAGGGCTCGCTCCAACACCCCTGCCTGAGTCGGAATGTTGAGGGAGATCATCGAAGCCCTGATCTCGTGCCTCAGTCCCTGCTCAAAGGTCTAGGCCCGGAAGAACGGGTCCCGTACCATATCTGTGGAGTAGTGCAAGAGATCAGTAAATCTCGCCGAGTACTGGGCCACTATCATGATGCCCTGCCGTAGCTGTATTAGCTCCTGGATGCGCACCGCTCGGAGGGTGGCTGGGAAGAACTCAGAGCGGAAGATGATCTCAAAGTCCGTCCAGAGGAGAGACGCCTCTTCGTGCACCTGGAGCATCAAGCTCCACCATCTGCCTGCTGCCGCGTGTAGAAGGCTCGCTGCGAGGATCACCATGAGGTCTGCTGGTGTCCTCACTAATCTAAAAACTTATACAACTACCTCTAGCCAGTCCTCGGTGGCCTGAGGGTCCATCTCCCTGCGGAACCTGGGCGGTCGCTGGCGCTGGAACTCATGCAGTGCACTAAGGCGACGTGCATCGTCAGCGGCTGGGGCTGGTAGCATCGGTGGCTCGGCGGGTATAGGTATCGCCGGTGCCTCAGCTGTCAAAGGGCCCTGTACCGAGTCCTCAACGCTCGGTGGGCTCTCGCCACGCACATCTATCAGAACCCTAGTTGGCTTCCATCGTGGGGCCATCCTGGAAAGGAAACAAGTGCGCCACGGTCAGAACAGTATACCTGGTGAGCTGACACAAGTAATCACAAAGAAAACTTGAAACACACATGCAATCAATGTTTTCGTGCATTAAGTCGGAAATCAGAAGTCAGGGTCCTGGTGTACGGATACGTCGGCCGCCACACCAACACTGGACTCCCTGGACTGATAACCACACCCAATACGCTAAACACTATTGCTTCACATAGAAGAAAGATCAGAGTCTGCGGTAGAACCGACCGCCTCTGATACCAATTTGTCACGACCCATCCTCGGGGCCCGTGCCGTGACTACCCCAAGCCCGCCTTCCATAGGCCAGGGGCTGGAAACTAGCACC
This sequence comes from Viscum album, assembly GCA_963277665.1. Taxonomy (NCBI): domain Eukaryota; kingdom Viridiplantae; phylum Streptophyta; class Magnoliopsida; order Santalales; family Viscaceae; genus Viscum; species Viscum album. The sequence continues at coordinate 856,969,172 of OY728167.1, read as the reverse complement.
AAGGTGTAAATCCCAGTAAAAAGGGAAGGCATTGCCTTTGAAAAGTAAACAAGCACCACAGAGTAAGCAAGTGGAAAAGTAAACACTAAGTAAAAACTGTACAAGCTGTGCTGAAAGTAAAAGGGGCCGGAAATACAAGCTCAACTATAAATTAAAGTACAACTCGAAAGGGAAAACATCAACTGTAAAGTAAAAGCCGCTACATCGAGTTGTCCACTGGAAATCCCACCTGAAGGGTGGGTACAGATAGCTCCACTGCTCCTCGGGTCCCGTCGTCCGCTCCGAGCACGTCCCGCCCAGTGGTCCACCTCTAGGTATAGACTCGTCGTGTAGTCCACCTCCGGGTACCGTCCAGTCCTCGAACACTCGGCCTCCATCAGCACTGTCGGTCGTCTGCAACCAACACAACGAGGTGCCGGCATAGCCCGTGCAGGAGTGAGTATAATGATACTCAGTAGGGACCCCGAGACCCTCAAGGACTCTCCAAAAACCAACACGGATAACCACAAAGAAGATCTCAACAGATAACCTCTACTTAGGTATATGCCCATACATATACCTAAGTTATCAAGTAACCCATCTCAACCATGAGGAAACACAAGGATCATGAAATCAACGGATAACCACTACCCAGGTATATGCCCATACATATACCTAAGTTATTAAGTGACCCAACTCAATCATGAGGTATACACAAAGGTCAAAAGTCTCAGCTCAAATCAGGATTTTCATTATCGAAACTGTAACTACTGAAGAGCTCCATCTCTGGAGTGTACAGTGGTCCTGTCACGACTCCAAGGTACTGCTCACTAACCTAAGACTGCTGAGGTGCTCCTCCTGTCGAGTACCGTGGGCCAGCTACTACAACCATGCGCTCCCATGTGACGCTACAACCAAACGCACCTCTATCGTGGGTCTGCCGCTACAACCAAGCGCTCTCATGTGCCACTACAACCAAGCGCGCCTCTGTCGTGGGTCCGCCGCTACAACCAAGCGCTCCCATGTGCCGCTACAACCAAGCGCCCCTCTGTCGTGGGTCTCCCGCTACAACCAAGCGCTCCTATGTGCCTCTACAACCAAGCGCACCTCTGTCGTGGGTCTGCCGCTACAACCAAGCGCTCCCATGTGCCGCTACAACCAAGCGCACCTCTGTCGTGGGTCTGCCGCTATAACCAAGCGCTCCCATGTGCCGCTACAACCAAGCGCACCTCTTTCATGGGTCTGCTGCTACAACCAAGCGCTCCCATGTGCCGCTACAACCAAGCGCACCTCTGTAACACACCGAGTCATTCGATCAGCAGTCGTCGGGTCTCAGTCAGCTACACGGTCTCCGTACTCCGCACGCTCGTCTCCGGGAGGGTCTGCTCCACGAGCTTCTGGTCGATACTCCAAGTATCACAAAGTCCCGCAAGGAAGTATCTCAAAGGACCACCTCGTCATAGGGGTCTCAACGCAACAGACGGCGCGTCAATCGGACGCTCGGTCTGTGAGTTATTAGCCTTTTCGTCCCAGGGGCCCAGTCAGTTTCGTGTGTGAACCAATCCGGCCGTAACACAACTATACCCCGAAAACTCATAGGGTGTACTCATAGGGACCATTTTTCAACGTGATCACCAACGCCGCTGACGGTTCGTCAAACGGACGTCTGGTCTGAAAGATATCAGCTTTTCCGTTGCAGGGGCCAGGTTGGATTTCGGTGCGATCCAACCCGGCCACTATCCATCTGCATCCAAAACTCGGGCGGAGGATGCCAAAAGTTCTGTCTCATCAAGAGGAAAGCAACGACACAAATGGCGCGTCAATCGGACGCCCGGTCTGTGAGTTATTGGCTTTTTCGTTCCAGGGGCCCGGTTGGTTTCGTGAGCGAACCAAACTGACCACACTCCGACGGCATCCAAACCCCGAGCGGAGTAAGCCAAAAGATCTGTCTCACTTAGAGGAATCCACCAAAGTCGACGGCACGTCAATCGGACGTCCGGAGATCAAGATATGAGTGTTTCCGCTCCGAGGGCCCGGTTGGTTTCGTGTACGAACCAACCCGGCCGAACCCATAGTATTCCGAAACCTTGAGTGCGATATACCGAAACGACCGTCTCGATCCAAGGATCGTGTTGCCGCTGACGGCGAGTCGTTTGGAAACCCGTAGCTCAAGATACTGGCATTTGAATGAAACTCATCCGAAGACAGGGGGTCTGGGCCCGGGCCGAGCCAGCCCGACCCCCCCCCCCCCCCCCCTTGGGTCGGCCGAACCGGGTCGACCCGGTCGGACCCGGTCCGGCCCAGCCGGTCGGACTGGCCTGGCTCGGCCAGCCCGGCTCGGCTCGGCCGAGCGGCCGAGCGACGCGGGGGGGGGGGGGGGGGGGGAGCCGCCACTCCCGCAGGACACCCCCGCGGCACCCGCGGGGTGTCGCCCTGGGCAGCCGAGCGACGCGGGGGGGAGCCGTCGTCCCCGCGGGACACCCCCGCGGCACCTGCGGGGTGTCGCTCGGACAACCGGACGCGGCTTCAGCCGCGTCCCGCGCGCGCCAGACCCGCGCGACCGCGTGTCCCCGAGCGTTGTCGCCGCGGCGGCCTTGTCCGGCGGCGCGCCGGGGCGCCGCCGCGCCGGCGACCCGCGCCGCCGCCGGCTTCCGCGGGCCCCCGGAGTCGCTCCGGTGGTCCGATTCTGTTCCCGTCTGCGCCGCTGCTCCTCCCGGGACTCGCTCTTCACTGCGGAACCATCACACCTCCGTTGCGGCACGTTCCGTCGTCACCCATCAAATCCGCATAACAACGAAGAACGGCGGAGGGTCGTCGGGCCGTGTTCGTTTGGCCCGCACCCTCTGCGTTAGTGATAAACAACGGGAGAAACAAATTCAACATATGAATCACCAATTATTAATGGAATAAAAATTGTTTATGAATCGGGTTCTTCATTCTTGAACGGAAACAACACGGAAAAGTAAGGGAAATTCCAAAAATAAAATCCCTACCTCGTTGGTCGTCATCGTACGTACGTTCTTCGCGGAATTGCTCATCGCGGAAGGAGGGGATCGTCGCGTCGTCGCGGAAAGGCGTCGCATCGTCGCAAAAACCGGCGTTGAGTCGGTGAACTCAATGGACCAAGAAACAGCAGATTTAATTTAATTATAAATAATTAAATCCATGTTTCGGTAAAAACCACAAAGGTGATTAAAAAGAAAGTCCGGGACTCTTACCTCAAGCAGCTGATCCAAGATTTCGTTGCGGAGGAAGAGACGTCGCAGAAGAACGTTGCAGGAAGGGAACGTCGGCTTCGCGGAACACGGCGTCACGTCGTCGACTTCCACGGGTTCAGCGTTCTTCGCGTTCTTCGCGTTCTTCGTGAAGGAGGATGAAGGTTCAAGGATTTTGTCAAGCCTCTCAACGAGTAATCCTTCAAAAGACCTTGTCGGTATTATTTTATTATTACGCCAACAAACAAAAAAGGGTAAGTAACGACTCATCAATTCGTTGTATTAATTCAACGAAAGTAACAGCTCATTTAATTCACGAAATAAACCGCCCAATTAAATGGTCTGTTAAGAATTTAAGAAAACGAGTCACTTGACATTCATAATGATGGGTTTTCGCGGGTGCGTTACTTAGCGGAAAGAAATGGTGGGGCTCGTGCGGGCCCCACCTCACAAATATCCTACCAAGAGGGTAGGATATTTCTGGATAGTACCCTATCCGGTTCAACTCAGTTTGAGCCGCTTTTAAGTGGCTTCAAGTGGCTTCCAAGTGGCTTAATTGAAATAAAATAAAGTTGTCGAAAAATTATTTTATTTCATAACTTTAAGCCCGAAAATTAAAAACCACACCCGAGCAAACGCAACTCCAGAAGAGGCATTTCTAAGAGAATACCGGCGCTGCGATTTCATCGGGGCCCTCAGAATTCGATTCCGAGCACCGGTTCAAAAGTTAGAAAAACCCGCTCATCCGTTCACTGAACTTACCCGAGCCAAACTTCAGAAAATGATTCCGGGCACACCGGGCCTCGGAATCAGGTGCCGTCAGAAACTGCGCTCTTGTAAAATTCCAAAGAAAATTAAGAAAAAAAATTTCCTTGAAATTTATGGGCCTTTACAGATGCATCCTCTACCTATTCCTGTATGGAAGTGGGATAAAATTACGATGAATTTTATCACCGGGCTATCGAGGACACCTAGAAGAAACGATGCAATATGGGTAATTTTTGATTGTTTCACAAAATCAGCACATTTCCTTCCTATACAATATGATTTTCCACTCGAGCGCCTGCCAAGACTATATATTAATGAAGTTGTAAGACTTCATGGTGAACCTCTGTCAATTGTATCCGATCTAGATCCCCAGTTTACATCAAAATTCTAGAAAAGTCTCTATGAAGCTTTGAATACTGAGATTTTTATGAGTACTTCTTATCACCCCCAAACCGATGGACAGTATGAAAGGATTATTCAAAATTTAGAAGACATGTTGAGGACATGCTCTCTTGACTTCCAAGGTATGTGGGATCAATACTTACCTTTGGTGGAATTTTCCTACAAAAATAGTTTCCATTCTAGTATTCAAATGGCTCCTTATGAAGCATTATATGGAAAGAGGTGTCGAACTCCAACTTGTTGGGACAAAGTTGGTGAGAGGTAACTTATAAACCCAAGACTTATTGAAGAGACCACGAAAAAGGTGATGAAAGTTCAAGCCTATATTAAGGTATCCCAAAGTAGGCAGAAGAGTTTTGCTGACAACCAGAGAAAGGATTTGGAATTCCAGGTGGGAGATCATGTCTTTCTAAATGTATCTCCATGGAAGGGGGTCCTAAGGTTCGGTAAGAAATGGAAACTGAGCCCCAGGTACATCAGGCCATTTGAAATTCTGGAATGAATTGGAGCTGTAGGTTACCGTCTAGCGATGCCACCAAATATCTCAAGTGTTTAGGATGTGTTCCACATGTTGTTGTTAAAGAAATACATTCCAGACCCAACGCATGTTCTCACATATGAAGAAATTGAACTGGAACCTGATTTTTCATATTGTGAAAAGCCTATTGGGATTCTTGACACAAGGGAAGAGGTATTGAGAAATTGAACAACACGCCTAGTGAAGATTCTTTGGAGAAACCGGAATATGGAGGAAACAACATGGGAACCTGAGGATGTTATGAAAAATAATCACCCACATTCTTTTGGTGGGATTTATACATAAAAATTTCACGGACAAAATTTCCGAAGGAGGGAATAATGTAGCACCCCAAACATTTTATGGTATGTTTCTCTTAAATACACTATATTCATTAGGTTACCTATATTTCATGAATCACTGAGCCCCTATGGAACAAAACATGGTTAATTATAGGAGATAAACATAACTTCGCCACTAAACATAAATTTACCAGCTCTCTGATTTGAATTTTAAAAATCTGATATACACGGTTGTGTTCAAGATTATATTTAGAGTCTGATAGAATTAACTTAATTTTCGGTGAATAGTAACCGACCCTTATGAATAGAAACCAACCCTTATGAAGAGTTACTTACCCACATGAATAGAAATATGACTCTTAAGAATGCTATCAATACCCTTGAATGTATAAATGAATTTAGACACCCTAAAGATGAAGATGAATATTCTAATTGTTTATATATTTCAATTAAATAATGATTTAAATAAATATTTAATTAATCATATTTAGAAAATTATTTTTGAAAAATGGACTTTGTTTTTGGATTCTACATGTGAAAAAATGGTTAGGCTGAATTTTAAGAATTTTTATGAAATACATGAATTTTTGATGAATAGTGACATACCATAAATTGAAAAATTAAGATAAATACACTAATTATAGAGTCATGTGTGATTCCCTACTGATGTAATCCCCCTTGGTTCGGGATCACATGATAAAATTACTATTCTTGGTCATGGAATACTCACTATTCGTTTTCTTTAGGAGAAATAATAAATTAATGAGTTTTATATTAAGAAATCCCCTCTCTCCTCCACTATAAAAACCCATTCTCACCCGCCTTCCATTCACCCCTCTCAAGCCTTTTTCCTTCTCCAAATTCTATCAAAATACCTTCCCAACCTTCTCCCCCATGTCCAGAAAACTTTGGTCTCATAAAAATTCCAAAACCTCTCCCCATAAGAGGTTCTCAAAGGAGGAAGTCTCAAGAGGTAAATTCCTCTTTCAAAACCCTTGTTTTCATTTAAGTTCTTTTATTTTTGTGTCTTTCCTCACCTCCCTTCACCAAAATAGTATGTTAAATCCAGTAACATACATGTACTGGAATTTTTTCATGCTAACAGTATGTATTCCATTATCTTCTCTCCTTTCCCCACTTTTATTTGAATGAAATGAAAGAACCCTTTGAGATGTGCTAATTTAGCACATTCAAGGACAACGGTTTATCAATTTCTATTATAAACTTTAATTCTGGTTAGGAAACCATTTGGGTTATGTTTGACCCAGATTATTATGTAATATATCCTATTTTTAGTTCAGTAATACTTTTTTAAACATGGTATTAAGTTATAAAGCCAAAAAATTTCATCGTTATCAAACCCATCGATTAACCAAAATAGTTATCTCTAAGGTTATATATATATAAATTCGAATTCAATCTAAGTAACCCAAATTAAATTAAAAACCATTTAATCTCCTGGATGTTCACTAATAGTGTATAACTTCATTTCTGGACAATCAAATCCATCTTATATATTTATCCGAACTTGAATATAAGTGAACCTATCATTTAAAACCAAGTAAACAAACGTGCCCGGACAATGAAATTGAACCTTATAACCAATAAAAAAGGCCTAGAATGAAATAAAAAGGATTATAATAAATAAATTACATATAAAATAGGTTATGGAATTATGAATTAATAATCATAATTAGTTTATTCTGTTCTTTAATAACAAGTCAAGAACACCTTCATGCATAAGGTAAGGGATCCTCTCTCTCACTTTTATTCAAGAATCCACCCTATCTTGTGTTCTTTTGTTTTTAATTTATAATGATGGTGCATGTTTTATCACCTCCCCTATACTGCCCTTTTGACATATAAATAATCGGATACCCCTTTACCTCTCATTATGACCTTTCAATAACACTCCTTACAGTGCCAAAATGTTTGTAAGAGGTTTTCTCATATCACCTTCAATTCTGTGGGATTTTCATTGTTTGCCTCTTATTTCTTATATGTGTTATAGGTGTAATACCATTTGACATATGTTATCATGGTTCTCATTATATTAATTGGATTATGTGACTCTTTTGGTGGTTATTAACTTTTTTCATATGACTCAATTGAATACAACACAGTAACGAGCTTTGTCTCAATTTTCACTTTGTTGTGACTTGCTTAGTAATTGTGCACCTACTCTTTATTATGTGGTGTACATAATAACCATTTGAGATCAAATTTCAATTGAAATTATATTCCATTTAAATATCCATATTTTCATATCATGGATATTATTATTATCTATGTTGTATACCATTTTACATACGATATTTATTTTACTTGTTGTTTTGACTGTGGAAATGTTGATGAATCTGTATTCTCTATTCTATACAGATAATGTAAATACATATTTATATTGTATTGAATCTATTTTTAAAGAAATATTTGGATGTATAGGTGGGTGGGGCTCACTACATCCCCTCGATGCATCGGTAGGTCTCATGAGACAAAACAGTTTGGTGACAGACCCTTCGAGTTTGTTTCCAAAAATCAGACGGGTTTCTACCCATAGAACTAAACCGTTTTTATAATATTATGGTTTATGTGCCTGATACATGACTTCCAATTAATAAGAATTATCTTTATTCATTATCAGTTATTATTATTATCCATGAGGTTTTCAATATGACAAAATCTATGGATGCAGTTTCATTCTCAGGTTATTAATGGAATTAGTTGTTCATTTATTCAATATACCATTTTGATTATGTCAGATTGATTAGGATTCACTTATTATTTTACTCATTATTCATCTTTTTGTTATCCTTAATGAGCGTTTGATCTCACCCCTTTAATTGTTTACCTTCAACAGGTTATGAAGAAGAGATCATTTATTGAGTGCTTGTGGTTGTAGTTTTTGTTTTTCATTATGTATTATATCTTTTAACCTTATCCAATGTAATTTATGTTAAATAAATGTATCTAGTTTCTTCAAGACTACTAAATTGATCGTTTCTTCAGAATTTTCATTCCTTCTAACCATGAAAATTTCACAAGTAATGCACCAGCTCCAGTCTAGTGGGGTCGGGGTGTTACAAAAACACCAAATAAATCCTAACAAACTGAAACAGACCATAACAAACCCCTAATAAACCACAATAAACCCCAAAAAATCATAATAACCCCTAGTAAATCGTAATAAACCCAAATAAACATTACTAAACCCTAATAAATAATATAAACCCAAATAAAAGCTAATAAATCCTAAATAACCCTAAAAATGGTTGATAAACCCTAGAAAAATCTATTAATGCCTAAAAAAGACCAATAAAACTCTAATATACAATAAAAATGCTAGTAAACTGTAAGAATTTTTAAAGAACACTAATAAACCCTAAAGAACCCTAATAAAACCTAAAGAACCATATTAAACTCTAAAGAAAACTAAAAACCCTAAAGAACCCAAAAAAATGCTAAAGTAGATTCTCTAAACCCTAAAAACCGCTAAAATAGCCAAACAAACACCGAAACACACAAAAAAATATTAACAACCCATATTAATCCAAAAAAAAACAAATATACCCATAACCCCCCACCCCCAAAAAAACCATTAAAACCATCAGATTCCATAAAAAACCATAAACACCTGTTAACAACCCTTAAAACACTAAAAAACTACAAACCATAAACAACCATTAAAACCCTAAAAAAGGATTCAAATAGATACATAAACCCAAAAAACATTACATAAACCCTTAAAATTCCACAAAAACCCTAGAAACGCAACATAATCCAAAAAACGCAACATAAACCAAAAAACGCTACATAAAACCTAAAAGCACTACATAAACCCTAGAACAGTAACATAAACCCTAAAAAACACAACATAAACCCTAAAAAATGAAACATAAACATTAAAAACGCTACATAAAACCTAATAACACAATTTAAACCCAGAAAACACTACATGAACCCAAAAACGTTACATAAACCCTAAAAAATGCATCATATATGCTACATCACCCCTAAAAACACTACATTAACCTAGATAATTCATTATAAACCCTAAAAATGCTACATAAAACCAAAACCCTAAACACTATACATAACCCCTAAAAACGTTACATAAACCCTGAAAATGATACATAAAATCTAAAACTGCTAACTAAACCCGAAAAACACTACATTAACACTAAAAATGCTAAATAAAATCTAACAATGCTACACAAACTCTAAAAATGCTACAAAAAACTTAAAGACGCATTAAAACCCTCAAAAAAATTAAACCCTGATATACCATAATATATAAAATTAAACTCTAATAAACCCCAAATAAACTCTAATAATCACTATAATCCCTAAGAAACACTACTCAACCTTAATAAAACCCCAAAAAGACCTAATAAACATTAATAAATGATAATAGAACCAAATAAACCCTAAAAACACATTAAGAAAACCTAAACAACCATAACCAACTCTAATAGAAACTAATAACCACTATTAAACCCAAAAAAAACATAATAAACCATTAAAATCCAAATAAACCCTACTCAATCCTAAAAAACCTTAACAAACCATAATAGCCCCAAATAAAACCCTACAAAATCCTAATAAAGAAAAAAAATGCTAGTATTCCATAAAAAATCTCTAGAAACCCTGATAAACCCTAATATAACCTAATAGACCCTAAAAACGCTCACAAACAATAAAAAATGATCAAAAATAATAAAAACAAGCTATCTTACCTAAAAGGAACTAAAAACACTAATATAACCTAATAAAGACAAAAATGCTAATATACCTTAAAAATCCATAGAAAGCCTAATAAACCATAATAAACTCTAATATAACCTAAGAAACCCTAAAAACGCTCAAAAACCAAAACAAAACACTCAAAAACAATAAAAACATGATATATTATCTAAAAGACCTAACAAACACTAATATAACCTATTAAAACAAATAAAACAAATAAACCCCTAACAAACCCTTATAAACCCTAAAAATCACTAATAAACCCTAATAAAAACCAGTAAACCCTAATAAAACCATAATAAAACCCTAAAAATACCTTCTCAGCCCTAATGAAACTTGACACACCATAAAAAAACCTAATAAAACCCTACTATACCCTAATAAATAAAAAAACGCAAATAAACCATTAAAAACCCTAGAAACCCTAATAAACCATAATAAATTCAAATAAAAGACAATTAACCCTTAAAAATGCTCACAAACACTTAAATGAAGCTAATAAAACCTGAAAAGTTATAAAAAACCCTCATATATATTAATAAAAACTTAAAAACACTCATATACCATAATAAAAATACTAACAAACCCTAGGAAACCCTAAAAATCCCTAACAAACCCTAATAAATTGTACTCAACCCTAATAAACCCTACCAAAACAATAAAAATATTGACTCAACCCTAATAAAACCCTAAAGATACCTACTCAACCATAATAAACCTTAACACACCATAATAAACCATAATAAACCCCACTAAATCCTAAAAACGCAAATGTACCATTAAAAAGCCCTAAAACCGCTAATAAATTCTAATAAAACCTAACAAAGCTTAAAAGAGCTAATAAACCTGAATAAACACTATTAAACACTAAATAACCCTAATATACCCTCTTAAAAATTAATAAACCATAATGAACTATAATAAACCCTAATAAATCCTAAACATACCCAAATACACCATAATATACCATAATATACCCTAATAACCCAACTCATTCCTAATAAAACCCTAAAAATACTTAATAAACCCTAATAAACCTCGACACACCATAATAAACTCTAATAAAATCCTAATAAACCCCACTAAACCCTAAAGAATTCTAATATACCATTAAAAACCCCTAAAACCCTAACAAACCACAATAATTGTTAATAACACCTAAAAATCATAAAAATGATAGTAAACCCTAAAAATACCTCCAATAATAATAGTATTAATAATGTGTGTGCATGTTCATATGCATGTTCATGGTTTAAATAATAAATCATAACGCACGTGCATGTGCATATGCCTGCGCATTTTCCTGTGAATGATAATAAATAATAATTTATAAATAATAACCCATGTGAATTTAATGTGTATGTGCATGTGCATATGAATGATTATAAATAATAAATAATTATGCACATACAAGTGCATGTGCCTGTGCATGTGCATGTGCATGGTAATAAACAATAAATAATAACCAAGTCCACATGAGTGTGCATTTGCATGTGAATGATAATAAATAAAAAATAATAACACATGTTATAATAGAATAACACATGTGCATTGTGTGTGCACGTGAATTAGAATAAATAATAATGACACATGTCAAAATAGAATAATGCAAGGGCATTGCATTTGAAAGTGCATGATAATAAATAATATATAATAATGTACGAGCATGTGCCTTTTCATGTAATGATAATGATAATGACGCATGAACGTGCATGGTAATAAATAATAAATAACAACGCACGTGCATGTGCATTTGTATTTGATGATACAAACAACAACAACAAGAAGAAGAATAAGAATAAGAAGAATAATAATAATAATAATAATAATAATAATAATATTAATAATAATAGAATAACGCAAGTGCATTTCATGTTCACGTGCATAGTAGTAAACAATAAATAAATAATAATAAATAAGAACACGCATGCATGTGCATGTGCCTTTACATTTGATGATAATATTAATAATACTAATTGTAATAATAATAATAATAATAATAATAATGCATGTGCATGGTAATAAATAATAAATAACAACGCACTAGAATGTACATTTTAATGTGATAATGATAATAATAATGATGATGATAATAATAATAATAATGATAATAATAATAATAACTGTGATAATAATAATAATAATAATAATAATCATAAAAATAAAAGAATAATACAAGTGCATTGCATATGCACATACATGGTAATAAATAATAAATAATAATGCATGTGCATCTACATTTGTATGTGATGATAGTAAAAATAATAGCAGTAGTAATAATATTAGTAGTGGTCATGATAATAGTAGTAGTACTAATTCATATGATAACAGAATATTGAATGTGCATTACGTGTGCATGTGTATGGTCATAAATAATAACTCTCGTGCATTGCATTTACATGTGATGATGATGATGATGATAATAACAATATTATTAATAATATTAATAATAACAATGCATGTGATAATAGAATAACGCGCATTCATTGGATGTGTGTGTATGTGCATTTGGATGTGCATATGAATGTGATGACAATAAAAATAACAACAACAACATCAACCACAATAATAATAATAACATTAATAATAACAATGCATGTGATAATAAAATAATGTGTGTGCATTGCATGTGGACGTGCATGGTAATAAAAATATAATAATAACGCACGTGCATGTTCATGTGCATTTTCATGAGATGATGATAATAATAATAATAATAATAACAGTAATAATAAGTTATAGTTGTCTGAAAAAACAGTAGACAAGACAAAAGTGCTAGAAATGGTGTCTCGAAAAACCTAACAAATCACAGAGTCATTAAAAAAGTCATAAATTCTTATTCAGGTGTCCATTTTTGGTTTGTGAATAGTCAAACTAAATCTCATTGAATGAACTACGATAAAAACAGGTTCCAGAGGCCGAACAGACACACAGATCAGAAGTTATGACCGCTTTAAAAAAAATTGACAAGGATCTGGACACGGAAATATAGTTTTTGAGGACTTATGATGGGTTTTTTTTTGGTATTTTAGGTTCCCAAAAATGACTTGAACTTTTTTCAAGTGATCCTTCTGCATATATCACTTATCTTCATTTGATTTGATATGTGGTAGACCTCAAACGGACAACGAGAGTGAAAGTTATGGCCATTTGAAGTTGGACAAATTTTTGGAGTGGTATAACTAATATATCTTTTTTTCTTTGATCTTATCACAGTTTTTGTTAGACTTGGTCCTCACTCATCTCATGAGCATTGATTTTACTTATCAAAACGCTCAAACGTACACATGAAGGAGATGTTTTTCCTATTTTAGTGAGTTGCGGGTTTCTTAGGTTTTTAGGCGCTATGAGGGTTGCTAAATTTAAAATGATGATATCTTATATTACGTTTGTTCATTTTGGATCTACCACAAATCAAATCGAATATTGTAAGAAGATATACACCTTGGTAACCACTGGAACAATTTCTAACAATCTTCAACCCCCAAAAAGACCCAAAATACATTTGGATGGTCAAAAGATTGGCTTCTGGTGTCTGTTTTGGAATAACTTCTTCTATAGGTGTCCATTTTCCCTATACCACATATCAAATCGAAGCTTGAAACTAGACCTACACTCCTATAACCACTGAAGCACCTTCTCACATCCTTTAAGGCCCAAAAGGTACTTGAACCCTCAAAAAGACCATAACCTCTACTCCGGGAGTTCCTTTTTCCTCTACCATATATCAAATCAAAGCTTTCAACTAGATCTAAACATCTATGACCACTAAGAACACGTTATCATGATCTTAAAGTCTCAAAAGGTCCTTAAGTCCTCCAAATGAGCATAACTTCTGCTCTGGGTGTCCGTTTCACCTCAACCACATATCAAATTGAAGCTTGCAACAAGTTCTACACATCTGTGACAACCATGAACAACTAAATAACCCTAACAGACCATGAATAAACCCAAAAACACTGGAACCCATTTAAAATGACGCAAAACCCAAACAAACCCTAACAAACATTAACAAACCCTAACAAACCCCAAAAAACCCTAAAAAACATAACAAACCCTAAAACCCCTAACAAACCCCAAGAAGCACTAAGAAACCCCAATAAACACAAAAAACCGAATGAAACCCTAAAAACCCTATGAAACCATAAGAAACTCTAACAAAAACCCTAAGAACCCTAAAAACCCTAAGAACCCTAAAAACCCTAACAAAACCCTAAGCAAACCTAAGAAACACTAACACACCCTTTGAAACCCTAACTCAACCTTAGAAACCCTAACACACACTTAGAAACCCTAGCACACACTTAGAAAACCCAACACACCCATAGAAACCCTAACACAACCTTACAAACCCTTAGAAACCATAAAACACCCTTAGAAACCCTAACCATCCATAAAAACCCAAACCCACCCTTAGAAACCCTAACACACCCTTAGAAGCCCTATCAAACCCATTGACACAGTAAATCAATCTAATAAGAACTAGTAAATCCTAAAAAAGCCTACCAACCAATAATAAACCATAATAAACCCTAATAAACCCTAAAGCACACAACTAAACCCTAATAAACACTAATAAATGATCATAAACTCTAAAAACCCTATTAGGCTCTAAAAAAAGCTATAAAATACCTAAAAAACTAAATACTCAACAAAACCACTATTAAACCATTCAAAATGCTAATATTCACAAAAAACCGTAACAAACCTGGAAAAACCTCACAAAACCCTAAAAAACCATACAAACCAAAAAAAACCCTAAAAACCCTAAAAACCCTAAAAAATCCAAAAAAACCCTAAAAACCCCTAAAAACCCTAAAACCACTAAAAACTAAAAAAACTGAAAAAACCCGAAAACAAACCTAAAAAACCTTAAAAAACCTCAAAAAACCTCAAAAAACACTAAAAAACCTAAAAAACACTAAAAACGCTAAAAACCCTAAAAAGACTAAAAGTGTCTAACGAAACCCTAACCAACCCTATGAAACGCTTAAAACTCGAAAAACCCCCTAGCAAACCCTAAAAACCTCAAAATAAACCCTAATACACCCTAATGAACCCTAAAGAACCCTAAACACCTAAAAACCCTAAAAAACCACTAAAGCGACTAACAATGCTACATAAACCCTATCAATTGCTAAAAAACCCGAAAAATTCTTCAAAACCCACAAAACACAACAAAACCCCAAAAAGCGCTAAAATAACCATAAAAAGCATAAAAATCCAAACACCCCCATAAAACCCAAAAAATCGCATAAAACTCCAAACAACTCAAACAAACCGTAACAAACCCTAAAAACCCTAACAAAACCTAACAAACCCTAACAACCCCTAATAACCACTAATAAACCCCAATAACCCATAAAATCCACTATTATACCCTAAAACCCTAATAAATACTAATAAATCGTAATAACTTGCAATAAACCCAAATAAACTCTATAAGACCCTAATAAATGCTAAAAAATCCCTAAAACCCTTAATATATAATAAAAAACACTATTAAACCACAATAAACCCTAATTATCACTAAAAACCCTAAAAAACTCGACAAAACGCTATATAAATCTCCAAATAATAGCCTACAAAACTCGACAACCCACTAATAATCCCTAAAAACCCTAATAACCAAAAAAATAAATCATAAAAAACCCTAACAACCCCAAATAAATTGTAACAAATCCTAACAACGCCAAATAAATCGTAACAAATTGAAACAAACCATAACAAACCCCTAATAAACCCCAATAAACCCTAAAAAATCCTATTAAACCCTAATAAATTTTAATAAACCCAAATACACATTACTAAACCCCAATAAATAAAATAAACCCTAATAAACCCTAATAAATCCTAAATAACCCTAAAACGGGTTGATAAACCCTAGAAAAATCTATTAATGCCGAAAAAATCCCAATAAAATCCTAATATACAATAAAAACACAAATAAACTATAACAAATCATAAAGCACACTAATAAACCCAAAAGAACCCTAATAAACCTTATAGAACCATATTAAACTCTAAAGAACACTAAAAACCATAAAGAACCCAAAAAAATGCAAAAACGTGTTATATAAACCCTAAAAACCGCTATAATACCCAAACAAACCCTAAAACACACTAAAAAACCCTAACAACCACTATCAATCCCAAAAAAACAAATAAACCAATAAAACCCCCCAAAAACCATTAAAAATCCATCATATATCATAAAAATCATAAACACCTGTTAACAACCCTTAAAAATCCTAAAAAATGCTACAAACCATAAATAACAATTAAAACCCTAAAAAAGGCTTCAAATTGATACATAAACCCTAAAAACTTTACATAAACCCTAAAAAATGCAACAAAAACCCTAAAAACACAACATAAACTAAAAAAACACAACCAAAACCCAAAAAACACAACATAAACCCTAACAACACTACATAAACCCTAGAAGTGTAACATAAACCCTAAAACACAACATAAACCCTAGAAAACATAACATAAACATTAAAAAACGCTACATAATACCAAAAACACAATATATACCCTAAAAACACTACATGAACCCTAAAAACGATACATAAACCCTGAAAAATGCAACATAAACAATACATCACCCCTAAAAATGCTACATAATCTCAGAAAGTGCAACATAAACCCAAAAAATGATACATAAAACCTAAACCCTGAACACGCTACATAAACCTTAAAAACATTACATAAACAATAAAAATTATACATAAAACCTAAAACCACAAACTAAACCCAAAAAATACTACATAAACACTAAAAATGCTACATAAAATCTTACAATGCTACACAAACCCTAAGAATGATACAAAAACCCTAAAGACACTTCAAAACCCTCAAAAATATTAAACCCTAATATACCAAAATATAAAAAATTAAACCCTCATAAACCCCTAAAAACACCTAAAGAACCACTAAAGTCACAAACAACGCTACATAAATTCAAAAAATTGCAACAAAAAACCAAAAAATGCTTCAAAACCCACAAAATGCAACAAATCCCCAAAAATCGCTAAAATAACCGTAAAAAGCATAAAAAATCCAAACACACCCATAAAACCCAAAAAAATGCATAAAACCCCAAACAATTCAATCAAACCGTAACAAACCCTAAAAACCCTTACAAAACCTAAAAAACCCTAACAACCACTAATAACCCATAAGAACCACAAATAAACCCTAATAACACCTAAAACCCACTATTAAACCCTAAAAACCCTAATAGACACTAATAAACCGTAATAACCTGTAATAAACCCTAAAAACTCAATTAGACCCTAATGAACACTAAAAAAGTCTTAAAACCCCTAATATGTAATAAAAAACACTATTGAACCATAATAAACCCCAATAATCACTAAAAACCCTAACAAACCTGACAAAATTCTACAAAACCCCCAAATAATAGCCAACAAAACCCTACAACCCACTAATAAACCCCAACAAACCCTAATGACCACAAAATAAAACGTAAAAAACCCTAACAACCCCCAATAAATCCTAACAAATCCTAACAACGCCAAATAAATCTTAACAAACTCAAACAAACCATAACAAACCCCTAATAAACCACAATATACCCTAACAAATCATGATAAACCATAATAAATTGTAATAAACCCAAATACACGTTACGTAACCCTAATAAATAAAATAAACCCAAATAAACCCTAATAAATCCTAAATAACCCTAAAAAGGTTGATAAACCCTAGAAAATGCTATTAATGCCTACAAAGGCCCAATAAAAACATTATATACAATAAAAAACGCTAATAAACTGTAACAAATCCTGAAGAAAAATAATAAACCCAATAGAACCCTAACAAACCCTAAAGAACCATATTAAACTCTAAAGAACACTAAAAAATCCTAAAGAACACAAAAAAATGCTAAAACACCTTACATAAACCCTAAAAATAGCTACAATACAAAAAAAAAACCCTAAAACACACTAAAAACCCTAACATCCCCTATCAATCCCGAAAAACAAATAATCCCATAAAACCCCCAAAAACCATTAAAAAGCCATCAGATACCATAAAAACCATAAACACCCGTTAACAACCCTTAAAAACCATAAAAAACACTACAAACCATAAACAACCATTAAAACCCTAAAAAATGCTTCAAATAGATACATAAACCCGAAAAACATTACATAAACCCTAAAAAATGCAATACAAACCCTAAAAACGCTAGAGAAACCAAAAAATGCAACATAAACCCAAAACACACTACATAAACCCTAAAAGCACTACATAAACCCTATAACTGTAACATAAACCCTAAAAACACAACATAAACCCTAAAAAGGCAACATAAACATTAAAAAACGCTACATAAAACCTAAACACACAATATAAACCCTAAAACACTCCATGAAACCTAAAAACATTACATAAACCCTAAAAAATGCAACATAAATGCCACATCACCCCTAAAAACGCTACATAAACCCAGAAAACGCAACATAAACCCTAAAAAATGCTACATAAAACCTAAACCATAAAAATGCTACATAAAACCTAAAAATGTTACATAAACCTTAAAAATGATACATAAAATCTAAATCCTCTAACTAAACCCTAAAAACACTACATAAACACTAAAAATTCTACATAAACTCTGAAAATGCAAAAAAACCCTAAGAAATGCTACAAAAACACTAATGACACTTTAAATCCATAAAAAATATTAAACCCTAATATACCATAAAATAAAACATTAAACCCTAATAAACCCCTTATAAACTCTAATAATCCCTAAAAACTCTTTATAATCCCTAAAATACTAAGAAACTCTACTCATCCCAAATAAAACCCCAAAAATACCTAATAAACCCTAATAAATGATAATAAAACCTAATAAACCCTAAAAACACGTTAAGAAAACCTAAACAACCCTAACCAACCCAAATAGACACTAATAGATATTAATAAACCCTAATAAACCCCCAAAAAACCTTAAGAAGACATAATAAACCATAAATAAAGCCAAATAAATGCTACTCAACCCTAACAAACCTTAACACACCAAAATAACCCCTAATAAAACCCAACAAAACCCTAATAATGAAAACAAAGCTAGTATACCTTAAAAAATCCCTAGAAACCCTGTTAATCTCTAATATAACCTAACAAACCCTGAAAATTCTCACAAATAATAAAAAAACGATCACAAACAATAAAAACACGCTATATTACCTAAAAAACCTAAAAACACTAATATAACCTAATAAAGATAAAAAAGGCTAATCTAACTTAAAAATCCCTAGAAACCTGAATAAACCATAAAAAACTCTAATATAAATAATGAAACCCTAAAACACTCACAAACAAAAACAAAATGCTCACAAACAATAAAAACATGCTATATTATCTAAAAAGACCTAACAAACACTAATATAACCTAATAAAACAAAAAAACTAATAAAACCCTAACAAACCCTAATAAACCCATAAAATCCCGAATAAACCCTAATAAAAATGAATAAACCCTAATAAAACCCAAAAAATACCTTCTCTACCCAAATAAACCTTGACACACCATAACAAAACCTAATAAAACCCAACTAAACCCGAATAAACAAAAAAACGCAAAAAAACCATTAAAAATACCTAGAAACCCTAATAAACGATGATAAATTCAAATAAAATCTAATAAACCATTAAAAATGCTCACAAACACTAAAATCAAACTAATAAAACCTAAAAAGTCATAACAACCCCTCGTATATATTAATAAAAACTAAAAACACTCATATACCCTAATTAAAACACTAACAAACCCTAGTAAACCCTAAAAATCCCTAATAAACCCTAATAAACCATACTCAACCCTAATAAACCATAATAAAACCATAAGGATTCCAACTCAACCCTAAAAACCCTAAAAACACCTACTCAACCCTAATAAACCTTAACACATCAAAATAAACCAAAATAAACCCCACTAGACCCTAAAAATGCAAATATACCATTAAAAAGTCCTAAAACCCCTAATAAATGTTAATAAAACCTAATAAAGCTTAAAAGTGCTAATAAACCTGAAGAAACACTACTAAACACTAAAAAACCCTAATATACACTATTAAAAATTAATAAACCATAATGAACCATAATAAACCCAAATAAATCCTAAACATACCCTAATATACCCTAATATACCATAATATACCCTAATAAACCCATCTCAATCCTAATAAAACCCTAAAAATACCTAATAAACCCTAATAAATCTTGACACACCATAATAAACCCTAAAAAAATCCTAATAACCCCCACCAAACCCTAAAAACACTAATATACCATTAAAAATCCCTAAAAACCTAACAAACCATAATAAATTTTAATAACAATGAAAAATCCTAAAAAATGATAGTGAACCCTAAAAATACCTCTAATAATAATAGTAGTAATAACGCACGTGCATTTCCTTATGCTTGTGCATGGTTTAAAAAATAAATCATAATGCACATGCATGTGCATATGCATGCGCATTTGCATGTGAATGATAATAAATAATACATTATAAATAATAACGCATGTGAATTGCATGTGTATGTGAATGTTCCTGTGAATGATAACAAATAATAAATAATAACGCACATCCAAGTGCATGAGCATGTGCATGTGCATGAGCTTAGTACTAAACAATAAATAAAAACAAAGTCCACATGAATGTGCATTTTCATGTGAATGATAATAAATAATAACACATGTGATAATTGAATAATGCAAGTGCATTGTGTGTGCATGTGCATGAGAATAAATAATAATAACATATGTGATAATAGAATCACACAAGTGCATTGCATTTTCATGTGCATGGTAATAAATAATATATAATAACGCATGTGTATGTGCATTTAAATATAATGATAATGATAATGAGGCATGCATGTGCATGGTAATAAATAAAAAATAACAATGCACATGCATGTGCATTTGTATTTGATGATACAAACAACAACAACAACAACAAAAATTAATAATAATAATAATAATAATAATATTAATAGAATAATGCATGTGCATTTCATGTGCACGTGCATAGAATTAAATAATAAATAAATGATAGTAAATAAGAACGCGCATTCATGTGCATGTGCATTTACATTTGATAATAATATTAACAATAATAATAATAATAATAATAATAATAATTACATGTGCACATGCATGGTAATAAATAATATATAACAACGCACACGCATGTTGATTTGCATGTGATAATGATAATAATAATGATAATGATAATAATAATAATAATAATAATAATAAAAATAATAAACATTGTGATAATAATAATAATAACAATAATAAAAGAACAATACAAGTGTGTTGCCTATGCACGTCCATGATAATAAATAATAAATAATAACGCACGTGTATATGCATTTGCATGTGATGAAAATAATAATAACAACAATAGTAGTAATAGTGATAATAGTAGTAGTACCAATGCATGTGATAATCGAATATTACATGTGAATTACGTGTACACCTGCATGGAAATAAATAATAACGCACGTGCATTGCATTTTCATGTGATGATGATGATGATGATAATAATAATAATAATAATAATAATAACAACACAGATGATTAAAGAATAATGCACGTGCATTGAATGTGCGTGTTTATGTCTTTGCATGTGCATTTGCATGTGTATTTGCATGTAATGATAACAACAACAACAACAAAAACAACAACAACAACTAAAATAATAATAATAATAATAAGAATAACAACGTATGTGATAATAAAATAACGTGCGTGCATTGCATGTGCACATGCATGGTAATAGAAAATAAATAACCATGGACATGCATGTGCATGTGCATGTGCATGAGATGATGATAAAAATAATAATAATAGCATTAACAATAATAATAATAACAACAACAACACATGTGATAATATAATAATTCACGTGCATTGCATGTGCAGTTCATGATAATAAATAATAACTCATAGCCCACGTGATGATAATAATAACAATAATAGTAATAATAATAATAATAGTACATGTGATAATTGAATAATGCACATGTATTGAATGTGTGCGTGTATGGTAATAAATAATAACGCACGTGCATTTTCATTTTCTTTTGATGATAATAAGAATAATAACCATAATAGTAATAATAAAAATAATAATAAAAATTCTTGTGATAATAGAATAATGAAGGTGCATTGCGTGTGTGCGTGCATGGTAATAAATAATAACGGAAGTGCATGTGAGTTTGAATGTGATGATGATAATAATTATAGTAATAATAGTAATAATAATAATAATAACAGTAACAACAACAACATATGAACGTGCCTGGAAATAAATAATATATAATAAATAATAAATAATAGCGCATGTGCATCTACATTTGCATGTGATGATAATAATAATAATAATAATAATAATAATAATGATAATTATAATAATGATAATGATAATAATGATAATGATAATAATGATAATAATAACGTGTGTGATAATAGAATAACACATGTCCTAACAAACCCTAACAAAACCTAACAAACCCTAACAACCACTAATAAACCCAAATAACACCTAAAACCCACTATTAAACCATAAAACCCAAATGAACACTAATAAATCATAATAACCAATAATAAATTCTAAAAACCCTATTAGACTCTAATAAATGCTAAAAAATCCCAAAAACCCCAAATATACAATAAAAACACTATTGAACCATAATAAATCATAATAATCACTAAAAACCCTTACAAACACTAAAAAACACTACAAAACCCACCAAATAATAGCCTACAACACCCTACAACCCGCTAATAAACCCTAACAAACCCTAATATCCCCATAATAAATCATAAAAAACCCAAACAACCCCAACTAAATCGTAACAAATCCTAACAATGCCAAATAAATCGTAAAAAACTGAAACAAACCATAACAAACCCCTAATAAACCGCAATAAACCCTAACAAATCATAATAAACCCTAATAAATCGTAATAAACCCAAATACACATTAATAAACTATAATAAATAAAATAAACCCTAAGAAACCCTAATTAATCCTAAATAACCCTAAAAAAGGTTGATAAACCCTATAAAAAGCTATTAATGCCTACAAAAGCCCAATAAAACCCAAATATACAATAAAAACGCTAATAAACCGTAAAAAATCCCAAAGAACACTAATAAAACCTAAAAAATCCTAATAAAACCTAAAGAACCATAATAAAATCTAAAAATGCTAATAACTCCTAAAGAACCCCAAAATGCTAAAACTCATTACATAAACCCTAAAAACTGCTATAATACCCAAACAAACCCTAATACACACTAAAAAACCCTAACAACCCCTATCAATCCTGAAAAAACAAATAAACCCATAAAGACCCCCCAAAAACCATTGAAAACTCATCAAATAACATAAAAACCATAAACACCTGTTAACAACACTTTAAAACCCTAAAACCACTACAAACCATAAACAACCATTAAAACCCTAAAAAAGGATACAAATAGATACATAAACCCAAAAAATGTTACATAAACCCTAAAAATGAAACAGAAACCCTAAAAACGCAACATAAACCCAAAAATGCAACATAAACCTAAAAAATGCTACATAAACCCAAAAAAGCACAACATAAACCCTAGAACCGTAACATAAACCGCAAAAATGCTTTATAAACATTAAAAATGCAACATGAAACCTAAAAACACAACATAAACCTAAAAAACACAACATGGACCATAAAAACGTTACATAAACCATAAAAAATGCAACTTAAACACTAAAACACCCCTAAAAACGCTACATAAATCCATAAAACGCAACATAAACCCTAAAAATGATACATAAACCCTAAACCCTAAACATGCTACATAAACCCTAAAAATGTTACATAAACCCTAAAAAAGGCTACATAAAACCTAAAACTGCTAACTCAACCCTCAAATCACTACATAAACCCTAAAAATGCTACATAAACTCAAACAACTCTACACAAACACTACAAAATGCAACAAGAACCCAAAAGAACCTTCAAAACCCTCAAAAATATTAAACCTTAATTTACTATAATATGAAAAATAAAACCCTAATAAACTCTTAATAAACTCTAATATCTCTAAAAACATTTTATAATCCCTAAAACCCCTAAAGACTCTACTCAACCATAATAAAACCCCAAAAATACCTAATAAAACCTAATAAATGATAATAAAACCTAATAAAACCTAAAAACACATTATGAAAACATAAACAACCCTTACCAACCCTAATAGACACTAATAAACACTAATACACTGTAATAAACCCCAAACCCCCCCTAAAATCCCTAATAAATCATAAATAAATCCCAATAAACCCTACTCAACCCTAACAAACCTTAACACACCATAATGACCCCTAATAAAACAATAAAAAACCTTAATACAAAAAAAAATTCTAGTATACCTTAAAAAATCCCTAGAAACCCTGATAAACTCTAATATAACCTAATAAACCCTAAAAATGATCAAAAACAATAAAAAATGATCACAAACAATAAAAACACACTATATTACCTAAAAAGACCTAAAAACACTAATATAACCTAATAAAGACAAAAAATAGTAATATAAATTAAAAATCCCTAGAAACCACAATAAACCATAATAAACTCTAATATAACCAAAGAAACCCTAAAAATGCTCACAAAAAATGCTCATAAACAATAAAAAATTCTATATTATCTAAAACAACTTAACAAACACTAATATAATCTAATAAAACAAAAAAACTAATAAACCCCTAAAAACCGTAATAAACCCTAAAAATCCTTAATAAACCATACTAAAAACTAATAAACCCTAATAAAACCATAATAAAACCCTAAAAATACCTCCTCAACCCTAATAAACCATGAAACACCATAATAAAACCTAATAAAACCCAACTAAACCCCAACAAACAAAAAAACATAAAAAACCATTAAAAAGCCCTAGATACCATCATAAATCATAATAAATTCTAATAAAACCTAATAAAACATAAAAATGCTCACAAACACTAAAAACACGCTAATAAAACCTATAAAGTCCTAACAACCCCTCATATATATTAACAAAAAATAAAAAACACTCATATACCCTAATAAAAATACTAACAAACCCTAGTAAACCCTAAAAATCCCTAACAAACCCTAATAAACACTACTCAACCCTAATAAACCCTAATAAAACCCTAAAGGTACCTACTCAACACTAATAAAACCCTAAAAATACCTACTCAACCATAATAGACCTTAACACGCTATAATAAACCATAATAAACCCCACTAAACCATAAAAAATGCAAATATACCATTAAAAAGCCCTAAAACCCATAATAAATGCTAATTAAACCTAACAAAGCTTACAATTACTAATAAACCCTAATAAACACTATTAAACCCTAAAAACCCTAATATACCCTCTTAAAAATTAATAAACCATAAGGAATGATAATAAACCCAAATAAATCCTAAGCATACCCAAATATACCATAATATACCATAATATACCCTAATAAACCCAACTCAATCCTAATAAGACCATAGAAATATCTAACAAATCCTAATAAACCTTAACTAACCATAATAAAACCTAATAAAATCCTAATAACCCCCACCAAACCATAAAAAATGCTAATATACCATTAAAAAAATCCTAAAACTGTAACAAACCATAATAAATGTTAATAACACCTAAAAATTCTATAAAATGCTAGCAAACCCTAAAAATACCTGTAATAATAATAGTAGTAATAATGCACGTGCAGGTGCATATGCGTGTGCATGGTTTAAAAAATAAATCATAACGCACATTCATGTTCATATGCCTGCGCATTTTCATGTGAATGATAATAAATTATAAATTATAAATAATGACGCATGTGAATTACATGTGTATGTGCATGTGCATGTGAATGATAATAAATAATAAATAATAACACACATCCAATAGCATGTGCATGTGCATGTGCATGTGCATGGTAATAAACAATAAATAATAACCAAGTCCACATGAATGTGCATTTGCATGTGAATGATAATAAATAATAATTAATAACACTTGTGATAATAGAATAATGCACATGCATTGCGTATGCACATGCATGAGAATAAAAAATAATAACACATGTTATAATAGAATAACACAAGTGCATTTAATTTACATGTGCATGATAATAAAAAATATATAATAATGCATATGCATGTTCATTTACTTGTAATGATAATGATAATGACGCATGCACATGCATGGTAATAAATAATAAATAACAACACACGTTCATGTGCATTTGTATTTGAGGATACAAATAATAATAATAATGATAATAATAATAATAATAATAATAATAGATTAAATCTTGTGCATTTCATGTGCACGTGAATAATAGTAAATAATAAATAAATAATAATAAATAATAACGCTCATGCATGTGCATGTGCATTTACATTTGAGGATAATATTAATAATAATAATTGTAATAATAATAATAATAACGCATGCACGTGCATGGTAATAAATAATAAATAACAACGCACATGCATCTGAATTTTCATGTGATAATGATAATAATAATGATAAGGATAATAATAATAATAATAATAATAATAATAATAATTGTGATAATAATAATAATAATAAATAATAATACGAGTGCATTGCATATGCTTGTGCATGGTAATAAAAAATAAATAACAACGCACGTGAATCTACATTTGGATGTGATGGAAGTAATAATAACAGTAGTAGTAATAATAGTAGTAATAGTGGTGATAATAGTAGTAGTAGAAATGCATGTGATAGTTGAATATTTCATGTGCATTACGTGTGCACGTGCATGGTAATAAATAATAATGCTCGTGCATTCCATTTTCATGTGATGATGATGATGATAATAATAATAACATTATTATTATTATTAATAACAACGCATGTAATAATAGAATAAAACACGTGCATTGAATGTGCATTTATGTGCATTCACATGTGCATTTTCATGTGATGATAATAACAATAACAACAACAACAACAACAACCACCACCACAATAATAATAATAAAAACAATAATAACAACGCTTGTGATAATAAAATAACGTGTGTGCATTTCATGTGCACATGCAGGGTAATAAAAATATAATAATAATGCATGTGCATGTGCATGCGCATGTAGATGAGATGATGATAATAATAATAATATCAGTAATAATAAGTTATAGTTGTTTGAAAAAATAGAAGACATGACAAAAATTCTAGAAATGGGGTCTGAAATAACCTAACAAGTCATAGAGTCATTGAAAAATGCATAACTTCTCCTTCAGGTGTCCATTTCCATTTCATGAATAGTCAAACTGAATTTCATGGAATGAACTATGAAAAAAACAGGTGTCGGAGGCCGAACATACACACAGAACAGATGTTATGACCATTTTATGAAAAAATTGACAGGGATCCATACACGGAAATGGAGTTTTAGAGGCCTTCTGATGGGTTTCTGGGATTTTAGGGTCTCAAACATGACATGAACAATGTTCAAGTCATCCTTCTGCATATATCTCTTCACTAATTTTTATTTGACATGTGGTTGAGCTCAAACGGACAACTGGAGCGAAAGTTATGGTCGTTAGAAGTTGGACTTTTTTTGGAGTGGTATAACTAATATATCTTATTTTTTATTTAATCTTCTCATAGTTTCTACTAAACTTGTTCCTCAATCATCTCGCGAGCTTTGATTTGACTAGTCACAACACTCAAATGGACACCCAAAGGATAAGTTATGTCTATTTTAGTGAGTTGCGAGTTTCATAGGCTTTTAGGCGCTAGGAGAGTTGCTCAATTTAAAACGAAAAAAACTTTTTCTACTTGTGTTCATTTTGGCTCTACAACATGTCAAATCAAATATTGTAAAAAGATACACACTCTAGTAACCACAAGAACCCTTTATGACATTATTCAACCCCCAAAATCCCTTTGGATGGTCAAAAGATTGGCTTATGGTGTTCGTTTCGCAATAAAATCTTTTATGGGTGTCTGGTTTGCCTCTACCACCTATCAAATCGAATATTGCGACTAGACCTACACTCCTATAACCACTGGAGCACCTTCTCACATACATGAAGGCCCCAAAAGGCACTTAGACCCTCCAAAAGACCATAACTTCTAATCCAGGAGTCCGTTTTTCCTCTACCATATATCAAATCGAATCTTTCAACTATATCTACACATCTGTGTCCAATATAAACACCATATCACATTTTTAAAGTCCCAAAAGGTCCTTAATTCCTCAAAATGACCATTACTTCTGCTCTGGGTGTCTGTTTCACCTCTACCACATAACAAATTGAAGCTCTCTACCAGCTCTACACATTTGTGACAACCATGAACAACTAAATAACCCTAAAATACCATGAATAACCCCATAAACACTAAAAACCATTAAAAACCATGTAAAACCCTAACAAACCCTTACAAACCCTAAAAAATACTAAAAAAACCTAACAAATCCTAATAAACCATAACAAACCATAACAACCCCCCAAAAACCCTAAAAACATAACAAACCCTAATAAACCCTAACAAAACCCTAATCAAACATAAGAAACACTAACACACCCTTAGAAAGATTAACACACCCTTAGAAACCCAAACACACCATTAGAAACCCTAGCACACCCTTAAAACCCCCAAACACCCATAGAAACCCTAACACAACCATAGAAACCGTTAGAAACCATAACACACCCTTAGAAACTCTAACCCGCCCATAAAAACCCTAACCCACCCTTAGAAACCCCAACACACCCTTAGAAACCCTAAAAAACCCTTAGACACCCTAAATCACTCTAATAAGTACTATTAAATCCTAATAAACCCTACCAACCAATAATAAATCCTAAAAAACCTAACAAACCCTAAAGCCCACTACTAAACCGTAATAAACACTAATAAATCGTAATAAACACAAAAACCCTATTAGTCCCCAATAAAAGCTACAAAATAACCAAAAACCCTAATATACAATAAAAATGCTATTAAACCATTCAAAATGCTAATATTCATCAAGAATCGCTAACAAACCCGGCAAAACTTGACAAAACCCTAAAAACCCTAAAAACCAAAAAAACCCCAAAAAACCCCAAAAACCCTAAAAAACCCTAAAAACCCTAAAAAATCCTAAAAACCCTAAAAAAACCCTAAAACCCCTAGAAACATGAAAAAAAACCCAAAAAAACATAAAAAACCCTTAAAACCTCAAAAATCTCAAAAAAAATCAAAAAATGCTAAAACCCTAAAAACACCTCAAAATGTTAAAAATTCCTAAAAAGCCTAAAAAATCCTAACAAAACCCTATTAAACCTTTAAAACCCCTAAAACTTCCTAGAAAACCCTAAAACCCTCAAAAAACCTTCATACACCATTAGGAACCCTAAAGAACCCTAAAAAACCCTAAAGAACCCTAAAAACCCAAAAAGAACCACTAAAGCCACTAATAACTCAAAAAAACCGTAACAAACCCTAACAACCCTAGAAAACCCTAACAACCACTAACAACCCCTAAGAATAACTAATAAACCCTAAAAACCACTAAAACCCACTATTAAAACCTAAAACCCCTTATAAACACTAATAAATTGTAATAACGTATAATAAGCCCTAACAAACTCTATTAGTTACTAATAAATGCTAAAAAATCCTAAAACCCCTAATATACAATAAAAACACTATTAAACGATAATAAACCCTAATAATCACTAAAAACCATAACAAACCCGACCAAACACTATAAAACCACCAAATAATAGCCTATAAAACCCTACAACCCACTAATAACCCTAACAAACCCTTATAACCCCAAAATAAATTGTAATAGACCCTAAAAACCCCAAATAAATTGTATTAAATCATAACAACGACAAATAAATCATAAAAAACTGAAACAAACCATAAAAAACCATAACAAACCCCTAATAACCCGCAATATACCCTAACAAATCATAATAAGCCCTAATAAATCGTAATAAATCCAAATACACATTTCAAAACCCTAATAAATAAAATAAACACTAATAAATCCTAAATAGCCCTAAAGAGGATTGATAAACCCTAGAAAAAACTATTAATGCCTACAAAATCCCAATAAAACCATAATATACAGTAAAAATACAAATAAACTGTCAAAAATCTTAAAGAACTGTAATAAACCCTAAAGAACCCTAATAAACCCTAATGAACCATATTAAACTCTAAAGAACACTAAAAAAACCTAAATAACCCAAAAAACAATAAAACACATTATATAAACCCCAAAAACTTTTACAATACCTGAACAAACCCCAAAACACAAAAAAAAACCCTAACAACCCCTATCAATCCCAAAAAAATAAATAAACCCTCACACCCCCTCCCCAAAAACCATTAAAAACATCAGGTACCATAAAAAAACATAAACACCTGTTAACAACCCTTAAAACCCCTAAAAACTACAAACCATAAACAACCATTAAAACCTTAAAAAAGTCTTCAAATAGATACATAAACGCTAAAAACGTTACATAAACCCTTAAAAATGCAACCAAAACCCTAAAAATGCAAAATAAACCAAAAAACACAACATAAACCCAAAAAAACACTACATAAACCCTAAATTCACTACATAAACCCTAGAATAGTAACATAAACCCTAAAAAACATAACATAAACCCTAAAAAATGCAACCTAAACATTAAAAAATGCTACATTAAACCTAAAACACAATATAAACCATAAAAACACTACATAAACCCTATAAAGGTTACATAAACTCTAAAAAATGCAACATAAATGCTACATCACCTCTAAAAACACTACATAATCCCAGAAAACGCAACATAAACCCTAAAGAATGCTACATAAAACCTAAACCATAAACACACTACATAAACCCTAAAAACGTTAAATAAACCCTAAAAATGTTACATAAAATCTAAAAATGATAACTAAACCCTAAAAATGATACAAAAACACTAAAAAATCTTCATAAACATTAACAATGCTACATAAACCCTAAAAAATACTACAAAAACCGTAAAGTGGCTTTAAAACCCTCAAAAATATTAAACCCTAATGTACCATAATATAAAAAAGTAAACCCTAATAAACCACTAATACATGCTAATAATACCTAAAAAACCTTATAATCCCTAAAAACCCTAAGAAACTCTACTCAACCCAAATAAAAACCCAAAAATACCAAATAAACCATAATAAATTATAATAAAACCTAATTAACAAAAAAAACATGTTTAGAAAACCTAAACAACCCTATCCAACCCTAATAGACATTAATAAACAGTAATAAACCCCAATAAACCACAAAAAAACCCTAAAAATCCCAAATAAACCATAAATAATGCCAAATAAACCCTACTCAACCCTAACAAACCTTAACACACCATAATAACCCCTAATAAAACCCTACAAAACCCTAATTAAAAAATGCTAGTATACCATAAAAATCCCTAGAAACCCTGATAAACTCTAATATAACCTAATAAATCCTAAAAACTCTCACAAACAAAAAAACGGTCACAAATAATAAAAATGCTATATATTACATAAAATACCTAAAAACAATAATATAACCTAATAAAGAAAAAAATGCTAATATAATTTAAAAATCCCTAGAAACCCTAATATACCATTATAAACTATAATATAACCTATGAAACCCTAAAAACACTCAAAAACAAAAACAAAACACTCACAAAGAAATAAAAACACACTATATTATCAAAAAGGACCTAAGAAACACTAATATAACCCAATAAAACAAAAAAAAACTAATAAAACCCTAACAAACCCTAATAAACTCTAAAAATCCCTAATAAACCCGAAAAAAACTAATAAACCCTAATAAAACAATAATAAAACCCTAAAAATACCTTCTCAACCCTAATTAACCTTGACACACCATAACAAAACCTGATAAAACCCAACTAAACCCCAATAAATAAATAAAAACAAAAAACCATTAAAAAGCCCTAGAAACCCTAATAAACAATAATAAATTCAAATAAAAGTTAATAAACCATTAAAAATGCTCAAAAACACTAAAAAAATGCTAATAAAACCTAAAAAGTCATAACAACCCCTCATATATATTAACAAAAACTAAAAAAACACTCATATACCATAATAAAAACACTAACAAACCCTAGTAAACCGTAAAAATACATAACAAACCCTAAAAAAGTACTCAACCCTAATAAACCCTAATAAAACATTAAATACCCCTAATAAACCCTAATAAAACCCTAAAAATACCTACTCAACCGTAATAAACCTTAACACACCATAATAAACCACAATAAACCCCAATAAACCCTAGAAAATGAAAATATACCATTAAAAAGCCCAAAACCCCCTAATAAATGCTAATAAAACCCAAAATGCTTAAAAGCACTAATAAACCCTAATAAACACTACTAAACACTAAAAAACACTAATATACCCTCTTAAAAATTAATAAACCCTAATAAACCATAATAAACCCTAATAAATCTTAAACATACCCAAATATACCAGAATATACCATAATATACCCTAATTGACCCAACTTAATCCTAATAAAACCCTAAAAATACCTAATAAACCCTAATAAACTGTGACACTACATAATAAACCCTAATAAAGTCCTAATAACCCCCACCAAACCCTAAAAAGCACTAATATACCATTAAAAACCCTAAAACCCTAACAAACCATAATAAATGTTATAACACCTAAAAATCCTAAAAATGATTGTAGACCCTAAAAATTACTATAATAATAGTAGTAGTAGTAATGCACGTGCATGTGCATATGCATGTGCATGGTTTAAATAATAAATCACAACGCACGTGCATGTGCACATGCCTGCGCATTTGCATGTTAATGATAATAAATTATAAATTATAAATAATAACACATGTGAATTGCATTTGTATGTGCATGTGAATGTGAATGATAATAAATAATAAATAATTACGCACATACAAGTGCATGTGCATGTGCTTGTGCATGTGCATGTGCATGGTAATAAACAATAAATAATAGCCAAGTCCAGATGAATGTGCATTTTCATGTGAATGATAGTAAATAATAAATAATAACACATGTGATAATAGAATAATGCAAGTACATTTCATGTTCACATGAATTATAATAAATAATAATAACACATGTGATAACAGAATAATGCAAGTGCATTGCATTTGCATGTGTATGATAATAAATAATATATAATAATGCACGTGCATCTGCATTTACATGTAATGATAATGATAATGACACATGCATGTGCATGGTAATAAATAATAAATAACAACTCAAGTTCATGTGCATTTGTATTTGATGATACAAACAACAATAACAACAAGAATAGTAATAATAATAATAATAGAATAACGCTAGTTCATTTCATGTGCATGTGCATAATAGTAAATAATAAATAAATAATAATAAATAAAAATGCACATGTATGTGAATGTGCATTTACATTTGATGATAATATTAAAAATACTAATTGTAATAATAATAATAACGCATGCACATGCATGGTAATAAATACTAAATAACAACACACATGAATGTGCATTTTCATGTGATAATGAAAATAATAATAATAATAATAATATAAATAAAAACTGTGATAATAATAATAATAATAGAATAATACAAGTGCATTGCATATGAACGTACATGGTAATAAATAATAAATAATAATTCACGTGCATATACATTTGCATGTGATGATAGTAATAATAATAGCAGTAGTAATAATAGTATTAGTAGTGGTTATAATAGTAGTAGTACTAATGCTTATGATAATAGAATATTGTCTGTGCATTACGTGTGCATGTGTATGGTAATAAATAATAACTCTTGTGCATTGCATTTGTGTGTGATGATGATGATGATGATAATAATAATATTATTATTAATAATATTAATAATAACAATGCATGTGATAATATAATAATGCACGTTCATTGAATGTGCGTGTATGTGCATTTGGATGTGCATTTTCATGTGATGACAATAACAACAACAACAACAATAACCACAATAATAATAATTACAATAATAATAACAACGCATGTGATAATAAAATAATGTGTGTCCATTGGTTGTGCACGTGCATGGTAATAAAAATATATTAATAACACATGTGCATGAGAATGTTCATTTGAATTAGATGATGATAATAATAATAATAATAACAGTAATAAAAATTTATAGTTGTTTGAAAAAACAGCAGACTAGACAAAAGTGCTAGAAATGGTGTCTCAAATAACCTAACAAATCACAGAGTCATTAAAAAAGGTATAACTTCTTCTTTAGGTGTCCATTTATGCTCTGTGTATAGTCAAACTAAATCTCCTGCAACGAACTACGATAAAAATAGCTGTCAGAGGCCAAACAGACACACAGATCAAAAGTTATGACCGTTTTAAAAAAATTGACAGGTTTCCGGACACGAAAATGGAGTTTTGGAGCCTTGTGATGGGTTTTTTTGGGATTTTAGGTTTTCAAACAGGACTTTAACCTTGTTAAAGTTATCCTTCTGCGTAGATCTCTTTGCTGCCTTTGATTTAATATGTGGTAGATCTCAAACGGACAACCAGAGTGAATGTTATGGCCGTTTGAAGTTGGACATTTTTTTGGAGTGGTATAACTAATATATCTTCTGTTTCTTTGATCTTCTCACAGTTTCAATTAAACTAGGTCCTCACTCATCAAACAATATTCAATTTTACTCATCACATCACTCAAACGGACACCTGAAGGTGAAGTTATGCCTATTTTAGTGAGTTGCGGGTTTCTTATGTTTTTAGGCACTACGAGGGTTTCTCAATTTAAAACAACAATAACTTCTGCTATGTGTGTTCATTTTTTCTCTACCACATATCAAATCGAATATTGTGAAAATATTCACACTCTGGTAACCACTGAAACCCTTTATAACATTCTTCAACCCCCCAAAAGACCCAAAATCCCTTTGGATGGTAAAAAGATTGGCTTCTGGTGTCCGTTTTGCAATAAATTCTTCTATGGGTGTCCGTTTTGCCTCTACCACATATCAAATAGAAGGTTGAGACTAGACCTACACTATTATAACCACTAAATCACCTTATCACATCCTTGAAGGCCCAAAAGGCACTTAAACCCTCCAAAAGACCATAACTTCTACTCTGGGAGACTGTTTTTCCTCTACCATATATCAAATCGAATATTTCGACTATATCTACACATTTGTGACCAATAGGAACACCTTACCATGTTCTTAAAGACCCAAAAGGTCCTTAAGTCCTCCAAATGACCATAACTTCTGTTCTGGGTGTCCGTTTCACTCTACTGCATATCAAATTGATGCTTGCGACTAGCTCTACACATCTGTGACACCAAGAACAACTAAATAACCCTAAACCCCATGAATAACTCCATAAACACTAAAAACCATTAAAAACCGTACAAAACCCTAACAAACCCTAAAAACCCAAACAAACCCTATGAAATACTAACAAACCCTAACAAACCCCGACAAACCCCGACAAACCCTAACAAACCATAACAGGCCGTAACGAACCCCATGAAGCACTAAGAAACCCCAATAAATACAAAAAAAAACATGAAGAACCCCTAAAAACCCCTATGAAACCTTAAGAAACCCTAACATAACCTGAAAAACTCTAAAAACCCTAACAAAAACTTAAGAAAACCTAAGAAACACAAACGCACCCTTAGAAACCCTAACACAACATTAGAAATTGTAACACACCCTTAGAAACCCTAACACGCCCTTAGAAACCCTAGCAAACCCTTAGAAACCCCAACTCACCCATAGAAACCCTAACACAACCTTAGAACCCTTAGAAACCATAACACACCCTTAGAAACCCTAACCCGCCCATAATAACCATAACCGACCCTTAGAAACCCTACCACACCCATAGAAACCCTAACAAACACTTAGACACCCTAAATCACTCTAATAAGAACTAATAAATCCTAACAAATGCTACCAACCAATAATAAACCATAATATACACTAATAAACCCTAAAGCCCACTACTATACCCTAATAAACACTAATAAATCATAATAAACCCTAAAAACCATATTAGACCCCAATAAAATCTACAAAATACCTAAAAACACAAATATACAACAAAAACGCTATTAAACCATTCAAAATGTTAATTTTCAAAAAAAAACCCCTAACAAACCAGGCAAAAACTGACAGAACCCAAAAAACTCATAAAACTCTACAAAGCCCTAAAAAACCCTAAAAACCATAAAAACCCTAAAAAAAAATAAAAAATCATAAAAAAACCTAAAACACCCTAGAACCCCTAAAAACTGAAAAACCGAAAAACATGTAAATAAACCTAAAAAACCCTAAAAAACCTCAAAAAACCTCAAAAACCCTAAAAAAACAAAAAACCACTAAAAATTCTAAAAACCCCGAAAATCACTAAAAATGCCTAAAAACCCTAACCAACACTATGAAACCCTTAAAACCCTAAAACTCCCAAGAAAACCCTAAAAACCTCAAACAAAACCCTAATACACCCTAAAGAACCCTGAAGAACCCTAAAGAACCACAAAATCCACTAACAACACTACATAAACCCTATCAATTGCTACAAAAACCCAAAAAATGCTTCAAACCCCAAAAATGCAACATAACCCCACAAAATGCTAAATTAACCCTAACAAAGCATAAAAAATCTGAACACACCCATAAAACCCAAAAAAACCCATAAAACCCAAAACAACTCAAATAAACCATAACAAACCCTAAAAACCCTAACAAAACCAAAAAATCCCTAAAAACCACTAATAACCCCTAAGAACCACTAATAAACCCTAATAACCCAAAAAACCCCCTATTAAACCCTAGTAACCCTAATAAACACTAATAAATTGTAATAGCCTGTAATAAACTCTAAAAACTCTATTAGACACTAATAAATGCTACAAAAGCCCTAAAACCCCTAATATACAATAAAAACACTATTAAACCATAATAAACTCTAATAATCACTAAAAACCCTAACAAACCAGACAAAAAGCTACAAAAATCACCAAATAATAGCCTACAAAACCCTACAACCCACTAATAAACCCTAAAAACCCTAATAACCACAAAAATAAATCGTAACAAACCCTAACAACCCCAAAAAATTATAACAAATCCTAGAAACGCCAAATAAATCGTAACAAATTGAAATAAACCATAACAAAACCCTAATAAACCCCAATAAACCCTAACAAATCATAATAAACCCTCATAAATCTTAAAAAACCCAAATACACATTACAAAACCCTAATGAATAAAAAAACCCTAATATACTCTAATAAATCCTAAATAACCCTAAAAAAGATTGACAAACCCTATAAAAAGCAATGAATGCCTATAAAAGCTCAATAAAACCCTAATATACAATAAAAAACCCTAATAAACTATAACAAATCATAAATAACACTAATAAACCCTAAAGAACCCTAATAAACCCTAAATAACCGTATTAAACTCTGAAGAACACTAAAAAATTTAAAGAACCCAAAAAATGGTAAAACACATTATATAAACCCTAAAAACCGCTACAATACACAAACAAACCCTAAAACAAACTAAAGAACCCTAACAACCCGTATCAATCCCAAAAAAAACAAATAAGCCCATAAACCCCCCCCCCAAACCATTAAAAATTCATCAGATACCCAAAAAACATAAACACCTGTTAACAGCCCTTAAAAACCCTAAAAAATACTAAAAACCATAAACAACCATTAAACCCATAAAAAGGCTTCAAATAGATACATAAACCCTAAAAAGTCACATAAACCCTAAAAAATGCAGCAAACCCCTAAAAATGAAATATAAACCAAAAAACACAACATAAACTGAAAAAATGCTACATAAACCCTAAAAGAACTACATAAACCCTAGAACTGTAACATAAACCCTAAAAACACAACATAAACCCTAAAAAACGAAATATAAACATTAAAAAACACTACATAAAACCTAAAAAGATAATATAAACCCTAAAAAAACTACATGAACCATAAAAACGTTACATAAACCATAAAAAATGCAACATAAATGCTACATCACACCTAAAAACGCTACATAAACCCGGAAAATGCAACATAAATCCTAAAAAATGCTACATAAAACCTAAACCCCAGACACCCTACATAAACACTCTAAACGTTACATAAACCCTAAAAATGATACATAAAACCTAAAACCACTAACTAAACCCTAAAAATGCTACATAAACACTAAAAATCCAACTTAAACTCTAAGAATGCTACACAAACCCTAAAAAATGCTTCAAAAACCCTAAAGACATTTCAAAACCCACAAAAATATTAAATCCTAATATACCATAATATAGAAAATTAAACCCTAATAAAACCCTAATAAACCCTTAATAAACTCTAATAATCCCTAAAATCACCTTATAATCCCTAAAAACCCTAAGAAACTCTACTCGACCCTAATAAAACCCCAAAAATACATAATAAACCCTAATAAATGATAATAAAACATAATAAACCCTAAAAACACTTTATGAAAACCTAAACAACCCTAACCAACCATAATAGACACTAATAAACACTAATAAACCCTAATAATCCCCAACAAACCTAAAAATTCCTAATAAACCATAAATAAATCCAAATAAACCCTAATCAACCCTAACAAACCTTAACACACCATAATAACCCCTAATAAAACCCTAATAAAGAAAAAAACGCTAGTAAACATTAAATAATCCCTAAAAACCCTGATAAACTCTAATATAACCTAATAAAACTTGAAAATGCTCACAAACTATAATAAATGATCATAAACAATAAAAATGCGCTATATCACCTAAAAATACCTAAAAAAATAAAATAACCCAACAAAGACAACAAAACACTAATATACATTAAGAAACCTTAGAAACTCTAATAAACAATAATAAACTGTAATATAATCTAAGAAACCCTAAAAACGCTCACAAACAAAAACAAAATGCTCACAAACAATCAAAACACGCTTTATAATTTAAAAAGACCTAACTAACACTAATATAACCTAATAAAACAAAAAAAACTAATAAACCCCTAACAAACCATAATAAACCTTAAAAATCTGTAATAAACCCTAATAAAAGAATTATAAAACCCTAAAAATTCCTTCTCAACCATAATACACCTTCACATACCATAATAAAACCTAATAAAACCCAACTAAACCTCAATAAACAAAAAAACACAAACAAACCATTAAAATGCCCTAGAAAACGTAATAAACAATAATAAATTCTAATAAAACCTAATGAACCTTAAAAAAAGCTCACAAACACTAAAAACAAGCTAATAAAACAAAAAAAGACCTAACAACCGCTCATATATATTAAAAAAAACTAAAAAACACTAGTATATCCTAATAAAAATAGTAACAAACCCTACTAAACCCTAATAATCCCTAACAAACCCTAATAAACCCTACTCAACCCTAATAAACACTAATAAAAACCTAAAGATACCTACTCAACCCTAATAAACCCCTAAAAATACCTAGTCAACCCTAATAAACCTTAACACACCATTATAAACCAAAATAAACCCCACCAAACCCTAAAAATGCAAATATACCATTAAAAAGCCCCATAACGCCAAATAAATTCTGATAAAACCTAAAAAAGTTTAAAAGCGCTAATAAACCCTAATAAACACTACTAAACCCTAAAAACCCAATATACCCTCTTAAAAATTAATAAATAATAATGATCCATAATAACCCCTAATAAATACTAAACATATGCAAATATACCATAATATACC
The DNA here is from genome assembly GCA_963277665.1 of Viscum album. Lineage (NCBI taxonomy): Eukaryota > Viridiplantae > Streptophyta > Magnoliopsida > Santalales > Viscaceae > Viscum > Viscum album. The sequence goes on along the minus strand of OY728167.1, from coordinate 856,929,322 downwards.
ATAATATACCCTAATAAACCCAACTCAATCCTAATAAAACCCTAAAAATACCTAATAAACCCTAATAATCCTTGAAACACCATAATAAACCCTAATAAAATCCTAATAACCCCAACCAAACCCTAAAAATGCTAATATACAATTAAAAACCCTAAAACCATAACAAACCATAATAAATGTTAATATCACCCAAAAATCCAAAAAACTGCTAGTAAACCCTAAAAATAGCTCTAATAATAATAATAGTAATAAGGTATGTGCATGTGAATATGCATGTGCATGGTTTAAATAATAAATAATAACACATGTGCATGTTCATAAGCCTGCACATTTGCACGTGAATGATAATAAATAATAAATAATAAATAATAACGCATGTGAATTACATGTGTTTGTGCATGTGAATTTGAATGATAATAAATAATAAATAATAACGCACATACAAGTTCATGTGCATGTGCATGTTCATGTACATGGTAATAAAAAATAAATATCAACCAAGTCCATATGAATGCGCATTTGAATGTGAATGATAATAATTAATAAATAATAACACATGTGATAATAGAATAACCCACGTGCATTGTGTGTGCACACTACTACAAAAACAGCTTTTATCGGTGCTAGAAAAGTGTATTAATAGTGCTAAAAAGGTGTTGTTAATTGAGGTAAGGATATAGGGGCGTCCCTTTTATCAGTGCTTAGAAAAGCACTGATAAATGCACCTTTTATCAGCGCAAAAAAAGCGCTGATAAAAGCCCCTTTATCAGCATTTTTTTAGCGTAGATAAAAGTCAAAAAAAATATAAAAAATATTTATATAATGTGGGGGGGGGGAGCTTTTAACAGTGGTTGACCCCCCCCCCCCCTTATCAGTGCTAAGCGGACCCACCTCAATCTCTCCCGCGCGCTACCTTCCCACGCATCCCCCACACGCGCGCACCTCCTTGCTTCCACCCGAACTCGAACCCGTGACCTCCCCCATTGCATGCCTCACCTTTACCACTAAGCCATTTCGTTTTTTCTCAATTTAATGATATATCTATTTATTTATATATATAGTGATATTTATTCATATATTAATGTAGATTCATATTAATATAAATATATTTTGTTATATTAATACATATATATTTATTCATATATTAGTATATATATATATACATTCTTATATTAATATATATTAATATTAATATGTTTTTTATCCATATATTTAATTTTATATTAATATATATTTAAAAGATTAGTTTTAAATACATTTATAAAATATATTTTTATGTCTGTTTATAAATAAAGAAATACATACATATATACAACCCAAACACACACACAAACACACACACACACACACAAACTCATATATACATATGAATAAATACATATATATGTGTATTTAAAAATCCATAGAATGTTAAAATGACCACATATTCTACTCTAGAAGCCCGTTTGAACTCCACAACCAGTCCAATCAAAAAAAATTAAACAATCTTCAATATCATATGTGGTGCAGGCCTAACAGGCATTCAGATCAGAAGTTATACATGTTTGAATTTTAACAAACCGGGGTATCCTAACTAAAGCCACTAACAACGCTACATAAACACTATCAATTTCTACAAAAACCTGAAAAATGCGTCAAAACCCACAAGACGCAAAAAAACCCCAAAAAACACTAAAATAACCCAATCAAAGCATAAAAAATCCAAACACACCCATAAAACCCAATAAAACACATAAAACCCAAAACAACTCAAAAAAACCATAACAAACCCTAAAAACCCTAAAAAACCTAAAAATCCTAACAACCACTAATAACCCCTAAGAACCACTAATAAACCCTAATAACCCCTACAACCCACTATTAAACCCTAAAAACCCTAATAAACACTAATAAATCATAATAATCTATAATAAACCCTAACAAACTCTATTAGACCCTAATAAATGCTAAAATTCTCTAAAACCCCTAATATACAATAAAAAAGACTATTAAACCATAATAAACCCTAATAATCACTAAAAACCCTAACAAACCCGAAAAAACACTAATAAACCTCCAAATAATATCCTACAAAACCCTACGACCCACTAATAGACCCTAAAAAACCCTAATAACTCCAAAATAAATTGTAACAAACACTAACAACACCAAATAAATCGTAACAAATATTAAAAATGACAAATAAATCGTAACAAACTGAAACAAACCATAAAAAACCCCCAATAAACTGCAATAAACCCCAACAAAGCATAATAAACCCTAACAAATCGTAATAAACCCAAATACATGTTACTAAACCCTAATAAATAAAAAACCCTAATAAATCCTAAATAAACCTAAAAAAGGTTGATAAACCCTAGAAAAAGCTATTAATGCCTACAAAAACCCAATAAAACCCTAATATGCAATAAAAAATGATAATAAACAGTAAAAAATCCTAATAAACACTAATAAACCCTAAAGAACCCTAATAAACCCTAAATAACCACATTAAACTCTAAAGAACACTAAAAAACCCTAAAGAACCCAAAAAAATGCTGAAACACATTATAAAAACCCTAAAACACGCTACAATACTCAAAACAAACCCTAAACCACACTAAAAACCCTAACAACCCCTTTCAATCCCAAACAAATAAAAAAACCCACAAAACCCCCAAAAACCATTAAAAACCATCTCATACCATAAAAACACATAAACACTCGTTAATAACCCTTAAAACCCTAAAAAATAGTAAAAACCATAAACAACCATTGAAACCCTAAAAAAGGCATCAAATAGATACAGAAACCCTAAAAACGTTACATAAACCCTAAAAATACAACAAAAACCCTAAAAACGCAACATAAAACAAAAAAATGCAACATAAACCCAAAAAATGCAACATAAAACCTAAAAGCTCTACATAAACCCTTGAACTGTAACATAAACCCTAAAAATACATGATAAACCCTAAAAAACGCAACATAAACATTATAAAATTCTACATAAAACCTAAAAACACAATATAAACCCTAAAAACACTGCATGAACCCTGAAAATGTTACATAAACCATAAAAAATGAAACAAAAATGGTACATCACCCAGAAAAATGCTAACTAAACCCAGAAAATGCAACATAAACCCTAAAAATTGCTACATAAAACCTAAACCCTAAACACACTATATAAACCTTAAAAATGTCAGATAAACCCTAAAAATGATACAAAAAATCTAAGACTGCTATCTAAACCCTAAAAACGCTACATAAACACTAAAAATTATATATAAACTCTAACAACTCTACTTAAACCCTAAATAATGCTACAAAAACCCTAAAGATGCTTTTAAACCCACAGAAATTTTAAACCCTAATATACAATAATTTAAAATTTTAAACCCTAATAAACCACTAAAAAAATATAATAATCCCTAAAAACACCTTATAATCCCTTAAATCCTATGAAACTCTACTCAACCCTAATAAAACCCCAAAAATACCTAAAAAACCCTAATAAATGATAATAAATCCTAATAAATCCTAAAAACATAGTAAGAAAACCTAAATAACCTGAACCAACCCTAATAGACACTAATAAACACTAATAAACCCAAATAAACCCCAAAAAACCCTAAAAATCCTAAATAAATCATAAATAAATCCAAATAAACAATACTCAACCCTAACAAACCTTAACACACCATAATAACACATAATAAAACCCTACAAAACCTTAATGAAGAAAAAAATGCTAGTATAACTTAAAAAATTCCTAGAAACCCTCATAAACTCTAATATAACCTAATAAACCCTAAAAACACTCACAAACAATAGAAAAACGATCAAAAACAATAAAAACATGCTATATTACCTAAAAAGACCTAAAAATTGAAATATAACCTAATAAAGAAAAAAAAAACGTTAATATACCTTAAAAATCCCTAGAAACCCTAATAAACCATAATAAACTCTAACATAACCAAAGAAACCCTAAAACACTATCAAACAAAAAATTCTCAAAAACAATATAAATATGCTATATTATCTAAAAAAACTAACAAACACAGATATAACCTAATAAAACAAAAAAATTAATAAACCCCTAACAAACCCTAATAAGCCCTAAAAATCCTTAATAAACCCTAATAAAAAATTAATAAACCCTAATCAAACCCTAAAAATACCTTCTCAACCCAAAATAAACCTTGACACACCATAACAAAACCTAATAAAACCCAAATAAACCCCAATAAACAAAAAAGGGAAACAAGCCATTAAAAAGACCTAGAAACCCTAATAAACCATAATAAATTCAATTAAAAGCTAATAAACCATTAAAAATGATCAAAATCCCGAAAAATACGCTAATAAAACCTAAAAATACATAACAACCACTCATATATGTTAACAAAAACTAAAAAACACTCATATAGCCTAATAAAAACACTAACAAACCCTAGTAAACCCTTAAAATCCCTAACAAACCCTAATAAACTGTACTAAACCCTAATAAACCCTAATAAAACCTTAAAGATACTGACTCAACCCTAAAAATACATACTCAACCCTAATAAACCTTAAAACACAATAATAAACCCTACTAAACCCTAAAAACGCAAATATACCATTAAAAAGCCCTAAAACCCCTAATAAATGCTAATAAAACCTAACAAAGTTAAAAGTGCTTGTAATCCTGAAAAAACACTACTAAACACTAAAAAACCCTAATATACCCTCTTTAAAATTAATAAACCATAATGAACCATAATAAACCCTAATAAATCCTAATCATACCCAAATATACCATAATATACCATAATATACCCTAATAAACCTAACTCAATCCTAATAAAACCCCAAAAATACCTAATAAACCCTAATAAACCTTGACACACAATTATAAACCCTAATAAAATCCTAATAACCCCCACCAAACCCTAAAATGCTAATATACCATTAAAATACCCGAAAACCCTAACAAACCATAATAAATGTTAATAACACCTAAAAATCCAAAAACATGATAGTAAACCCAAAAAATACATCCAATAATAATAGTAGTAATAACGCACATGCATGTGTATATGCATGTGCATGGTATAAATAATAAATCATATTTCACGTGCATGTGAAAATGCATGCGCATTTGTATGTGAATGATAATAAATAATAAATTATAAATAATAACGCATGTGAATTGGATGTGTATGTGCATGTGCATGTGAATGATAGTAAATAAAAAATAATAATGCACATACAAGTGCATGTGCATGTGCATGTGCATGGTAATAATCAATAAATAATAACAAAGTCCACATGAATGTGCATTTTCATGTTAATGATAATAAATAATAAATAATAACACATGTGATAATAGAATAATACAAGTGCATTGTGTGTGCAGGTGCAAGAGAATAAATAATAATAACACATGTGATAATAGAACAATGTAAGTGCATTGCATTTTCATGTGCATGGTAATAAATAATATATAATAACGCACGAATATGTTCATTTACATGTAATGATAATGATAATGACGCATGCACGTGCATGGTAATAAATAATAAATAACAACGTACATGCATGTGCATTTGTATTTGATGAAACAAACAAACAACAACAACAACAACAACAACAATAATAATAATAGAATAATGCAAGTGAATTTAATGTGAACGCGCATAGTAGTAAATAATAAATAAATAATAGTAAATAAGAACACACATGCATGTGCATGTGCATTTACATTTGATAATAATATGAATAATACATATTGTAATAATAATAACAATAATAAGGAATGAACGTGCATGATAATAAATAATAAATAACAATTCACATGCATGTGTATTTTCATGTGATAATGATAATAATAATTATAATGATAATGATAATAATAATAATGATAATAATAATAAAACTGTGATATTGATAATAATAATAACAAAAGAATAATACTAGTGCATTGAATATGCATGTGCATGGTAATAAATAATAAATAATAACGCACGTGCATCTGCATTTGCATGTGATGATAATAATAATAACAGCATCAGTAGTAGTAGTCATAATAGTAGTAGTACCAATGCATGTGATAATAGAATATTGCATGTGCATTACGTGTGCACGTGCATGGTAAGAAATAATAACGCATGTGCATTGTATTTTCTTGTAATGGTGATGACGATGATAATACTAATAATAATAATAATAATAATAATAATGCTTGTGATAATAGAATAACGCACATTCATTGAATGTGCATGTTTATGTATTTTCATGTGCATTTTCATGTGCATTTACATGTGATGATAATAACAACAACAACAACAACAACAACAACAACAACCACAATAATAATAATAACAATAAGAATAACAATGTATGTGATAATAAAATAACGTGTCTGCATTTCATGTGCACGTGCATGGTAATAAAAAATAAATAATAAAGCACATGAATGTCCATAAGATGATAATAATAATAATAATAATAATAATAATAACAATTCATGTGATAATAGAATAACGCAGGTGCATTGCATGTGCAGTGCAAGATAATAAATAATAACTCATAGCGCATGTGATGATAATAATAACATTAATAGTAATATTAATAATAGTAGTGCATGTGATAATAGAATAACACACATGTATTGAATGTGCCTGTGTATGGAAATAAATAATAACGAACGTGAATTTTCATTTTCATTTGATGATAATAACAATAATAACAATAATATAAATAATAATAATAATAATAATAATTAATGTTGTAATAGAATAATGTAGGTGCATTGCGTGCGCGTGTGCATGGTCACAAATAATAACAGACTTGCATGTGAATTTAAATGTGATGATAATAATAATAATAATAATAATAATAATAATAACAATAACAATAACAATAACAACAACTACATATGAAAGTGCATGGAAATCAATAATATATAATAAATAATAAATAAAAACTCATGGGCATCTGCATTTGCATGTGACGATAATAATAATAATAGTAGTAGTAATAACCATAATGATAATGATAATAATGATAATGATAATAATGATAATGATAACGTGTGTGATAATAGAATAACACACGTCCTAACAAACCCAAAAAAACCTAATAAACCCTAACAACCACTAATAACCCCTAAGAACCACTAATAAACCCAAATAACACCTGAAACCCATATTAAACCCTAAAACCCTAATAAACACTAATAAATCATAATAACCTGTAATAAACCCTAAAAACAATATTAGACTCTAATAAATTCTATAAAAGTCCTAAAACCCCTAATATATAATGAAAACACTATTGAACAATAATAAATCCTGATAATCACTAAAAAAACCTAAGAAGCCCGGAAAAACACTACAAAACCTACCAAATAATAGCCTTAAAAACCCTACAACCTGCTAAGAAACCCAAAAAAACCCTAATAACACTATAAGAAATCTTAACGAACCCTAAAAACGCCAAATAAATAGTAACAAATCCTGTCAATGCCAAATATATCATAGAAAACTGAAAAAAACCATAACAAACCACTAATAATCCGCATAAACCCTAACAAATCAAAATAAACACTAATAAATCGTAATAAACCCAAATACACGTTAATAAACCCAGATAAATAAAATAAATCTTAAGAAACCTTAATAAATCATAAATAACCCTAAAAAGGTTGATAAACCCTAGAAAAATCTATTAATTCCTACAAAAGCCCAATAAATCCCTAATATACAATAAAAATACTAATAAACCGTAAGAAATTCTAAAGAACACTAATAAAACCTAAAGAAACCTAATAAACCCTAAAGAACCATTATAAACTCTAAAGAACACTAAAAATCCCTAAAGAACCCAAAAATGCTTAACCACATTACATAAACCCTAAAAACTGCTACAATACCCAAACAAACCATAAAACACACTTAAAAAACCTAACAACCCCTATCAATCCCAAAAAAACAAATAAACCCTTAAAACCCCCCCAAAAACCATTAAAAACCCATCAAATACCATAAAAACCATAAACACCCATTAATAACCATTAAAAACCCTAAAAACCACTACAAACCACAAACAACCATTAAAACACTGAAAAAGGCAACAAATAGATACATAAACCCAAAAAATGTTACATAAACCCAAAAAATGCAACATAATCCCTAAAAACGCAACATAAACCCAAAAAATGCAACATAAACCCAAAAAACATTACATAAACCAAAAAAGCATTACATAAACCCTAGAACCGTAACCTAAAACATAAACAATGCTACATAAACATTAAAAAATGCTACATAAAACCTAAAAACACAACATAAACCGTAAAAACACTACATGAACCCTAAAAACGTTACATAAACCCTAAAAATGCAACATAAAGGCTACATCACCCCTAAAAATGCTTCACAAACCCAGAAAACGCAACATAAACACTAAAAAATGCTACATAAAACCAAAACTCTAAACACACTATATAAACCCTGAAAACATTACATAAACCCTAAAAATGATACATAAAATCTAAGACTGCTATCTAAACCCTAAAAACGCTACATAAACACTAAAAACTATATATAAACTCTAACAACTCTTCTCAAACCCTAAATAATGCTACAAAACCCCTAATGACGCTTTTAAACCCAAAGAAATTTTAAACCCTAATATACAATAATTTAAAAAATTAATCCCTAATAAACCACTAATAAAATCTAATAATCCCTAAAACACCTTATAATCCCTTAAATCCAAAGATACTCTACTCAACCCTAATAAAACCCCATAAATACCTAAAAACCCCTAATAAATTATAAAAAAACCTAATAAACCCTAAAAACACGTTAAGAAAACCCAAACAACCCGAACCAACCCTAATAGACACTAATAAACACTAATAAACCCAAATAAACCCCAAAAAACCCCTAAAATCCTAAATAAACCATAAATAAAGCAAAAAAACCCTACTAAACCCTAACAAACCTTAACACACCATAATAACACCTAATAAAACCCTACAAAACCTTAATGAAGGAAAAAATGCTAGTATAACCTAAAAAATCCCTAGAAACCTTCATAAACTCTAATATAACTTAATAAACCCTAAAAACACTCACAAACAATTAAAAAATGATCAAAAACAATAAAAACGCGCTATATTACCTAAAAATACCTAAAAAGTGTAATATAACCTAATCAAGACAAAAAATGCTAAAATACCTTAAAAATCCCTAGAATCCCTAATAAACCATAATAAACTCTAACATAACCAAAGAAACCCTAAATAACTATGAAACAAAAAAAATGCTCACAAACAATAAAAACATGCTATATTATCTAAAAAGACCTAACAAACACTAATATAACCTAATAAAACAAAAAAACTAATAAACCTCTATAAACCATAATAAACCTTAAAAATCCCTAATAAACCCTAATAAAAATGAATAAATCCTAATAAAACCCTAATAAAACCCTAAAAATACCTTCTCAACCCAAATAATCCTTTACACACCATAACAAAACCTAATAAAACCCCAATAAACCCCAATAAACAAAAAAGGCAAACAAACCATTAAAAAGACCTAAAACCCCTAATAAACCGTAATAAATTCAAATAAAAGCTAATAAACCATTAAAAATGATCACAAAAACTAAAAATATGCTAATAAAACCTAAAAATACATAACAACCCCTCATATATGTTAACAAAAACTAAAAAAAACTCATATAGCCTAATAAAATCACTAACAAACCCTAGTAAACCCTTAAAATCCCTAACAAACCCTAATAAACCGTACTAAACCATAATAAACCCTAATAATAACTTAAAGATACTGACTCAACACTAATAAAACCCTAAAAATACATAATCAACCCTAATAAACCTTAACATACCATAAAAAACCATAATAAACCCCACTAAACCCTAAAAAATGCAAATATACTATTAAAAAGCCCTAAAACCTCTAATAAATTCTAATAAAACCCAACAAAACTAAAAAGCGCTAGTAATCCCAAAAAAACTACTAAACGCTAAAAAACCCTAATATACCCTCTTTAAAATTAATAAACCATAATGAACCATAATAAACCCTAATAAATCCTAATCATACCCAAATATACCATAATATACCATAATAAACCCTAATAAACCCAACTCAATCCTAATAAAACCCGAAAAATACCTAATAAATCCTAATAAACCATGACACACCATAATAAACCCTAATAAAATCCTAATATCCCCCCACCAAACCCTAAAATGCTAATATACCATTAAAAACGCCTAAAACCCTAACAAACCATAATAAATGTTAATAACACCTAAAAATCCAAAAAAATTATAGTAAACCCTAAAAACACATCTAATAATAATAGTTGTAATAACGCACGTGCATGTGCATATGCATGTGCATGGTTTAAATAATAAATCATATTGCACGTGCATGTGAAAATACATGCACGTTTGTATGTGAATGATAATAAATAATAAATAATAACGCATGTGAATTGCATGTGTATGTGCATGTTCATGTGAATGATAATAAATAATAAATAATAATGCACATCCAAGTGCATGTGCATGTGAATGTGCATGGTAATAAACAATAAATAATAACAAAGTCCACATGAATGTGCATTTTCATGTTAATGATAATAAATAATAAATAATAACACATGTGATAATATAATAACGCAAGTGCATTGTGTGTGCAGGTGCAAGAGAATAAATAATAATAACACATGTGATAATAGAATAATGTAAGTGCATTGCATTTTCATGTGCATGGTAATAAATAATATATAATAACACACAGGTATGTGCATTTACATGTAATGATAATGATAATGACGCATGCACGTGCATGGTAATAAATAATAAATTACAACGTACATGCATGTGCATTTGTATTTGATGAAACAAACAACAACAACAACAAAAACAACAAGAATAATAATAATAGAATAATGCAAGTGAATTTCATGTGAACGTGCATAGTAGTAAATAATAAATAAATAATAGTAAATAAAAAATCACATGCATGTGCATGTGCATTTACATTTGATAATCATATGAATAATACATATTGTAATAATAATAATAATAATAACGCATGCACGTGCATGATAATAAATAATAAATAATAATGCACATGCATGTGGATTTGTATGTGACAATGATAATAATAATGATAATGATAATAATAATAATAATAATAAACTATGATATTAATAATAATAATAACAAAAGAATAATACAAGTGCATTGCATATGCACGTTCATGGTAATAAATAATAAATAATAACGAACGTGCATCTGCATTTGCTTGTGATGATAATAATAATAACAGCAGCAGTAGTAGTAGTCATAATAGTAGAAGTACCAATGCATGTGATAATAGAATATTGCATGCGCATTATGTGTGCACGTGCATGGTAAGAAATAATAACATGTGTGCATTGCATTTGCTTGTGATGGTGATGACGATGATAATAATAATAATATTATTATTATTAATAACAACGCTTGTGATAATATAATAACGCTATTTCATTGAATGTGCATGTTTATGTATTTTCATGTGCATTTTCATGTGCATTTGCATGTGATGATAATAACAATAACAATAACAACAAAAACAACAACAACAACAACAACCACAATAATAATAATAACAGTAAGAATAACAATGTATGTGATAATAAAATAATGTTTCTGCATTGCATGTGCACGTTTATGGTAATAAAAAATAAATAATAATGCACATGCCTGTGCATGAGATGAAAAAAATAAAAATAATAGTAATAATAATAACAATAACAACAATTCATGTGATAATAGAATAACGCAGGTGCATTGCATGTGCAGTGCATGATAATAAATAATAACTCATAGCGCACGTGATGATAATAATAACAATAATATTAATATTAATAATAGTAGTGCATGTGATAATATAATAACACACATGCACTGAATGTGCGCGTGTATGGTAATAAATAATAACGCACGTGCATTTTCATTTTCATTTGATGATAATAACAATAATAACAATAATAGAAATAATAACAATAACAATAACAATGCATGTGATAATAGAATAATGTAGGTGAATTGTGTGTGCGTGTGCATGGTCACAAATAATAATGGACGTGCATTTACATTTGCATGTGATGATAATAATAATAATAATAATAATAATAATAACAACAATAACAAAAACAACATCTGCACGTGAAAGGAAATCAATAATATATAATAAATAATAAATAAAAATGCTTGTGCATCTATATTTGCATGTGACAATAATAATAATAATAGTAGTAGTAATAACCATAATGATAATTATAATAATGATAATGATAATAATGATAATGATAATAATGATAATAATAACGTGTGTGATAATAGAATAACACACATCCTAAGAAACCCTAACAAAACCTAATAAACCCTAACAACCACTAAAAACCCATAAGAACCACTAATAAACCCAAATAACACCTAGAAACTATATTAAACGCTAAAACCCTAAAAAACACTAATAAATCATAATAACCTGTAATAGACCCTAAAAACCCTGTTAGACTCTAATAAACGCTATAAAAGTCCTAAAACCCCTAATATATAATAAAAATGCTATTGAACAATAATAAATCCTAATAATCACTAAAAAACCTAACAAACTAAACAAAACACTACAATACCTACAAAATAATAGCCTTCAAAACCCTACAACCCGCAAATAAACCCTAAAGAACCCGAATAACCCCATAAGAAATCTTAACGAACCCTAAAAACCCCAAATAAATCGTAGAAAACAGAAACAAACCATAACAAACCCCTAATAAATCGCATAAACCCTAAAAATCATAATAAACACTAATAAATTGTAATAAACCCAAATACACGTTAATAAACACTAATAAATAAAACAAATCCTAAGAAACCCAAATAAATCATAAATAACCCTAAAAAGGATGATAAACCCTAGAAAAATCTATTAATGCCTACAAAAGCCCAATAAAACCCTAATATACAATAAAAATGCTAATAAACTGTAAAAAATCCTAAAGAACACTAATAAAACCTAAAGAACCCTAATAAACCCTAAAGAAACATAATGAACTCTAAACAACACTAAAAACCCTAAAGAACCCAAAAAATGCTAAAACACATTACATAAACCCTAAAAACCGCTACAATACCCAAACAAACCCTAAAACACACTTAAAAAACCTAACAACCCCTATCAATCCCGAAAAAACAAATAAACCCTTAAAAACCACCCACAAACCATTTAAAACCCATCAAATACCATGAAAACCATAAACACATGTTAACAACAATTAAACACCCTAAAAACCACTACAAACCACAAACAACCATTAAAACACTGAAAAAGGAAACAAATAGAAACATAAACCCAAAAAACGTTACAGAAACCCTAAAAATGCAACATAAACCCAAAAAATTCAACATAAACCCAGAAAACACATCATAAACCCAAAAATAATTACATAAACCAAAAAATCATTATATAAACCCTAGAACTGTAACATAAACCATAAACAACGCTACATAAACATTAAAAACACTACATAAAACCTAAAAACACAACATAAACCCTAAAAACACTACATGAACCCTAAAAACGTTACATAAACCCTAAAAAATGCAACATAAAGGCTACATCACCCCTAAAAATGCAACACAAACCCAGAAAACGCAACATAAACACTAAAAATGCTACATAAATCCTAAACACTAAACACGCTACATAAACCCTAAAAACACTACATGAACCCTAAAAATACTACATAAAACCCAAAACCACTAACTAAACCCTAAAAGCACTACATAAACACGAAAAATTCTACATAAACTCAGAAAACACTACACAAACACAAAAAATGCTACAAAAACCCTAAAGATTCTTCAAACCCCTAAAAAATATTAAACCCTAATGTAAAATAATATAAAAAATTAAACCCTAATAAACCCCTAATAAACTATAATAATCCCTAAAAATGCCTAATAATCCCTAAAACCCCTAAGAGTCTCTAGTAAACCCTAATAAAACCCCCAAAATACCAAATAAACCCTATTTAATGATAATAAAACCTAATAAACCCTAAAAACACGTTAAGAAAACCTAAACAACCCTAACCAACCCTAATAGACACTAATAAACACTAATAAACTGTAATAAACCTTAAAAATACCTAATAAACCATAAATAAATCCATATAAATCCTTCTAAACCCTAACAAACATTCACACACCATAATAACCCCTAATAAAACCCTAAAAACCCTAATTAACCATAATAATGAATAAAAAATCCGAACACACCCATAAATCCCAAAACAAAACGCATAAAACCCCAAACACCTCAAACAAACCGTAACAAACCCTAAAAACCCTAAAAACCCTAACAACCACTAATAACCCCTAAGAACCATAAATAAACCCTAATGACCAACAAAACCCACTATTAAACCCTATAAACCCTAATAAACACTAATAAATTGTATTAACCTGTAATAAACCCTAACAAACTCTATTAAACCCTAATAAATGCTACAAAATCCCTAAAACCCATAATATACAATAAAAACACTATTAAACCATAATAAACCCCAATAATCACTAAAATCCTAACAAACCAGACAAAAAGCTACAAAAATCTCCAAATAATAGCCTACAAAACCCTACAACCCACTAATAAACCCTAAAAACACTAATAACCACAAAATAAATCGTAACAAATCCTAAAAACCCAAAAAAATCGTAACAAATTGAAACAAACCATAAAAAAACCCTAATAAACCCCCATAAACCCAACAAATCATAATAAACCCTCATAAATCTTAATAAACCCAAATACACATTACAAAAACCTAATGAATAAAATAAACCCTAATAAACCCTAATAAATCTTAAATAACCCTAAAAAAGATTGATAAACCCTATATAAAGCTATGAATGCCTACAAAAGCTCAATAAAACCCTAATATACAATAAAAACGCCAATAAACTATAACAATTCATAAATAACACTAATAAACCCTAAAGAATCCTAATAAATCCAAAAGAACCATATTAAACTCTGAAGAACACTAAAAAACTTTAATGAACCCAAAAAATGATAAAAACATTATATAAACCCTAAAAACTGCTACAATACACAAACAAACCCTAAAATAGACTAAAGAACCCTAACAACCCCTATCAATCCCAAAAAACAAATAAACCCGTAATCCCCCCAAAAACCATTAAAAATCCATCAGATACCATAAAAAACATAAATACCCGTTAACAGCCCTTAAAACCCCTAAAAAATACTACAAACCATAAACAACCATTAAAACCATAAAAAAGGCTTCAAATAGATACATAAACCCTAAAAACGTTACATAAACCCTAAAAAATGCAAAAAAAAAACCCCTATAAACGCAACATAAACCAAAAAAGACAACATAAACAGAAAAAACGCTACATAAACCCTAAAAGAACTACATAAACCCTAGAACTGTAACATAAACCCTAAAGAACACAACATAAACCCTAAAAAAGCAACATAAACATTAAAAAACACTACATAAAACCTAAAAACATAATATAAACCCTAAAAACACTACATCAACCCTAAAAACGTTACATAAACCCTAAAAAATGCAACATAAATGCTACATCATGCCTAAAAATGCTACAGAAACCCAGAAAACTCAAAATAAACCCTAAAAAATGCTACATAAAACCTAAACACTAAACACGCTACATAAACACTAAAAACATTACATAAACCCTAAAAATACTACATAAATACTAAAAATCCAACATAAACTCTAACAACGCTACACAAACCCTAAAAAATGCTTCAAAACCCCTAAAGACGCTTCAAAACCCTCAAAAATATTAAACACTAATGTACCATAATATAAAAAATTAAACCATAATAAACCCCTAATAAACCTTTAATAAACTCTAATAATCCCTAAAATCATCTTACAATCCCTAAAAACCCTATGAAACACTACTCGACCCTAATAACACCCCAAAATACCTAATAAACCCTAATAAATGATAATAAAACATAATAAACCCAAAAAACATGTTAAGAAAACCTAACCAACCCTAACCATCCTTAATAGACACTAATAAACACTAATAAACCCTAATAAACCCCAAAAAAACCTAAAAATCACTAATGAACCATAAATAAAGCCAAATAAACCCTAATCAACCCTAACAAACCTTAATAGAACATAATAACCCCTAATAAAACCCTACAAAACCCTAATAAAGAAAAAAAATGCTATTATACCTTAACAAATCCCTAGAAACCCTTATAAACTCTAATATAACCTAATAAACCCTAAAAAGCTCACAAACAATAAAAAAATGATCATAAATAATAAAAATGCGTTATATTACCTAAAAAGACCTAAAGACACTAAAATAACCCAACAAAGACAAAAAACACTAATATACCATAAAAACCCGTAGAAACCCTAATAAAAAATAATAAACTCTAATATAATCTAATAAACCCTAAAAATGCTCACAAACAAAAACAAAATTCTCACAAACAATAAAAACATGCTATATTATTTAAAAAGACCTAACAAACACTAATATAACATAATAAAACAAAAAACCTAATAAACCCCAAACAAACCTTAATAAACCTTAAAACTCCCTAATTAACCCTAATAAAACCCTGAAAATACCTTCTCAACCCAAATACACCTTGACAGACCATAATAAAACCTAATAAAACCCAACTAAACCTCAATAAACAAAAAAAACACAAAAATCCATTAAAAACCCTAGAAATCCTAATAAACCATAATAAATTCTAATAAAACCTAATGAACCCTAAAAAATGCTCACAAGCACTAAAAAAAAGCTAATAAAAGATAAAAAGTCCTCACAACCGGTCATATATATTAACAAAAACTAAAAAACACTCGTATATCCTAATAAAAATAGTAACAAACCCAACTAAACCCTAATAATCCCTAACAAACACTAATAAACCCTACTCAACCCTAATAAACCCTAATAAAACCCTAAAGATACCTACTCAACCCTAATAAACCCCTAAAAATACCTAGTCAACCCTAATAAACCATAACGCACCATAATAAACCATAATAAACCCCATTAAACCCTAAAAATGCAAAAATAACATTAAACAACCCCAAAACACCAAATAAATTCTGATAAAACCTAACAAAGCTTAAAAGCGCTAATAAACCCTAATAAACACTACTAAACCCTAAAACCCCTAATATACCCTCTTAAAAGTTAATAATCCATAATGAACCATAATAACCCCTAATAAATACTAAACATATACAAATATACCATAATATACCATAATATACCCTAATAAACCCAACTCAATCCTAATAAAACCCTAAAAATACCTAATAAACCCTAATAAACCTTGAAATACCATAATAAACCCTAATAAAATCCTAATAACCCCAACCATACCCTAAAAACGCTAATATACAATTAAAAACCCTAAAACCCTAACAAACCATAATAAATGTTAATATCACCTAAAAATCCTTAAAATTGCTATTAAACCCTAAAAATACCTCTAATAATAATAGTAGTAATAAGGAACGTGCATGTGAATATGCATGTTCATGGTTTAAATAATAAAAAATAACGCACATGCATGTGCATATGCCTGCTCATTTTCATGTGAATGATAATAAATAATAAATAATAAATAACAACGCATGTGAATTGCATGTATATGTGCATGTGCATTTGAATGATAATAAATAATAAATAATAACGCACATACAAGTGCATGTGCATGTGTGTGTGCATGTGCAAGGTCATAAACAGTAAATAATAACCAAGTCCACAAGAATTCGCATTTGAATGTGAAAGATAATAAATAATTAATAATAACACGTGTGATAATAGAATAACCCACGTGCATTGCGTGTGCACACTACTACAAAAACAACCATTATCAGTGCTAGAAAAGTGTATTAATAGTGCTAAAAATCATTGTTAATTTATGAAAGGATATAGGGGGGTCCCATTTATCAGTTCTTTGAAAAGGGATGATAAAGGCTCCTTTTAGCAGCAGTAAAAAAGCGCTGATAAAAGCCCCTTTATCAGCCTTTTTTTTAGTGCTGATAAAAGTCAAAAAAATATAAAAAATATTTATATAATGTGTGGGGGAGATTTTATCAACGCTTGACCCCCCCTATCAGCAATAAGCAGACCCCCCTCATTCTCTCCCACGCGTTGCCCTTCCTGTGCATCCCCCACATGCGCGTACCTCCTTGCTTCCACCTGAACTCGAACCCGTGACCTCCCCCCTTGCGTGCCTCACCTTTACCACTAATCCATTTCGTTTTTTCTCTATTTAATGATATATCTAATTATTTTTATATATATTTATATTTATTCGTATATTAATGTAGATTCATATTAATATAAATATATTCTGTTATATTAATACATATATATTTATTTATATATTAGTATATATATATATTCATTCTTATAATAATATATATTTATATTAATATATTTTTTATCCATATATTTATTTTTATATTAATATATATTTAAAATACTAGTTTTAAATACATTTAAAAAATATTTTTTTATGTGTGTTTATAAATAAATAAATAAATACATATATACAACACACACACACACACACATACAAACTCATATATGCTTATGAATAAATACATATATATAAGTGTATTTAAAAATCCATAGAATGTTAAAATGACCATAACTTCTAATCTAGAATCCCGTTTGAACTCCACAACCAGTCTAATCGAAAAAATGAAACAATCTTTGATATGATATGTGGTGCAGGCCTAACGAACAACCGGATCAGAAGTTATACTTGTTTTAATGTTAAAAAATCGGGGTATCCTGACTAAAGCCAATAACAAGGCTACATAACCTTCTTCTTGCTGCTTTAGCAGCAATTGTTGCCTTCTTATGTGCTGCGAGGAATTCTGCTAGGTTCTGGAATAAATCATGTTCCATACATGAGGGTATTGTTTCCATGCACAGTGTTGTTCAAATGGATGGGTGTATTCAAACAGGTACTATGAACAAATATTTTAATGACCTTTTCACCCTTTGCACTCTTCGTGTTTCTGGAAGGGTCAAAAAACCAATTTTGATGAAGTTCATCCAATGGATCCCACCAATCCCATCTTGGATCAAAGTTAATGTTGATGGTGCGACAGCAGTTTCACCAGGTCCTTCAGGTTGTGGTTGTGTTTTCCGCACGTGTCGAGGCTTTGTCAATGGAATTATTTATCATTTCAGTGGGAATGGTTGCACCTATGAGGCAGAGCTCTGGGCTATCATCAAGGCTATACATTTTGTAAACCAATTTTGGTGGTTGCATCTCTGGATCGAATCTGACTCGATGCTTGCGGTGGAGGCTCTTCGTCAAAATTTCAGGAAGGTTCCATGGAGGCTTCTACCTCAATGGGTTGAATGTCTTAGCTTATCCAAGAATCTGACTCTTAGGATCACTCACACATACAAAAAAGTCAATATGGTTGCTGATGTCCTCTCCAAAATGGCTATTGAAGAATGTTTCTCACAGTGGTCCTTTATTGCTCCCTCTTTTTGTGTGTCCCATGTTGACTCTAACATGAAGGGTACTACACGTACCTGAATGCATAATTCTCCCCTATAATGCCTTGTACCTTTCTTTTAGTTTTATTTTAAGGTACCATTATCCCTGCTTGGTCTGCGCCTTCTTTGCCACAAGACGCAACAAAACACCAAAAAAAGCTAAAATAACCCAATCAAAGCATAAACAATCCAAACACACCCATAAAACCCAAAAAACCACATAAAACCCCAAACAACTCAAAAAAACCATGACAAACCCTAAAAACCCTAAAAAACTAAAAACCCAAACAACAACTAATTACCCCTAAGAACCACTAATAAACCATAATGACCCCTAAAACACACTATTAAACCCTAAAAACCCTAATAAACACTAATAAATCATAATAACCTATAATAAACCCTAAAAATCTCTATTAGACCCTAATAAATTCTAAAAAGAACTAAAAACCCTAATATAAAATAAGAACACTATTAAACCCTAATAAAACCTAATAATCACTAAAACCCCGATCAAACCCGACAAAACGCAAACCCCCCCCCAAATAATATCCTACAAAACCCTACGACCCACTAATAAACCCTAACAAACCCTAATAACCCCAAAATAAATTTTAACAAACACTAACAACCCCAAATAAATTGTAACAAATCCTAAAAATTTCAAATAAATTGTAACAAACAGAAACAAACTATTACAAACCCCTAATAAACCGCAATAAACCCTAAAAAGCATAATAAACCCTAATAAATCGTAATAAACCCAAATACATGTTACCAAACCCTAATAAATAAATAAAACCCTAATAAATCCTAAATAACTTTAAAAATGGTTGATAAACCCTAGAAAAAGCTATTATTGACTACAAAAGCCCAATAAAACCCTAATATGCACTAAAAATGCTAATAAACTATAAAAACTCCTAAAGAACACTAATAAACCTTAAATAACCCTACTAAACCCTAAAGAACCACATTAAACTCTAAAGAACACTAATGAACCCTAAATAACCCAAAACATTGCTAAAACACATTATAAACACACTAAAAACCGCTATAATACCCAAAAACACTAAAACGCACTAAAAACCCTAACAACCCCTATCAATCTCCAACAAATAAATAAACCCACAAAACCCCCAAAAAACCATTAAAAACCATCTGATACCATAAAAACCCATAAACACTCGTTAAAACCCTTAAAACCCTAAAAAACACTACAAAGCATAAACCACCATTGAAACCATAAAAAAAGGATTCAAATAGATACATAAACCCTAAAAATGTTACATAAACCCTAAAAATGCAACAAAAACCCTAAAAACGCATCATAAACCAAAAAATGCAACATAAATCCAAAAAACACTACATAAACCCTAAAAGCTCTACATAAACCCTAGAACTATATCTTAAACCCTAAAAATATAATATAAACCCTAAAAACGCAACATAAACATTAAAAAACGCTACATAAAACCTAAAAACACAATATAAACCCTAAAAAAACATCATGAACCGTGAAAACGTTACATAAACCCTTAAAAATGAAAGATAAATGGTACATCACCCCTAATAACGCTAACTAAACCCAGAAAATGCAACATAAACCCTAAAAATGCTCCATAAAACATAAACACTAAACACACTATATAAACCCTAAAAACGTTACATAAACCGTAAAAATGATACATAAAATCTAAGACTACTATCTAGACCATAAAAACTCTAAATAAACACTAAAAATGCTACATAAACTCTAACAACTCTACTCAAACCCTAAATAATGGTATAAAAACCCTAAAGACGCTTTAAAAACCTCAGAAATATTAAACCCTGATATACAATAATTTAAAAAATTAAACCCTAATAAACCACTAATAAAATCTTATAATCCCTAAAAATACCTTATAATCCGTTAAATCCTAAGAAACTCTACTCCACCCTAATAAAACCACAAAATACCTAAAACCCTAATAAATGATAATAAAACCTAATAAACCCTAAAAACACGTTAAGAAAACCTAAACAACCTGAACCAACCCTAATAGACACTAATAAACACTAATAAACCAAAATAAACACCAAAAAACCCTAAAAATACCAAATAAACCATAAATAAATCCAAATAAACCCTACTCAACCCTAACAAACATTAATACACCATAATAACACCTAATAAAACCCTACAAAACATTAATGACGAAAGAAATGCTAGTATAACTTTAAAAATCCCTAAAAACCCTCATAAACTATAATTTAACCTAATAAACTCTAAAAACACTCACAAACAATAAAAAACGATCACAAAAAATAAAAACGCATTATATTACCTAAAAATAACTACAAATTGTAATATAACCTAACAAAGAAAAAACGCAAATATACCTTAAAATCCCTAGAAACCATGAGAAAGAAAATGTCGCCGCTCTCTCCTGTACTCTCCCGCTCGACGCAGCAATTTCCAAGGTTCCCTCTCAGAATCCTTCTCTTCAGCATCGTGGATATCAAGATTTATGATGTGGATGGAGTTCAGACGATTTCTTTCTGGGTTCGATGGTGGAAGAAGAGGCAGATGCTTGCTGGCGGTGGGATCTTGTGGGTTGCGATGGGGAAAGGCGACGACAGCTTGGTCTGGTTTTCGCTGGGCTTTGCACCGGACATGGTAGATCTGGGCCTCCCTCTTCCCCGGATGCTATTTTTTCTGCTCTGTGGAAGCATTGATGGTTCTCTGGTGGTTTGGGTGAAGTCTTCGATCAAGTCAACCCCTGATCCAGATCTGATTTTCCAGTGGCTTTGCTTTGCCTTGCTGTTCCACTGCTCGCCCCTGTTGGCGCTACGAATATGTTCTTGGCATCGGTCTGCTCTGGTGGTGCTTTTCTGTTTGAGGAAGGTGGTCATGTCCTCTTGGTATAAGGCTGTGAAGATGCTCCAGTGGTGTGGTGTGAGTGCGACAGTTCTGGAATCTACTTATAGGGTTTCAAGACCCACAGATCTGATAGTGGGGGTCCTCGTTCGGGGAGGAAAGGATCATTTTCAACTTGCTTCTTTTCTTGCTGATGTCGATATTCTGGTTTATTGCTACATGTTAGATGCTATGTTGGATTTTAGAGGTGCTATGTGTGTTCCTGTTATCCGCTGTGGTGATGATTCTTTGTTTGGTCTTGATTTATTACTGCTGTTGGATCATACTCTTGCTGTAAGACATGAATTATGGATTATCATGTGGTATTTCCTGTGGTTGTCTTGTTCTTCTGTGGAATGGTTCTTCTCTTAGCTCCCGGTGTCTTATTTCCACTGGCTTTGTTGCTGGGTGCGACTTAATGGAATGTTGGCTATTTCTTGGCTGAGATGTGACGAAGTTGTTGTTCCTACCTCGGCTGGTGGTGGTTCTGGAAATGGGTGTTCTGGAAAATGATGGTGTATGTTGTTTGTTGTCTTTGTTTCTATGCTATTGGTTATGGATCTGAATGGCGTGGAGGACCTGGATGTTTTGGAGGCTGTTTTTGGTGCTGGTGTTTTGCTGTTGTTGGTTGTGATTCTCCTTGGTGGGAAGTTGTCGGGTGCTGGAAGGTGTATTGCTTGTCTCTGGTTACTGTTTACCTGGGAAGTGTGGGAGGGATGTGGATCTATGTCTCTGGTTGCTGATTTCTATTTGTTTTTTGGCTGGGAGGTGCTGGATGATGGTATTTTTGAGTTTGGATGCTGGTGGTTGGGTAGATGTGAGCTACTGGATGCTGGTTGATGCTGGATGGTGGTGGTGGCTGCTTGGTTGTGTGTGTGTGTTTTTTTCTTTTTTGTTTTTCTTTTTTGCTTTTCTTTTTTTGTGTGCATTGTAAGGGGTTTTCGGGTGTGGGTTGTTTGACCCATCCCCTCCCTTGTCTACTGTGTCTCTTTTTTTCTTGATAATAAATTTGGGGGGCCGGGAATAGCCCGACCCTCGCATCTTCCTTGCCCTAGAAACCATAATAAACCATACTAAACTCTAACATAACCAATGAAACCCTAAATCACTATCAAACAAAAAAAACACTCACAAATAACAAAAACATTCTATATTATGTAAGAAAACCTATCAAACACTAATATAACCTAATAAAACAAAAAAAAAACTAATAAACCCCTAACAAACCCTAATAATCCCAAAAAATCCCTAATAAACCCTAATAAAAACAAATAAACCATAATAAAACCCTAATAAAACCCTAAAAATACCTTCTCAACCCAAATAAACCTTGACACTCCATGACAAAACCTAATAAAACACAAATAAACCCCAATAAACAAAAAAGAAAAACAAACCATTAAAAAGACCTAGAAACCCAAAAAAAACATAATAAATTCAAATAAAAGCCAATAAACCATTAAAAATTATCACAAACACTAAAAACATGCTAATAAAACCTAAAAATACTTAACAACCCCCCATATATGTTTACAAAAACTAAAAAACACTCATATAGCCTAATAAAAACACTAACAAACCCTAGTAAACCCTAAAAATCCCTAACAAACCCTAATAAAGCGTACTAAACCCTAATAAACCCTAATAAAACCTTAAAGATACTGACTCAACCCTAATTAAACCTTAAAAATACCGACTCAACCCTAATAAACCTTAACACACCATAATAAACCATAATAAACCCCACTAAACTGTAACAAACGCAAATATACCATTAAAAAGCCCTAAACGCCCAAATAAATGCTAATAAAACATAACAAAGCTAAAAAGCGCTAATAATCCCAAAAAAACACTATTAAACACTAAAAAACTCTAATATACAATATTTAAAATTAATAAACCATAATGAACCATAATAAACCCTAATAAATCCTAATCATACCCAAATATATCATAATATACCATAATATACCCTAATAAACCCAACTCAATCCTAATAAAACTCTAAAAATACCTAATAAACCCTAATAAACCTTAACACACCATAATAAACCCTAATAAAATCCTAATTACCCCCACCAAACCCTAAAAACGCTAATATACCATTAAAAACACTAAAACCCTAAGAAACCATAATAAATGTTAATAACACTTAAAAATCCAAAAAAATGATAGTAAACCCTAAAAATACATCTAATAATAATAGTAGTAATAATGCACATGCATGTGCATATGCATGTGCATGGTTTAAATAATAAATCATATTGCACGTGCATGTGCAAATGCATGTGCATTTGTATGTGAATGATAATATATTATAAATTATAAATAATAACACACGTGAATTGCATGTGTATGTGCATGTGCATGTGAATGATAATAAATAATAGATAATAATGCACATCCAAGTTCATGTGCAAGTGCATGTGCATGGTAATAAACAATAAATAATAACAAATTCCACATGAATGAGCATTTTCATGTGAATGATAATAAATAATAAATAATAACAATTGTGATAATAGAATAATGAAAGTGCATTGTGTGTGCAGGTGTATGAGAATAATTAATAATAACACATGTGATAATAGAATAATGTAAGTGCATTGCATTTTCATGTGCATGGTAATAAATAATATATAATAACGCACGGGTATGTGCATTTAAATTTAATGATAATGATAATGATGCATGCACGTGCATGGTAATAAAAAATAAATAACAACGCACATGCATGTGCATTTGTATTTGATGATACAAACAACAACAACAACAACAACAACAATAATAATAATAGAATAACACAAGTGAATTTCATGTGAACGTGCATAGTAGTAAATAATAAATAAATAATAGTAAATAATAATTCACATGCATGTGCATGTGTATTTACATTTGATAATAAATTGAATAATACATATTGCAATAATAATAATAATAATGCATGCATGTGCATGATAATAAATAATAAATGACAATGCACATGCATGTGGATTTGCATGTGATAATGATAATAATAATGATAATGATAATAATAATAATAATAATAATAATAATAATAATAATAATAATAACTGTGATAATAATAATAATAATAATAATAACAAAAGAATAATACAAGTGCATTGAATATGCACGTGCATTGTCACGACCCGCCCTCGGGGTCCATGCGGTGACTACCCCAAGCCCGCCTTCCATAGGCCAGGGGCTGGCGACTAGCACCAAGGCGTAAATCCCAGTAAAAAGGGAAGGTATTGCCTTTGAAAAGTAACAAACACCACAGAGTAAGCAAGTGGAAAGTAAACACTAAACAAAGCAGAGTACAACTGAAAGTGCGGAAAAGTAAATGGGCCAGAATACAAACCCAAACTAAAAGTAAAGTACAACTCGAAAGGGAAAACAACAACTGAAAAGTAAAAGCCGCTACACCGAGCTGTCCACTGGAAATCCCACCTGAAGGGTGGGTACAGATAGCTCCTCTGCTCCACGGGTCCCGTCGTCCGCTCCGTGCACGTCCCGCCCAGTGGTCCACCTCCGGGTACCGTCCCGCTCTGCAAGCCTCAGCTAAGGTCAACGATGTCCGTCGTCTGCAACCAACATAACGTAGTGCGGGCAAAGCCCGTGTGGGGGTGAGTATAATCTACTCAGTAGGGACCCCGAGACCCCTGAAGGTCTCTCAAATCCACAAAGGATAAACCACGAAGAAAAGTAACAATCACGAAGTAATAACCGACACTGCTTAGGTATATGCCCATACATATACCTAAGTCATCAATTCAAATACGCTCTAACCTCCGAGCCCAAGTACAACTCAGTCCACACAGGAAAGTAAACGTATTCCACACAGGAAAGCAAAACATAATCCACACAGGATTGCACAACACAATCCACACAGGAAAGCAATAGGATTCAGCTCACACAGGTATACTTCTTCAGAGGACGATAAAGATGATCACTGATCCATCTAAGTCGTCGGACCCACGAAGGATCGATAGGTAACTAACCCCCGCAATGACCCACACAGGATCGGGCCCACACAGGACCTATAGGCGCTGGCTCACACAGAACCGCTGAGCGCAAGGACCCACACAGGATCGGGCCCACACAGGACCTGTAGCACTGATCCACGTAGGATCGCTGAGTGCTGTAGTCGTCGTCGTCGAATCCACACAGGATCTCTGTACTGTCGTCGTCGTCGAATCCACACAGGATCTCTGTACTATCGTCGTCGCAGTCACAGTAGCAGTATTAGCAGTAGTAGTCACAGTAACAGTCGCAGCCAGCACTAGGGTTCCCGCACACAGCAAGCTCGTTCGGAGGATCCGCTCCACGAGCCGAGAGGCTGATACATCAACTGTCACGAAGACCAGTGTTGATGTATCCAAAAGTTCCGTATCGTCAACAGGAACTCAACGCAACAGACGGCGCGTCGATCGGACGCCCGGTCTGAGAGTTATTGGCATTTTCGTCTCCGGGGCCCGGTTGGTTTTTAAGGAAAAACCAACCCGACCGTACTCCACCTGCGTCCAAACCTCGGGCGGAGTATGCCAAAAGATTCGTCTCACTAAGAGGGACACAACACAGCTGACGGCACGTCAATCGGACGTCCGTAGCTCAAGATATGAGTGTTTCCGCTCCGAAGGCCCGGTTGGTTTCGTGAACGAACCAACCCGGCCGAACTCAAAGTAATCCGAAACCTTGAGTGCGATATACCGAAACGACCGTCTCGATCCAAGGATCGCGTTGCCACAGACGGTTCGTCATTCGGAGGTCCGAGGCTCAAGATATGGCCAAAAGACCGGAACTGGTTCGAAACGGGGGGGTCCGGGTCCTGGCCGACCCGGCCCGACCCCCCCCCCCCCCTGGGGCGGCGCGGCGGTGCGGCGGCGCGGGGAGCCACGGCGGCTGGCGCCGCACATGGTCGGCATGCAGGGGGCAAGCCCCCGCTGATTGGGAAGCGGCGCGGCCTTTGTGCCGCGCCATTTACAAAAAACGGCCCCCGCACGTGGGGGCCGGCTGGAAACAAACCGGGGGGCCGGCTGCCCCCCTCTCTTCAAAGAACCGCCCCCCTCATAAAGAGGGGGGTTTTGTGTGTTGGCCGGGGGAATTAATTCCCCCGGTTTAATGCCTTCCGGCCGGCCAGCTGGCCGGCCGGTTTTCTCCAACGGGACCGGAAATTCCGGTCCCCCCTTCGGCTTCCGACGCCGGTGGCCCGGCCGCCGGTCTTCTCTTCCCGCCGCGGCCCGGAACCGGCCGCAGTGTTCATCATCCGGCACGGTGCGACAGCACCGCGCCCCTTCCCGTGCCTTGATTCCTTTCAACGCGGTGCGACGGCGTCGCGTTCTTGAAGATTCTTCCTCGGCGTGGCGCGACGGCGCCACGTAAAATATTTGCACGATTATCCGCGTGGTGCGACGGCACCACGCCACTTGCTTCCACCCTCAAGATTAAACAAGAACGATAGAGGGGGTTCGACCGTGTTCGTGCGGTCCGGCCCCCTCACGTTAAAATAATAACGCAACTTTAAATAATTCAAAGCCACACGTTAGACTTGCTAAATTCACGATCAAGAAAAGGAATAATTAAAGAATAAAATAACAACCCCTACCTTGGTATAAGGTTCGAAGATTGACTACGTTCCACGGAAGACGACGTCGCGGAGGTCGGGCGTCGCGATCGTCGTTCGTCAAATCCGTTGACGAAGGGATGTGTCCGATGCGATACGTCGTTGGCGAAACTTCTCAAGTCGATGAAGGAAAACCGAGGAGGAAGCAGTGTCTCCCTTTCTTTGACGTGGAGAGAAGATAGAACGGCGTGTCGGTGTTCTTCGCGTTCTTCAAGGAGGAAGATGAAGTTCTTCAAAGTGTAGAACTCTTCTTCTCTCAAATATCCACACAACACAGCAACTCCCAAAATAAAATAAGCTACACCTTATTTTATTTTCACTTTGCCAACCTTTCAAAATTCAAAAGTTGAATTCATTACATTAATTAAATCTAGAGTTGTCAAAAATTAAATGAAGAGATAAGTTGGCAAGAATTAATGTAGGGGAGAGCCACAAAATTTAAGAGGGGGGTTTAGAGGGGTTAGGGAATTTGAAAAGGTGGGGGCTCGTGTGGGCCCCACCTCCCTCATAACCACACATGGGAAGTTGGGTGGTTGTGGGCTCCACCAACAACTTCCCATGAGAGAGTCTGACCACCATGAATAAAATAAAATTCACACACAATTTTATTTTACTTATCTTTTAATCCCCAAAACTAACTTTCAACCCGCAACAAACGCAACTTCTGAAAAGGTCTCTTTTAGCGAATTTCGGCGCTGCGAGTTCATCGGTGCCCTCAGATTTCAATTCCGAGCACCGGATCAAAAGTTAGGAATTCCTGCTCGTTCGTTCACTGAACGTACCCGATCCAAACTTCGGAAATTGATTCTGGGCACTCCGGGCCTCGGAATCAGGTGCCGTCTGAAACCGCGCTCTTGTAAAATTATAAAGAAAATTAAGAAAAAAATTTCCTTGAATTTTACGGGTCTTTACATTACTCCCACCTCAGGGCTTTACGTCCCCATAAAGATACATCAAAAACTAGGGAAACAAATGAGGGTACTGAGCACGCATCTGAGCCTCCCTCTCCCATGTGCTCTCCTGGAGATTCCCGTGCTGCCATCTGATGCGCACAAGAGGAATCGATCGCCCACGCAGGACCCGCTCCTGTTGATCCTCTATCTCCACCGGGACCTCCGTAAAAGTCGCCCCATCGTCAACGTCAAGCTGCCCATGATCAATGATGTGCGTCGGGTCGTGCACGTATCTCCTTAACTGGGATACGTGGAAGACGTCGTGCACCCGGTGCAACTGAGGTGGTAGAGCCAGGCGATAAGCCACCTCACCAATCATGCTGAGAATCTGGAAGGGTCCGATGAAGCGCGGAGATAACTTGCCGCCTCGGCCAAATCTCCGAATACCACGTCGAGGTGAGACCCGCAAGAAGACGTGGTCGCCATCCTCGAACTCCAGTGGCCTCCGCCTCCTGTCAGCATAAGACTTCTGCCGGCTCTGAGCTGTCCTCATCCGCTCCTGGATGACCTGGACCTTCTCTGTCGTGGCCTGGACCATCTCCGGTCCCACCAGTGCTAACTCCCCAGGGTCTGTCCAGCACAAAGGAGATCTACATGGTCGGCCGTACAACGCCTCGTACGGTGCCATCCCGATGGTGGAGTGGTAGCTGTTGTTGTACACGAACTCCACCAAGGGTAGGTGGTCCTCCCAGCTACGAGCAAAGTCGAGGACACATGCGCGGAGCATGTCCTCGAGAGTCTGAATGGTCCTCTCCGTCTGACCATCCGTCTGAGGGTGAAAGGCTGTGCTCAGACGTAGCTGTGTCCCGAACGCTTCCTGTAACCCCTTCCAAAGTCGGGAAGTAAAGCGGGCCTCTCGATCGGAGACGATAGATGATGGTACGCCGTGGAGCCGCACAATCTCCTGAACGTAGAGACGTCCCAAGCTCTCTACTGAGCCCTGCTCTCTGATGGGTAAGAAGTGTGCCGACTTTGTGAGTCGGTCAACAATCACCCAGATGGAGTCGTGACCTCTGGATGTGCGTGGAAGTCCAGTCACTAAGTCCATAGATATGCCGTCCCACTTCCACTCCGGAACCTCCAAGGGCTGTACCAAGCCTGCTGGTACCTGATGCTCTGCCTTCACCTGCTGGCAGGTAAGGCATCGAGAAACGAACTCTGCTACTGCCTTCTTCATGCCCGGCCACCAGTGCTGTCGCCTGAGGTCCTGGTACATCTTCGCCACTCCAGGATGTACCGCTAAAGGAGAAGTGTGAAACTCTCTCAGTACTTCCTCTCGCAATGCGACTGGTACCATGGTACGTCCTCTGAAAAGGATGTCGTGCTCTTCTCCAAGGGAGAAACCATCAGGTGCCTGTCCCGAGGATATCTGTGCACGCCGTGTCTCACAGTCAGCGTCCCCGCGCTGTGCCTCCCTGACTCGCTGCAGTAGTGGAGGAGTGACTGTGAGAGACTGAAGAAAGGCTGCTCCATCTCTATCCACGAAGGATATCTGCAAAGAGGCTAGCTGCTCCGTCGCCTCCTCAAGTAGCTGAATTCCCGTCCTCCTGCTGAAGGCATCGGCTACTACGTTCCCCTTCCCAGGAGTATAGACTATCTCAAATTCATAGTCCTGGAGGAACTCGAGCCATCGCCGTTGTCTCAGGTTCAGGTCCTTCTTCGAGAAGATATAACTGAGACTCTGATGATCGGAAAAGACTGTAAAGCGCTTGCCCATCAGATAATGTCGCCATGTCTTCAGAGCGAAGACCACTGCTGCTAACTCCAGGTCATGGGTAGCGTAGTTCTGCTCATGCGGCCTCAACTGTCGTGATCCATAGGCGATCACTGCCCGCTCCTGCATCAGAACACATCCGAGTCCGGTCCCTGATGCATCGCAGTAGACTACGTACCCTACTCCCTCCTCAGGCAACCACAAGATAGGTGCGCTAGTCAATCTCTGTCTCAGCTCCTGGAAGCTCTGCTGACATCTGTCTGACCACACGAAGGGTTTCCCCTTCTTCGTCAAAGATGTGAGTGAAGCTGCAAATCTAGAGAAGTCTGATACGAATCTCCGATAGTATCCAGCTAGTCCCAAGAAACTCCGAACCTCAGTCATGCTCCTGGGTGGCTCCTAAGCTAACACAGCCTCAATCTTCGCGGGATCCACTACAACTCCCGCCTCAGAGATAACGTGTCCCAAAAAGTGGACCTCATGTATCCAGAACTGGCACTTCGAGAGTTTACCATAAAGCTGGTGCTCTCGGAGTGTGTCAAGAACAACTCGCAAGTGATAGGCGTGCTCCTCCTCTGTCGTAGAGTAAATCAGAATGTCGTCGATGAAGACCATGACAAATCGATCGAGGTATGGCTGAAAGATCCTGTTCATGAGAGCCATGAACACTGCTGGAGCATTGGTTACACCGAAAGGCATAACCAAGAACTCATAGTGGCCATACCGACATCTGAAGGCTGTCTTCTGCACATCCTCGTCTCTGACTCTGAGCTGATGATAGCCTGACCTGAGGTCTATCTTCGAGAACCACCGTGCTCCCTTGAGCTGATCAAAGAGGTCATCAATCCTCGGTAGCGGATACTTGTTCCTCACTGTCACCTGGTTCAGGCGACGATAGTCAACACAAAGTCGCAAGCTCCCGTCCGCCTTCTTGGCGAACAATATTGGAGAAGCCCAGGGTGAAACACTGGGTCGGATGAACCCCTTGCCCTGCAAGTCCTCCAACTGTACCCGTAGCTCTCGAAACTCGGCGGGGGCCATCCGATATGCTGGAGTGGATATCGGGGTTGTCCCGGGGTACAAGTCAATATAAAAGTCTACCTCTCTGCGAGGAGGTAGCCCTGGAACGTCGTCGGGAAAAACGTCCGCAAACTGATCCACCACTGCAGGAAAACCAGGACTCTGCACGTCAACTGCTCCAAGGATGAGGCTAGCCAACTGATGAGTGATGGGCTGTCCTCTCCTCCGCAGAAGTCCATCCTGTGCTGCTAAGGCTCCCTTCTCGCCGGTGAAGGTGAACCTGCTCCCGTCGGTGCGTACACATCGCACCTTGCGCCTAAAACAGTCAATCTGTGCATGGACCGTAGATAGCCAATCCATGCCCAAGATGACGTCGTAAGGCCTCGACGCTGCTACAAGAAGATCCCAGCCGAAGCTCTCGCCTCCTAGAGTAAGCTCACACTGCCGGCACCAGTTCGTAATCGTCGAGTCTGCTCCCGTAGGAGTCTCTAGCCGTAAGGATCGAGCCAACGGCTCTATCGGAATCTCCGAGCTCCGAACAAGGGCAGCGGCTATGAAAGAGTGACTCGCTCCTGTGTCTATAAGAACTGCAGCAAGGGTGGAATAGACACAGATAGTACCTAGAATCATCTCGGGTGCGCCGTGGTCATAGGCCTCTGCTGCCTGGAGCTGTGCCTGTCGCTGCCCGCCAGCTCCCTGTGGTCGGGGTGGACCTCCTGGTGGTGGTGGTGGTAGAGCCTCAAAGCGTCGGCCACCACCGGCTGCTCGTCCAGCTCCTCTGCCTCGTCCGCCTCCTCCCTGCGGACCGCCACGGTCGACCCTCTGCCTCTGCCTTGGTGGTCCCTCAACCGTCTGCTGCTCCTCGGCACGGCGGGTCGGGCAGTCACGAGCCATGTGTCCCTGCCCGCCGCACGAGTAGCACTGTCTGCCTCTCGTAAGACTGGCTCCGCGCTGTGTGCCCCGCACTGCTGAGCCAGTGCCCTGAGATCGTCTACCCGAAGGTCTGGTCTGTCTGGACCCCTGAGTCATCCGTCGACTGCCTGCTGCAGATGACTCTGCCACGTGCCGCCCTGCGGTGGGTCTCTGTGCTGGTGTAGACTCAGAAAGGAAGCTCTCGATCAGAAGAGCCCGCTCCAGTACTCCTGTCTGAGTCGGTATGCTGAGGGAGATCAGCGATTCCCTGATCTCGTGTCTCAAACCCTGCTCGAAGGTCCGGGCCCGGAAGAATGGGTCCCGTACCATGTCGGTCGAGTAGCGCGAGAGATCGGTAAATCTCGCCGAGTACTGAGCGACCGTCATGCTGCCCTGCCGCAGCTGTAGAAGCTCCTGGATACACACCGCACGAAGGGTGGCTGGGACGAACTCCGAGCGAAAGAGGCTCTCAAAGTCCGTCCAAAGTAGAGATGCCTCATCGTGCACCTGGAGCATCAGGCTCCACCATCGTCCTGCTGCTGCGTGTAGTAGGCTCACAGCGAGGATCACCATGAGGTCTGCTGGTGTCCTCACTAGCCTAAACACTCGAACCACTGCCTCCAGCCAGTCCTCTGCTGCCTGGGGATCCGTCTCCCCGCGAAACCTGGGCGGTCGCTGGCACTGAAACTCATGCAGTGCGCTGAGGCGACGTGCATCGTCAGCGGCTGCTGCTGGAAGCATCGGGGGCTCGGCGGGTAAAGCTACCGCCGGTGCCACTACTGGCAAAGGGCCCTGCACCGAGGCCTCGTCGCTCGGTGGGCTTTCGTCTTGCTCGACTCTCGGAACCCTAGCTGGCTGCCGTCGTGGGGCCATCCTGAAAAGGAAACAGGTGCGCCACGGTTAGAACAGTATACCTGGTGAGCTGATATAAGTAATCACAAAGAAAACTTTGAAACACACACGCAATCAATGTTTTTGTGCATTAAGTCGGAAATCAGAAGTCAGGGTCCTGGTGTACGGATACGTCGGCCGCCGCACCAATACTGGACTCCCTGGGCTGATAACCACACTCAATACGCTAAACATTACTGCTTCACATAGAAAAGATCAGAGTTCGCGGTAGAACCGAACTCCTCTGATACCAATTTGTCACGACCCGCCCTCGGGGTCCGTGCCGTGACTACCCCAAGCCCGCCTTCCATAGGCCAGGGGCTGGCGACTAGCACCAAGGCGTAAATCCCAGTAAAAAGGGAAGGCATTGCCTTTGAAAAGTAACAAACACCACAGAGTAAGCAAGCGGAAAGTAAACACTAAACAAATCAGAGTACAACTGAAAGTGCGGAAAAGTAAATGGGCCAGAATACAAACCCAAACTAAAAGTAAAGTACAACTCGAAAGGGAAAACAGCAACTGAAAAGTAAAAGCCGCTACACCGAGCTGTCCACTGGAAATCCCACCTGAAGGGTGGGTACAGATAGCTCCTCTGCTCCACGGGTCCCGCCGTCCGCTCCGTGCACGTCCCGCCCAGTGGTCCACCTCCGGGTACCGTCCCGCTCTGCAAGCCTCAGCTAAGGTCAACGCTGTCCGTCGTCTGCAAACAACACAACGTAGTGCGGGCAAAGCCCGTGCAGGGGTGAGTATAAGCTACTCAGTAGGGACCCCGAGACCCCTGAAGGTCTCTCAAATCCACAAAGGATAAACCACGAAGAAAAGTAACAATCACGAAGTAATAACCGACACTGCTTAGGTATATGCCCATACATATACCTAAGTCATCAATTCAAATACGCTCTAACCTCCGAGCCCAAGTACAACTCAGTCCACACAGGAAAGTAAACGTATTCCACACAGGAAAGCAAAACGTAATCCACACAGGATTGCACAACACAATCCACACAGGAAAGCAATAAGATTCAGCTCACACAGGTATACTTCTTCAGAGGACGATAAAGATGATCACTGATCCATCTAAGTCGTCGGACCCACGAAGGATCGATAGGTAACTAACCCCCGCAATGACCCACACAGGATCGGGCCCACACAGGACCTGTAGGCGCTGGCTCACACAGAACCGCTGAGCGTAAGGACCCACACAGGATCGGGCCCACAGAGGACCTGTAGCACTGATCCACGTAGGATCGCTGAGTGCTGTAGTCGTCGTCGTCGAATCCACACAGGATCTCTGTACTGTCGTCGTCGTCGAATCCACACAGGATCTCTGTAATGTCGTCGTCGCAGTCACAGTAGCAGTAGTAGCAGTAGCAGTCACAGTAACAGTCGCAACCAGCACTTGGGTTCCCGCACACAGCAAGCTCGTTCGGAGGATCCGCTCCACAAGCCGAGAGGCTGATACATCAACTGCCACGAAGACCAGTGTTGATGTATCCAAAAGTTCCGTATCGTCAACAGGAACTCAACGCAACAGACGGCGCGTCGATCGGACGCCCGGTCTGAGAGTTATTGGCATTTTCGTCTCCGGGGCCCGGTTGGTTTTTAAGGCAAAACCAACCCGACCGTACTCCACCTGCGTCCAAACCTCGGGCGGAGTATTCCAAAAGATTTGTCTCAATAAGAGGGATACAACACAGCTGACGGCACGTCAATCGGACGTCCGTAGCTCAAGATATGAGTGTTTCCGCTCCGAAGGCCCGGTTGGTTTCGTGAACGAACCAACCCGTCCGAACTCAAAGTAATCCGAAACCTTGAGTGCGATATACCGAAACGACCGTCTCGATCCAAGGATCGCGTTGCCGCAGACGGTTCGTCATTCGGAGGTCCGAGGCTCATGATATGGCCAAAAGACCGTAACTGGTTCGAAACGGGGGGGTCCGGGTCCGGGCCGACCTGGCCCGACCCCCCCCCCCCTGGGGCGGCGCGGCGGCGCGGCGGCGCGGGGAGCCGCGGCGGCTGGCGCCGCACATGGTCGGCACGCGGGGGGAAAGCCCCCGCTGATTGGGAAGCGGCGCGGCCTTTGTGCCGCGCCATTTACAAAAAACGGCCCCCGCACGTGGGGGCCGGCTGAAAACAAACCGGGGGGCCGGCTGCCCCCCTCTCTTCAAAGAACCGCCCCCCTCATAAAGAGGGGGGGTTTGTGTGTTGGCCGGGGGAATTAATTCCCCCGGTTTAATGCCTTCCGGCCGGCCAGCTGGCCGGCCGGTTTTCTCCAACGGGACCGGAAATTCCGGTCCCCCCTTCGGCTTCCGACGCCGGCGGCCCGGCCGCCGGTCTTCTCTTCCCGCCGCGGCCCGGATCCGGCCGCGGTCTCCTCGTCCCGCCGCGGCCCAGAACCGGCCGCGGTGTTCGTCATCCGGCGCGGTGCGACGGCACCGCGCCCCTTCCCGTGCCTTGATTCCTTTCAACGCGGCGTGACGGCGTCGCGTTCTTGAAGATTCTTCCTCAGCGTGGCGCGACGGCGCCGCGTAAAATATTTTCACGATTATCCGCGTGGTGCGACGGCACCACGCCACTTGCTTCCACCCTCAATAATAAACAAGAATGATGGAGGGGGTTCGGTCGTGTTCGTGCGGTCCGGCCCCCTCACGTTAAAATAATAATGCAACTTTAAATAATTCAAAGCCACACGTTAGACTTGATAAATTCACGATCAAGAAAAGGAATAATTAAAGAATAAAATAACAACCCCTACCTTGGTATAAGGTTCGAAGATTGACTACGTTCCGCGGAAGACGACGTCGCGGAGGTCGGGCGTCGCGATCGTCATTCGTCAAATCCGTTGACGAAGGGATGCGTCCGATGCGATACGTCGTTGGCGAAACTTCTCAAGTCGACGAAGGAAAACCGAGGAGGAAGCGGTGTCTCCCTTTCTTTGACGTGGAGAGAAGATAGAACGGCGTGTCGGTGTTCTTCGCGTTCTTCAAGGAGGAAGATGAAGTTCTTCAAAGTGTAGAACTCTTCTTCTCTCAAATCTCCACACAACACAGCAACTCCCAAAATAAAATAAGCTACACCTTATTTTATTTTCACTTTGCCAACCTTTCAAAATTCAAAATTTGAATTCATTACATTAATTAAATCTAGAGTTGTCAAAAATTAAATGAAGAGATAAGTTGGCAAGAATTAATGTAGGGGAGAGCCACAAAATTTAAGAGGGGGGTTTAGAGGGGTTAGGGAATTTGAAAAGGTGGGGGCTCGTGTGGGCCCCACCTCCCTCATAACCACACATGGGAAGTTGGGTGGTTGTGGGCTCCACCAACAACTTCCCATGAGAGAGTCTGACCACCATGAATAAAATAAAATTCACACACAATTTTATTTTACTTATCTTTTAATCCCCAAAACTAACTTTCAACCCGCAACAAACGCAACTTCCGAAAAGGTCTCTTTTAGCAAATTTCGGCGCTGCGAGTTCATCGGTGCCCTCGGATTTCAATTCCGAGCACCGGATCAAAAGTTAGGAATTCCCGCTCGTTCGTTCACTGAACGTACCCGAGCCAAACTTCGGAAATTGATTCCGGGCACTCCGGGCCTCGGAATCAGGTGCCGTCTGAAACCGCGCTCTTGTAAAATTATAAAGAAAATTAAGAAAAAAATTTCCTTGAATTTTACGGGTCTTTACATGCATGGTAACAAATAATAAATAATAACGCACGTGTATCTTCATTTGCATGTAATGATAATAATAATAACAACAGTAGTAGTAGTATTCATAATAGTTGTAGTACCAATGCATGAGATAATAGAATATTGCATGTGCATTACGTGTGCACGTGCATGGTAAGAAATAATAACACATGTGCATTGCATTTTCTTGTGATGATGATGACGATGATAATAATAATAATAATAATATTATTATTATTATTATTATTAACAACACTTGTGATAATAGAATAATGAACATGCATTAAATGTGTGTGTTTATGTATTTTCATGTTCATTTGCATGTGCATTTGCATGTGATGATAACAACAACAACAACAACAACAACAACAACAACCACCACAATAATAATAATAACAATAAGAATAACGATGTATGTGATAATAAAATAACGTGTCTGCATTGCATGGGCACGTGCATGGTAATAAAAAATAAATAATAATGGACATTCATGTACATGAGATGATAATAATAATAATAATAATAATAGTAATAATAATAATAATAACAATGCATGTGATAATAGAATAACGCAGGTGCATTGCATGTGTTGTGCAAGATAATAAATAATAACTCATAGCGCATGTGATGATAATAATAACAATAATAGTAATATTAATAATAGTAGTGCATGTGATAATAGAATAACACACATGTATTGAATGTGCCCATGTATGGTAATAAATAATAATGAACGTGAATTTTCATTTTCATTTGATGATAATAACAATAATAACAATAATAGAAATAATAACAATAATAATAATAATGCATGTTGTAATAGAATAATGTAGGTGCATTGCGTGTGCGTGTGCATGGTCACAAATAATAACGGACTTGCATGTGCATTTGAATGTGATGATAATAATAATAAAAATAATAGAAATAATAATAACAACAATAACAACAACTACATATGCAAGTGCATGGAAATCAATAATATATAATAAATAATAAATAAAAACGCATGGGCATCTGCATTTGCATGTGACGATAATAATAATAATAGTAGTAGTAATAACCGTAATGATAATGATAATAATGATAATGATAACAATGATAATGATAACGTGTGTGATAATAGAATAACACATGTCCTAACAAACCCTAACAAAACCTAATAAACCCTAACAACCACTAATAACCCCTAAGAACCACTAATAAACCCAAATAACACCTGAAACCCATATTAAAACCTAAAATCGTAATAAACCCTAATAAATCATAATAACCTATAATAAACCCTAAAAACCCAATTAGACTCTAATAAATTCTATAAAAGTCCTAAAAACCATAATATATAATAAAAACTCTATTGAACAATAATAAATCCTAATAATCACTAAAAACCTGACAAACCCGACAAAACACTACAAAACCCACCAAATAATAGCCTACAAAACCCTAAAACCCACTAATAAACCCTAAAAACCCTAATAACCCCATAAGAAATCCTTACGAACCCTAACAACCCCAAAATAATTTGTAACAAATCTTATCAATGCCAAATAAATTGTAGCAAATTGAAACAAACCATAACAAACCCCTAATAAACCGCATAAATCCTAACAAATCATAATAAACACTAATAAATTGTAATAAACCGAAATACACGTTAATAAACCCTAATAAATAAAATAAATCCTAAGAAACCCTAATAAATCATAAATAACATTAAAAAGGTTGATAAACCCTAGAAAAAGATATTAATGCCTATAAAAGCCCAATAAAACCCTAATATACAATAAAAACGCTATTAAATAGTAAAAAATCCTAAAGAACACTAATAAAACAAAAATGAACCCTCATAAACCCAAAAGAACCATAATAAACTTTAAAGAACACTAAAAATCCCTAAAGAACCCAAAAACTGCTAAAACACATTACATAAACCATAAAAACTGCTACAATACCAAAAAAAACCCTAAAACACACTTAAAAAACCTAACAACCCCTATCAATCCCGAAAAAACAAATAAACCCTTAAACCCGCCCCCAATAAAACCATTGAAAATCCATCAAATACCATAAAAACCATAAACACCTGTTAACAACCATTAAAAACCCTAAAAACAACTACACCCCACAAACAACCATTAAAACACTGAAAAAGGAAACAAATAGATACATAAACCCAAAAAACGTTAAATAAACCCTAAAAATGCAACATAAACCCTAAAAACGCAACATAAACCAAAAAAACGCAACATAAACCCAAAAACGTTACATAAACCAAAAAAGCATTACATAAACCCTAGAACCGTAACATAAACCATAAACAACGCTACATAAACATTAACAAAACGCTATATAAAACCCAAAAACACAACATAAACCCTAAAAACACTACATGAACCCTAAAAACGTTACATAAACCCTAAAAATGCAACATAAAGGCTACATCACCCCTAAAAACGCTACATAAACCCAGAAAATGCAACATAAACCCTAAAAAATGCTACATAAATCCTAAACACTAAACATGATACATAAACCCTAAAAATATTAAATAAACCCTAAAAAATGCAACATAAAACCTAAAACCACTAACTAACCACTAAAAGAGCTATATAAACACTAAAAATACTACATAAACTCAAACAACGCTACACAAACACAAAAATGCTACAAAAACCCTAAAGATGCTTCAAAACCCTAACAAATATTAAACCCTAATATAACATAATATAAAAAATTAAACCCTAATAAACACCTAATAAACAATAATACTCCCTTAAAACGCCTTATAATCCCTAAAAATCCTTAGAGACTCTACTCAACCCTAATAAAACCCCAAAAAATACCTAATAAACCCTAATAAATGATAATAAAAACTAATAAACTCTAAAAACATGTTAAGAAAACCTAAACAACCTTAACCAACCCTAATAGACACTAATAAACACCAATAGACTGTAATAAACCCCAAAATACCCTAAAAATCCCTAATAAACCATAAATAAATTCCAATAAACCCTACTCAACCCTAACAAAACTTAACACACCATAATGACCCCTAATAAAACCCTACAAACCCCAAATAACAAAAACAAATGCTAGTATACCTCAAAAAATCCCTAGAAACCCTGATAAACTCTAATAGAACTTAATAAACCTTAAAAATGCTCACAAACAATAAAAAATGATGAAAAACAATAAAAACACGCTATATTACCTAAAAAGACCTAAAAACACTAATAAAACCTAATAAATACAAAAAATTCTAATATACCTTAAAAATCCCTAGACTCTAATAAATTCTACAAAAGCCCTAAAACCCCTAATATACAATAAAAACACTATTAAACTATAATAAACCCTAATAATCAATAAAAACTTTAACATAGCTGACAAAAAGCTATAAAATCTCTAAATAATAGCCTACAAAACCATATAACCCACTAATAAACCCTAATAACCACAAAATAAATTGTAACAAACCCTAACAACCCCAAAAAAATCGTAACAAATCCTAGAAATGCCATATAAATCATCACAAATTTAAAAAAACCATAACGAAACCATAATAAACCCCAATAAACCCTAACAAATGATAATAAACCCTCATAAATCTTAATAAACCCAAATACATGTTAGAAAACCCTAATGAATAAAATAAACCATAATAAACCCTAATAAATCCTAAATAACCCTAAAAAGATTGATAAACCCTATAAAAAGTTATGAATGCCTACAAAAGCTCAATAAAACCCAAATATACAATAAAAAACACTAATAAACTGTAACAAATCATAAATAACACTAATAAACCCTAAAGAACAATATTAACCTCTAAAGAACACTAAAAAATATAAAGAACCCAAAAAATGCTAAAACACAATATATAAACCCTAAAAACCGCTACAATACACAAACAAACCCCAAAACACACTAAAGAACCCTAACAACCCCTATCAATCCCAAAAAAACAAATAAACCCATAAACCCCCCCCCCCAAACCATTAAAAAGCCACCAGATACCAAAAAAAACATAAACACCTGTTAACAGCCCTTAAAAACACTAAAAAATACTACAAACCATAAACAACCATTAAAACCCTAAAAAAGGCTTCAAATAGATACATATACCCTAAAAATGTTACATAAACCCTAAAAATGAAACAAAACCCTAAAAATGCAACATAACCCAAAAAACACAACATATACAGAACAAACGCTACATAAACCCTAAAAGAACTACATAAACCCTAGAACTGTAACATAAACCCTAAAAAACACAACATAAACCCTAAAAAACGCAACATAGACATTAAAAAACACTACATAAAACCTAAAAACATAATATAAACCCTAAAACACTACATGAACCCCAAAACATTACATAAACCCTAAAAGATTCAACATAAATGCTACATCACGCCTAAAAATGCTACATAAACCCAGAAAACACAGCATAAACCCTAAATAATGCTACATAAAACCTAAACCCTAAACACGCTACATATACACTAAAAACGTTACATAAACCCTAAAAATGATACGTAAAACCTAAAACCACTAACTAAACCCTAAAAATGCTACATAAACACTAAAAATCCAACATAAACTATAACAACACTACACAAACCCTTAAAAATGCTTCAAAAACCCTAAAGACCCCTCAAAACCCTGAAAAATATTAAATGCTAATATACCATAATATAAAAAATTAAACCCAAATAAACCCCTAATAAATGATAATAAAACACAATAAACCCTAAAAACACATTAAGAAAACCTAAACAACCCTAACCAACCCTAATAGACACTAATAAACCCTAAAAAACCCCAAACGAAACCTAAAAATCCCTAATAAACCATAAATAGAGCCAAATAAAA
This sequence comes from Viscum album, assembly GCA_963277665.1. Lineage (NCBI taxonomy): Eukaryota > Viridiplantae > Streptophyta > Magnoliopsida > Santalales > Viscaceae > Viscum > Viscum album. The sequence continues at coordinate 856,887,079 of OY728167.1, read as the reverse complement.
CCTAATCAACCCTGACAAAACATAACACACCATAATAACCCCTAATAAAACCCAACAGAACCCTAATAAAGAAAAAAAAACGCAAGTATACCTTAAAAAACCCTAGAAACCCTAATAAACAATAATAAACTCTAATATAATCTAAGAAACCCTAAAAACACTCACAAACAAAAACAAAATGCTCACAAACAATCAAAACAGGCTATATTATTTAAAAAGACCTAACAAACATTAATATAACCTTATAATATACCCTAATAAACCCAACTCAATCCTAATAAAACCCTAAAAATACCTAATAAACCCTAATAATCCTTAAAACACCAAAATAAACCCTAATAAAAAACTAATAACCCCCACCAAACCCAAAAAACGCTAATATACCATTAAAAACCCTAAAACCCTAAAAAAGCATAATAAATGTTAATAACACCTAAAAATCCAAAAAATTGATAGTAAACCCTAATAATAAATCTTATAATAATAGTAGTAATAATGCACATGCATGTTCATATGCATGTGTCGTGTTCACATAATAAATCATATTGCACGTGCACGTGGAAATGCATGTGCATTTTTATGTGAATGATAATAAATAATAAATTATATCTAATAACGCATGTGAATTGCATGTTTATGTGCATGTGCATGTGAATGATAATAAATAATAAATAATAATGCACATCCAAGTGCATGTGCATGTGCATGTGCATGGTAATAAACAATAAATAATAACAAATTCCACATTAATGTGAATTTTCATGTGAATGATAATAAATAATAAATAATAACAGTTGTGATAATAGAATAACGCAAGTGCATTGCGTGTGCAGGTGCATGAGAATAAATAATAATAACACATGTCATAATAGAATAATGTAAGTGCATTGCATTTTCATGTGCATGGTAATGAATAATATATAATAACGCATGGGTATGTGCATTTACATGTAATGATAATGATAATGACGCATCCACGTGCATGGTAATGAATAATAAATAACAACGCACATGCATGTGCATTTGTATTTGATGATACAAACAACAACAACAACAACAACAACAATAATAATAATAGAATAACGCAAGTGAATTTCATGTGAACGTGCATAGTATTAAATAATACATAAAAAATAGTAAATAAGAATGCACATGCATGTTCATGTGCATTTACATTTGATAATAATATGAATAATACATATTGTAATAATAATAATAATAATAATAACGCATGCACGTGCATGATAATAAATAATAAATATCAATGCACATGCATGAGGATTTGCATGTGGTAATGATAATAATAATGATAATTATAATGATAATAATAAGAATAAAAACAATAATAACTATGATAATAATAATAATAATAATAACAACAAAAGAATAATACAAGTGCATTGCATATGCACTTTCATGGTAATAAATAATAAATAATAACACACGTGCATCTGCATTTACATGTGATGATAATAATAATAACAACAGAAGTAGGAGTAGTCATAATAGTAGTAGTACCAATGCATGTGATAATAGAATATTGAATGTGCATTACATGTGCACGTGCATGGTATGAAATAATAACACGTGTGCATTGCATTTTCTTGTGATGATGACGACGATGATAATAATAATAATAATATTATTATTATTATTAACAGCTCTTGTGATAATATAATAACTCACATGCATTGAATGTGCATGTTTATGTATTTTCATGTGCATTTGCATGTGCATTTTCATGTGATGATAATAACGATAACAACAACAACAACAACAACAACAACAACCACAATAATAACAACAACAATAAGAATAACCATGTATGTGATAATAAAATAATGTGTCTGCATTGCATGTGCACGTTCATGGTAATAAAAAATAAATAATAGTGCACATTCATGTGCATGAGATGATAATAATAATAATAATAATAATAACAATGCATGTGATAATAGAAAAACGCAGGTGCATTGCATGTGCAGTGCATGATAATAAATAATTACTCATAGCGCACGTAATGATAATAATAACAATAATAGTAATATTAATAATAGTAGTGCCTGTGATAATAGAATAACACACATGTATTGAATGTGTGCGTGTATGTTAATAAATAATAATGCACCTGCATTTGAATTTTAAGTTGATGATAATAACAATAACAACAACAATATAAATAATAACAATAACAATAAAAATGCATGTGGTAATAGAATAATGTAGGTGCATTGCCTGTGCGCATGCATGTTCACAAATAATAACGGACGTGCACGTGCATTTGCATGAGATGATAATAATAATAATAATAATAATAATAATAATAATAACAATAACAACAAAAACATATGCACGTTCATGGAAATCAATAATATATAATAAATAATAAATAAAAATGCATGTGCATCTGCATTTGTATGTGACGATATTAATAATAATAGTAGTAGTAATAACCATAATGATAATTATAATAATGATAATGATAATAATGATAATGATAATAATGATAATAATAACGTGTGTGATAATAGAATAACACACGTCCTAACAAACCCTAACAAAACCTAATAAACCCGAACAACCACTAATAACCCCTAAGAACCACTAATGATCCCAAATAACACCTGAAACCCATATTAAACCCTAAAACTTTAATAAACACTAATAAATCATAATAACCTATAATAAACCCTAAAAACCCTATTAGACTCTAATAAATGCTATAAAATTCCTAAAACCCCTAATATATAATAAAAAACGTGATTGAACAATAATAAATCCTAATAATCACTAAAAAACCTAACAGACCCGACAAAACACTACAAAACCCACCAAATAATAGCCTACAAAACCCTACAACCCGCTAATAAACCCTAAAAAACCCTAATAACCCCATAAGAAATCTTAACGAACCCTAACAACCCCAAATAAATCGTAACAAATCCTATCAATGCCAAATAAATCGTAGCAAACTGAAACAAACCATAACAAACCCCTAATAAATCGCATAAACCCTAACAAATCATAATAAACACTAATAAATTTTAATAAACCCAAATACAGGTTAATAAACCCTAATAAATAAAATAAATCCTAAGAAAACCTAATAAATCATAAATAACCATAAAAAGGTTGATAAACCCTAGAAAAATATTTTAATGCCTACAAAAGCCCAATAAAACCCTAATATACAATAAAAATCTTAATAAACCATAAAAAATCCTAAAAACACTAATAAAACCTAAAGAACCCTAATAAACCCTAAAGAACCATAATAAACTCTAAAGAACACTAAAAATCCCTAAAGAACCCAAAAAAATCATAAAACACATTACATAAACCCTAAAAACAATTATAATACCCAAACAAACCCTAAAACACACTTAAAAACATAACAACCCCTATCAATCCTGAAAAAACAAATAAACCCTAAAAAATCCCCAAAAACCATTGAAAACCCATCAAATACCATAAAAACCATAAACACCCGTTAACAACCATTAAAAACCCTAAAAACCACCACAAACCACAAACAACCATTGAAACACTGAAAAATAAAACAAATAGATACATAAACACAAAAAACATTACATAAACCCTAAAAATGCAACATAAACCCTAAAAACGCAACATAAACCCAAAAAACGCAACATAAACCCAAAAAACGTTACATAAACCAAAAAAGCACTACATGAACCATAGAACCGTAACATAAACCATAAACAATGCTACATAAACATTAAAAAATGCTACATAAAACCTAAAAACACAACATAAAACCTAAAAACACTACATAAACCATAAAAACGTTACATAAACCCTAAAAATGCAACATAAAGGCTACATCACCCCTAAAAACGCTACATAAACCCAGAAAATGCAACATGAACCCTAAAAAATGCTACATAAATCCTAAACACTAAACACGCTACATAAACCATAAAAACATTACATAAACCCTAAAAAATGATACATAAAACCTAAAACCACTAACTACACCCTAAAAGCGTTACATAAACACTTAAAATGCTACATAAACTCAAACAACGCTACAAAAATACAAAAAATGCTACAATAACCCTAAAGACGCTTCAAAACCCTCAAAATTATTAAACCCTAATATACCATAATATAAAAAATTAAACCCTAATAAACCCCTAATAAACTCTAATAATACCTAAAACACCTTATAATCCCAAAAAACCCTAAGAGACTCTACTCAACCCTAATAAAACCACTAAAATTCCAAATAAACCCAAATTAATGATAATAAAACCTAATAAACCCTAAAAACACGTTAAGAAAACCTAAACAACCCTAACCAACTCTAATAGACACTAATTGACACTAATAAACCGTAATACACCCAAAAAATCCCTAATAAACCATAAATAAATCCAAATAAATCCAACTAAACCCTAACAAACTTTAACATGCCATAATGATCCCTAATAAAACCCTAAAAACCCTAATTAACCCTAGAAAAGAATAAAATATCCGAACACACCCATAAAACCCAAAAAACACATAAAACCCCAAACAACTCAAACAAACCGTAACAAACCCTTAAAACCCTAACAAAACCTAAAAAACTTTAACAACCACTAATAACTCCAAAGAACCACTAATCAACCCTAATAACCCACAAAACCCACTATTAAACCCTAGAAACCCTAATAAACAATAATAAATTGTAATAACATGTAATAAACCATAAAAAACACTATTAGACCCTAATAAATACTACAAAATCCATAAAACCCCTAATATACAATAAAAACACTATTAAACCATAATAAACCCTAATAATCAATAAAATCCATAACAAACCCGCCAAAACACTACAAAAATCTCCTAATAATATACTACAAAACCCTAAAACCCACTAATAAACATTAAAAACCCTAATAACCACAAAATAAATCGTAACAAACCCTAAAACACCAAAAAAATCATTACAAATCCGAGAAACGCCAAATAAATCATAACAAATTGAAACAAACCATAACAAAACCTTAATAAACCCCAATAAACCCTAACAAATCATAATAAACCCTCATAAATCTTAATAAACCCAAGTACACATTAAAAAACCCTAATGAATCAAATAAAACTTAATAAATCCTAAATAACCCTAAAAAAGATTGATAAACCCTATAAAAAGCTATTAATGCCTACAAAAGCTCAATAAAACCCTAATATACAATAAAAACGCTAATAAACTATAAAAAATCATAAAGAACACTAATAAACCCTAAAGAAACCTAATAAACCCTAAAGAACCATATTAAACTCTGAAGAACACTAAATAACATTAATGAACCAAAAAAATGCTAAAACACATTATATAAACCCTAAAAACCGCTACAATACACAAACAAACTCTAAAACACACTAAAGAACCCTAACAACCCCTATCAATCCAAAAAAAAATAAACCCATAAACCCCCCCAAACCCATTAAAAATCCATCAAATACCAAAAAAACATAATCACCCGTTAACAGCCATTAAAAACCCTAAAAAATACTACAATCCATAAACAACCATTAAAACCCTAATAAAGGCTTAAAATTGATACATAAAGCCCAAAAACGTTACATACACCCTAAAAAATGCAACAAAACCCTAATAATGTAACATAAACCAAAAAACACAACATAAACTGAAAAAACTCTACATAAACCCTAAAAGATTTACATAAACCCTAGAACTGTAACATAAACCCTAAAAAACACAACCTAAACCCTAAAAAACGCCATATAATCATTAAAAAAACACTACATAAAACCTAAAAGCATAATATAAACCCTAAGAACACTACATGAACAATAAAATATTACATAAACCCTACAAAATGCAACATAAGTGCTATATCACGCCTAAAAACACTACATAAACCCAGAAAACGCAACATAAACCATAAAAAATGCTACTTAAAACCTAAACCCTAAACATGCTATAGAAACACTAAAAACATTACATAAACCCTAAAAATGATACATAAAACCTTAAATTTCTAACTAAACCCTAAAATGCTACATAAACATTAAAAATACAACATAAACTCTAACAACACTACAAAAAACCTAGAAAATGATTCAAAACCCTTAAAGATGCTTCAAAACCCTCCAAAATATTAAATGATAATATACCATAATATAAAAAATTAAACCCTAATAAACCCCTAATAAATACTAATAATCGCTAAAATCACCTTATAATCCCTAAAACCCCTAAGAAACTCTACTCAACCCTAATAAAACCCCCAAAATACCTAATGAACCCTAATAAATGATAATAAAACATAATAAACCGTAAAAACATGTTAAGAAAACCTAAACAACCCTAAACAACCCTAATAGACACTAATAAACACTAATAAACCCTATTAAACCCCCAAAAAACCAAAAAAATACCTAATAAACCATAAATAAAGCCAAATAAACCCTAATCAAACCTAACAAACTTTAACACACCATAATAACCCCTGATAAAACCCTACAAATCCCTAATAAAGAAAAAATGCTAGTATACCTGAAAAAATCCCTAGAAACCCTGATAAACACTAATATAACCTAATAAAACCTAAAAATTCTTACAAACAATAAAAAAATGATCATAAACAATAAAATCGCGCTATATTACCTAAAAAGACCCATAAACACTAAAATAACCCAACAAAGACAAAAAAACACTAATATACCTTAAAAATCCTTAGAAAAACTAATAAACAATAATATACTATAATATTACCTAAGAATCCTTTAAAACACTCACAAACAAAAAAAATTCTCACAAACAATCAAAACACGCTACATTATTTAAAAAGACCTAACAAACACTAATATAACCTAATAGAACAAAAAAACTAATAAACCCCTAACAAACCTTAATGAACCTTAAAAATCCCTAATAAACCCTAATAAAACTATAATAAAACCCTAAAAATACCTTATCAACCATAATACACCTTGACAGACCATAATAAAACCTAATAAAACCCAACTAAACCCCAATAAACAAAAAAACGCAAACAAACCATTAAAAAGACCTAGAAAACCTAATAAACAATAATAAATTATAATAAAACCAAATGAACCTTAAAAAATTCTCACAAACACTAAAAAAAGATAATAAAACATAAAAATTCCTAACAACCGCTCATATATAATAAAAAAACTAAAAAACACTCATATATCCTAATAAAAATAGTGGCAAACCCTATTAAACCCTAATAATCCCCAACAAACCCTAATAAACCCTACTCAACCCTAATAAACCCTAATAAAACCCTAAACATTCCTACTCAACCCAAATAAACCCCAAAAAATACCTAGTCAACCCTAATAATCCTTAACACACCATAATAAACCATAATAAACCCCACTAAACCCTAAAAATGCAAATATACCATTAAAACGCCCCAAAACACCTAATAAATTCTAATAAAACCTAACAAAGCTTAAAAGCGCTAATAAACCCTAATAAACAATACTAAACCATAAAAACCCTAATATACCCTCTTAAAAATTAATAAACCATAATGAACCATAATAACCCCTAATAAATACTAAACATGCGCAAATATACAATAATATACCATAATATACGCTAATAAACCAAACTCAATCCTAATAAAACCCTAAAAATAGCCAATAAACCCTAATAAAACTTGAAACACCATAATAAACCCTAATAAAATCCTAATAACCCCAACCAACCCCTAAAAACGCTAATATACAATTAAAAACCCTAAACCCCTAACAAACCATAATAAATGTTAATATCACCTAAAAATCCTAAAAATTGCTAGTAAACCCTAAAAATACCTCTAATAATAATAATAGTAATAAGGCACGTGCATGTGAATATGCATGTGCATGGTTTAAATAATAAATAATAATGCACATTCATGTGCATATGCCTACGCATTTGCATGTGAATGATAATAAATAATAAATAATAACGCATGTGAATTGCATGTGTATGTGCATGTGCATTTGAGTGATAATAAATAATAAATAATAACGCATATGAAAGTGCATGTGCATGTGCGTGTGCATGTGCATAGTAATAAACAATAAATAATAACCAAGTCCACATGAATGTGCATTTGAAAGTGAAAGATAATAAATAATAAATAATAACACATGTGATAATAAAATTACCCACGTGCATTGCGTGTGCACACTACTACAAAAACAACATTTATCGGTGCTAGAAAAGTGTATTAACAGGGATAAAAAGGTTTGTTAATCGAGTCAAGGATATAGGGGGGTCCCTTTTATCAGTGCTTAGAAAATCTCTGATAAAGGAACCTTTTATCAGCGCTAAAAAAGCGCTGATAAAAGCCCCTTTATCAGCTTGTTTTTTAGTGCTGATAAAAGTCAAAGAAAAATAAAATATATATATATATAATGTGGGGGGAGATTTTAACAGGGATTCAACCCCCCCCCCCCCCTTATTAGTGCTAAGCGGACCCCCCTCAATCTTTCCCATGCGCGGCCCTTCCCGCTCATCCCCCACACGCGCACACCTCCTTGCTTCCACCCGAACTCGAACCCGTGACCTCCCACCTTGCGTGCCTCACCTTTACCACTAATCCATTTTGTTTTTTTCTCTATTTAAAGATATATCTATTTATTTATATATATAATTATATGTATTCCTATATTAATGTAGATTCATATTAATATAAATATATTTTGTTATATTAATACATATATATTTATTAATATATTAGTGTATATATATATTCATTCTTATATTAATATATATTTATATTAATATGTTTTTTATCCATATATTTATTTTTATATTAATATATTTTTAAAAGATTAGTTTTAAATACATTTATAAAATATTTTTTATGTGTGTTTATAAATAAATAAATACATACATATAGACAACACACACCCACAAACACAAACACACACACACACACACACACAAACTCATATATACTTATGAATAAATTCATATATATGTGTATTTAAAAAGCCATAGAATGTTAAAATGACCATAAATTCTAATCTAGAATCCCGTTTGAACTCCACAACTAGTCCAATCGAAAAAAATGAAACAATATTCGATATGATATGTGGTGCAGGCCTAACGGACATCCGAATCAGAAGTTATACTTGTTTGAATGTTAACAAATCGGGGTATCCTGACTAAAGCCACTAAAAACACTACATAAACACTATCAATTTATTCAAAAACCTAAAAAATGCGTCAAAACCCACAAGAGGCAAAAAAACCCAAAAAACTCTAAAATAACCCTATCAAAGCATAAAAAATCCAAACACACCCATAAAACCCCAAAATAGGCATAAACCCCAAACAACTCAAAAAAACCATAGCAAACCCTAAAAAACCTAAAAAACCCTAACAACCACTAATAACCCCTAAGAACCACTAATAACCCTAATAAACACTAATAAATCATAATAACCTATAATAATACCAGAAAGCTTAGTCAGGGGAAAATCCCATTACTATTTATTAAAATAAATGAAAAGCCCAGAAAACATGAGCCATAGAACCAAATAAAAAACTACATACCATCAAAATCCAACCCAACACTACCTCCATGACCAAAAGATTCATCCACAGTCGCCGATTCCTATTCTGAGCTTTCACGTTTCTTGAGAACCTTAACATACTTCCACCTGAGATTCAACTATTCCAAAGAAAGGAATTCATTTGTAGTTTTCTTACCTTTATTAAAAGATCTGTTGGGCATCGACTTTGACAGGTTAGAGTAGTCCTTCATCGGCCTTCTTCGTGGTGATGCAAGCACATCCCCTTGGTTCCCAATCAGAATATTCTTCCCTCCCTGAACAACATCACTATATGAGGGTTGGATCTTGCCGCTCTCATTTTCATTGTCACTATTAAATACATCCCCCCCAATTGCTAAGAATCTGCATATTCTGATAAGGATCAATTCTAGTATGATGAAGCTGGAAATTTGTTTCAATCACGGCTAAGCATTGTGGATTTTCCAGCAATTCAATGCGTTCACAAATCCCTTTTTCACTGCCCTCATTCAATGACACATCCTCCTGAAGAGTTACCTTGTTCTGTAAATTGTCACTATCCTACACAACCTCCTCCACATCCTCCTGCATCAACCCTTGAAACTGATTACCCATGGGGACATTGACCAGCACACCATCCTTACCCACGGCCCTGCCCGGAATCCCAACAGCATGGGCTTTGGAAATCCCAACAGATAGCCGCTCCTCACCACTAGCAGACTTAAAGAACCCCACTGCCCCACACCTCTGTTCTTCAGCGCGAACAACACCCCTATTATTACCAAACCACTACCCTTCAGAACAAGGAACATCCTTACCATTACCCCTGTCAACATCTTGCTTCACACCTTCCTCCACCCTCAGATCATTTTTCAGCCAATCAAAGACAACATTGACTAGTGGATTGGAAGAGGCCACTGCCTTTATTACCACTACCAATGTACCACGTTTCCCAGAAATAGAAACCCTTCTACTGGCCACACTGGGCAACTGACTTTGCCCCTCACCTATCCTCATCTTCAGCTCAAACAACCTGCTCCTCCCTTCACCATTGCACTGCGACGCCAGATTCCCCAAATGATGACAATTCGAGCAGTAACTCACCAAGGACTCAAACACCACGGCCTGCTTCCATCTAAATTCTGTTCCAACTGCAATCCAAAACCAGTCAACCGGGGGCTTCGACGCATCCACCTCAACAGAGATTCGTGGGTTTATGGGATGACAAACAGTATAGCTGCGGACATTAGAGCATAAGAAACGACCCACCATATTGCCAATCATATGGATAATAGCAGGTTTTGAAAGGGTAATGGAAGTTGAGTCAATCTTACCCATGTCACGATTGACGGTGGATCTTGATTCATGCACAGATCAAACAACCATCGAAGGAGGATGAAATTGCAGCCACCACAATGACGTGGAGCACTGGACCAGGCCCGTATCAGATCATCCTCACAAGAAAACCTAATCATAAGATGTCGCGTATCAAGAAGACCAATAATTGCGTGTTCTTTCAAGTCCCAATCATTGAACAAAAATTGATCAAAATTATCGATAGAAGGCTGTCAGTGATTGAATCGAACTACCAACGTCAGATCCACAAGACTAGATGCTTCATAGAACTCTGACTGCGAAATCACAAGCTAGGGATCACCAAGATGCAGATTGGGAACTTTCAGGGTTAGCGATATCATCGGAAATTCCTAGAGGAAGCTAGGGTTAAAAAATGGGATAAAAGGTTTCCTCTTGCTCAGAGGCGGCCGAACGGCTTCATCCTCACCCCTCCCGCCGCCGAGAAGGGGGGAAACTCCACCGCAATCATCTAGTGTTTCAACATGGTTCTTTGCTCTGCCTCAATCCCACCCCAAAAAATGAGGTTCGTAATAACCTATAATAAACCCTAACAAACTATATTATACCCTAATAAATGATAAAAATCTCTAAAACCCCTAATATAAAATAAAAAAACTATTAAACCATAATAAACCCTAATAATTACTAAAAATGCTAACAAACCCGACAAAACGCTAAAAAAAACCTCCAAATAATATCCTACAAAAACCACTGACCCACTAATAAACCCTAACAAACCTTAATAACCCCAAAATAAATTGTAACAAACACTAAAAACCCCAAATAAATCATAACAAATCCTAAAAATTCCAAATAAATTGTAACAAACTAAAACAAACCATAATAAACCCCTAATAAACGGCAATCAACCCTAACAAAGCATAATAAACCCTAATAAATCGTAATAAACCCAAATACATGTTACTAAACCCTAATAAAAAAACCCTAATAAATCCTAAATAACCCTAAAAATGATCGGTAAACCCTAGAAAAAGATATTAAGGCCTACAAAATCCCAATAAAACCCAAATATGCAATAAAAAATGCTAATAAACTCTAAAAAATATTCAAGAACACTAATAAACCCTAAAGAACCCTAATAAACCATAAAGAACAACATTAAACTCTAAAGAACACTAAAAAACCCTAAAGAACCCAATAAAATGCAAAAACACATTATAAAAACCCTAAAAACAGCTACAATACCCAAAAAACCCCAAAACACACTAAAAAACCCTAACAACCCCTATCAATTCAAAAAAAAAATAAACCCACAAAACCCCCAAAAAACCATTAAAAACCATCTGATAACATAAAAACCATAAACACTCTTTAATAACCCTTAAAACCCTAAAAAACACTACAAACCATAAAAAACCATTGAAACCCTAAAAAGGCTTCAAATAGATACATAAACCCTAAAAACGTTACATAAACCCCCAAAAATGCAACAAAAACCCTAAAAACACAACATAAACAAAAAAATGCAACATAAACCCAAAAAATGCTACATAAACCATATTAACTCTACATAAATCGTAGAACTATAACATAAACCCTAAAAATACAAGATAAACCCTAAAAAACGCAACATAAACATTAAAAAATGCTACATAAAACCTAAAAACACAATATAACCCCTAAAAACATTTCATGAACCCTGAAAACGTTACATAAACTCTAAGAAATGAAACATAAATGGTACATCACCCCTAAAAACGATAACTAAACCTAGAAAATGCAAAATAAACCCAAAAAAATGATACATAAAACCTAAACCCTAAACACACTACATAAAACCTAAAAACGTTACATAAACCCTAAAAATGATACATAAAATCTAAAAATGCTAACTAAACCCTAAAAATGCTACATAAACCCTAAAAAATGCTACATAAACTCTAATAACTCTACTCAAACCCTAAATAATGCAACAAAAACCCTAAAGACGCTTTAAAACCCTCAAAAATAGTAAACCCTAGTATACAATAATTTAAAAAATTAAACCCTAATAAACCACTAATAAACTCTAATAATCCCTAAAAAAACCTTATAATCCCTTAAATCTTAAGAAACTATACTCAACCCAAATAAAACCCCACAAATACCTAACAAAACCTAATAAATGATAATAAAACCTAATAAACCCTAAAAACACATTAAGAAAACTTAAACAACCTTAACCAACCCTAATAGTCACTAATAAACATGAATAAACCCAAATAAACACAAAAAATCCCTAAAAAGACCTAATAAAACATAAATAAATCCAAATAAACCCTACTCAACCCTAACAAACCTTAACACACCATAATAACACCTAATAAAACCCTACAAAACCTTAATGAAGAAAAAAATGCCAGTATAACTTCAAAAATCCCTACAAACCCACATAAACTCTAATATAACCTAATAAACCCTAAAAACACTCACAAATAATAAAAAACAATCACAAACAATAAAAATGTGCTATATTACCTAAAAAGACTTAAAAAGTGTAATATAACCTAATAAAGACAAAAAACGCTAATATACCTTAAAAATCCCTAGAAACCATAATAAACCATAATAAACTCTAACATAACCAAAGAAACCCTAAAACAATATCAAACAAAAAAAATGCTCACAAACAATAAAAACATGCTATATTATCTAAAAAGACCGAACAAACACTAATATAACCTAATAAAAAAACTAATAAAACCCTAACAAACCCTAATAAACCCTTAAAATTCTTAACAAACCCTAATAACAACGAATAAACCCTAATAAAACCCTAAAAATACCTTCTCAACCCAAATAAACCTTGACACACCATAACAAAACCTAATAAAACCCCACTAAACCCCAATAAACAAAAAAGGCAAACTAACCATTAAGAAGACCTAGAAACCCTAATAAATCATAATAAATTAAAATCAAATCAAATCAACCATTAAAAATGATCACAAACACTAAAAACATGCTAATGAAACCTAAAAATACATAACAACCCCTCATATATGTTAACGAAAACTAAAAAACACTCATATAGACTAAGGGTTTTTGGGTGTGGGTCGTTCGACCCCTCCCCTCCCTTGTCTGCAGTGTTTGAGTCTTTTTGTTTAATAAATTTTGGGGGGTGCCAGGAATAGCCTGGACCCAAGCCTTTTTTGCCTAAAAATCCATAAAAACCCTAATAAACCGTACTAAACCCTGATAAACCCTAATAAAACCTTAACACACCATAATAAACCATAATTAACCCCACTAAACCCTAAAAAACGCAAATATGCCATTAAAAAGACCTAAAACCCCTAATAAATGCTAATAAAACCTAACAAAGCTAAAAAGTGATAATAATCCCGAATAAACACTACTAAACACTAAAAACCCCTAATATACCCTATTTAAAATTAATAAACCATAATGAACCATAATAAACCCTAATAAATCCTAATCATACCCAAATATACCATAATATACCCTAATAAACCCAAATCAATCCTAATAAAACCATAAAAATACCTAATAAACCCTAATAAACCTTGACACACCATAATAAACCCTAATAAAATCCTAATAACCCCAACCAATCCCTAAAAATGTTAATATACAATTAAGAACCCTAAAACCCTAACAAACCATAATAAATGTTAATAACACATAAAAATCCAAAAAAATGATAGCAAACCCTAAAAATACATCTACTAATAATAGTAGTAATAACTCACGTTCATGTGCATATGCATGTGCATGGTTTAAATAATAAATCATATTGCACGTGCATGTGCAAATGCATGCGCATTTGTATGTGAATGATAATAAATAATAAATTATAAATAATAACGCATGTGAATTTCATGTGTATGTGCATGTGAATGTGAATTATAATAAATAATAAATAATAATACACCCCCAAGTGCATGTGCATGTTCATGGTAATAAACAATAAATAATAACAAAGTCCTTATGAATGTGCATTTTTATGTGAATGATAATAAATAATAAATCATAACACATGTGATAATGGAATAATGACGTGGCTCTATTTTTGCATAGTTTTGCCACATCTTTTTACTTAATTTTAAATGATTTGATTAATTATTTAATCACTTTATGCTATATATTTGTAATTTTGTATTTTTATAATTAAATTTGTCGAATATTCATTTTTTATAACATTTTATGTAACTTTGGACCTTAAAATATTTGATTTATTCTTTATGTGTTTTTAATATAACTATTTTTCAATTTGTGTAATTAATTAATTAATTATTTATTTTTATTTATTTTTTTCATTTTTTAATAACTAGTGAGTTTTCTAATTAATTTACTTTTAATTTTTAAAGTTTATACAACTTAGTTCGGCTCTCCAGACTACCGGTAGCTTAGCTACCGATAGCAGGTTACTGGTACTCTCTATCGGTGACCTTGCCTCCATCGGTGACCCTCGTCACCGATACTCTTTACTACCGGTAGCTATTATTTATCAGTAGCGGTAAGCCCTTTAATTTTATAAAATGAAAAACGATGAGTAACTAGTTTAAATTAGTTCTGCATGCTTTCTTTTTAATAAGTTATTTTTTATTTTAAATAATTATTTAATCATTGTAATTTTATTTAATTTTCTTAGACTTTATTTTATTATTTAATCATTTAATTAAGTTACATTAGAATAGGTTAATTTTATTATTTTATGTGTTTAGTCTTCCTACTCGTCATTTAATTAAGTTATGTGTGATTTTAAATTAATTAAATTGGTTCGCTCTTAATTTTATAGTTCAAATAGTTAATTAATTAATTAACTAAGAGTTTTTAAACTTTAATTATATTATTTTAGGTATGCAGATTGAATTTTAATTCCTTTTATAATTGTTTTTTCCTACCGGTGAAGTAACTAAGGGTTTGCGGTGATTTATTTGGGTCACCGATGTTTTTATTTTTATTTGATGTTACTCTTTAATAGGTTTATTTAGTTATTTTAATCTAAATCTATTTTTAATTTAGTTTAACAATTATGAAGTATATTAATTTAATTGATTTCAATTATTACTTTTTAATTAATTAGTTTAATGTTTTAAAGGATAATAAATATCATGTTTTTAATTAATTGTATTTACAGTTTTTTAACTAATTATTTTTAAATTCTTTTTATTTAATTTATTTATGTTTTCATTTTATGTTCTTTTCTATCGGTGGACTTCTCTCACAGATACTCTATACCTCCCGATACAGCCTTTTCATTTTGATCACTGATGCAGCCTTTCTCCCACCGATATACATTTTATTCCTCTATCAGTGAGGTATTTCTCACTGATACACCTCCTGCCCTTCATTCTCACCGATTGCCTCACTCTTCTGCTACCGATCTACATCAGTAGCTATTTTCTCACCGACGCAATATCCCTGGTTTCTAACTGATACACCGATATCTTATACTCATAACCCGTAACAGCACCCCCTCCTTGTCACACCGGTAGACTACAAATCCTCTCTCACCGATACCCCCTCTCCTGCTACTGGTAGACCTCGATTTCGCCTCACCTCACCGATAGTAGAAGTAAATTGAAACAATATTAGATGCAAAGTTCAAATAAAAGAGGCGCCGCCACCGCTGCCCTGCTCGGAGAAGAACACGCCGCGCCACCTGCTGATGGTGTACCACCGTAGTTGGGGAAGTCGTCGCACCTCCTTGCTGGAATCTGATGCCGCCGTCGGGTCGCTGAAGTAGAAGTCGCTGCTTCAATGGTTGTAGCGCTGAAGACAGACCCTCCCCCTTGTGTGGAATTTGGGGGAGGAAGAAGAATAAAATTAGATTAAAAAAATATAATAATAAAAGAATAATAAAAGTAAAGTTAAACAAAATAACAAAAGTAAAACAAAAGTAAAAGTAAAAGTTAAGTTAAAATTTAATAAGTCAAAATTAATATAGTTTTTATAAAAGTTATAAATTGAAAACAATCATGTTATTGATGAAAATATTAATCATAAATTAAAATATAAAACTAACTTAATAATAAATGTTAATAATAAATTGGTTACTCATTATAGTATTTAATTAATAATAATTTTAAATAATTTATAAAACATAACTATCAATATTAAATACATAAAACTTAGGTTGTAATTTTAATTTCATAAATAAAATTAACTAATTAATTAATTAATCTAATGATTAAATTTCTTTTATAGTAATAATTAAATTATTAATTCAATCTAAATTATTTTCTTAATTAATTATTTATTTATGTCCTTAATATTTTGTAACTTAGTTTAAAAAATGGATAAAATTAATAACTGAGTAATGATATCTATAAACCTAATTAAATTAATAACTATTTAATAAATTTGTGTATCACCTTAGTATTATTAAGTGAATAATTTTATAAAATATAAGAATAATTATCAATCAATTTCTGTTAACTTTGTAAAAATAACTCTTAATATAAAAATTAACTAATTTTCTTCCTTTGCGATCTCATTTACATATTCTATTTTACATGTAAGTTTCATTCAAGGGACTTAAGCACGTCCAAGTTCATCCAAATAACTCATCCGGAGTTAGTTATGAGGGAAAAACTCGTGCGACGTGCCTGTCGCGGGTAAAACGCACGTGTGCGGTGC
The DNA here is from genome assembly GCA_963277665.1 of Viscum album. Lineage (NCBI taxonomy): Eukaryota > Viridiplantae > Streptophyta > Magnoliopsida > Santalales > Viscaceae > Viscum > Viscum album. Next base: position 856,869,574 of record OY728167.1, on the reverse strand, counting down.
GCTCGTGAGAAAAATATGAGGTCGGTGGAGATCGAGCGGTGACATGCAGAAGATGATAGAAGATACTTAAAGTTGGCAAGAACCATAGTTTTTGGTGGGATTGACTTGGAGGCATTCATTCGGAGAGGATTAAGACAGAGACATTCATACACATACCCAGAGAGACGATCGAGAGCAGCAGAGACGATGCTGAGCAGTGCAGTCCAAGAACTCAGGAGCAGAGCATTCTTAGGGAGTTCTTTCTCCCTCACGTTTTAAACTTTTGTACTCTATTTCTGTAATGTTTCCTGTTACTATAGTGTTAATGAATATTAAAGTTAGCTAAGTATTCTAGTTCGGGGAGATTTCTAGCTCTACTGGTATCTTTTTCGTCCTTTTCACTTATCATTTTAATGTGTTTAGAATTGATCGACGAGATTAGTTTTAAATACATACATCTGTTTTGCACCACAATACTGAATTTTATGCACCTACAATCTTTCGGTGAGTTTGATTGTAGATCCTTTTTCTAAAAACATTACACTTAAATTGAAAACATCAGTACTCACGGTGAGTGTGTACTCTCGACTTTTAAAATCATTTTTATGAAGTTGTACTTCTTTGGTGTGTAGAACTCAAAGTTGTACAATTTCCTTGACTTAACTCCTGGAGAGGGAGCTAATTCACCTTTATTTAGTGGTACGAAGCAGTACATTTACATGAATAGGAGAAATGATTTAAACCAGTAGACTAGATCAATCCCCGAGTGCTCATCTCTTTTGTCTATTATCAGTTTTTTATTTTCTTCGTGCATCGTTCTTTTAGTTATAATCTGTTTTAGTGTACGTAGCACAAATTTACAAGAATTTTTTAGTTTTAAGTTGCAATTTATTAAAATATTAAAAAAAGATTAAAAGATTAAAAACAAATAGAAAAACCACTCTGTTGCTAACAACAGTGGAGCTTGCCAAGTTTTTTTAGTAATTAGTGGCCAAATTAGCCTTCCCTGTGGGTTCGACCCTGCTTGCCACATATATTGTAGTTAGTAGGTATATAAATTTAAACGTTGACCGACTTCAATGACGATTTAGGTCAAGTTTTTGGCACCGTTGTCGGGAATGGCACGAGCCATTTCTAAAAAAACTTTTACTAAAAACACAAATATAAAAATCATAAAAAAATTGGAAAATTTGAAAGCTGTAAAAAAAAGCTGTGTCTTGTCAATCTGAACTGTTACTACTGAAACTGTTATTTTTTTTTGTATGAGCACAAGAACTTCTAGTGATATATTAGAGCCCTTAAACCATGAACTAGATAAACACTTAGGTTCTCTAAGAAAGAAGAACAAAACTGAAATGGAAAACATGGATAATAGAGTTTCTAAGCATAATAATTTCCCAAACCATCCAGAACTCTTAGATGAGCATGAATGGCCTAGGATGAGGGAGTTTCAACTCCCTCAAGTTTCAAGCAACCCATCATCCATTAGATTAAGTCCTAGAGCTAGAAATTATGAGCTGAAACAATCACATATTTCTCTTCTGCCTTCATTCAATGGGCTCTCTAATGAGGACTCTTTAGCCTTCATTAGAGACTTATATAACACTGTGTAGTAATTACCACTTTTAGGACTTACTGAAAATGAGCTTAGGATGAGAGTTTTTCCCTTTTTCCTTAAAGGGAATGCTAGGAACTGATTTTTAAGTCTAAATTAAATCATTTTTGAAAATTGGGATCAAATTTATAACTCATTCATTATGAAATTTTATCCCCAAAGATTAAAAGGAGAACTGAGAACTAAAATCACTAATTTTTATCAAGAGGATGGAGAAGCGTTTCATGAAGCTTTGGATAGATTCAGGGATCTTCTTAGGCAGCGTCCTCATCATCAACTCCCATCACATCTCCTCATGGATACTTTCTATGAAGGGATTTCCTCCTCTAGTCAGAACTTAGTGGATCAAGTTGCCAGGGGTAATTAAAATGATAAGACTGATGAGGAGTTGAGACAAATTTTCAATAATCTGGCCCTTAATTCTCAACATAAGAATTCAAGAAGAAAGAGAGTCAATAGGAATGTTAATATTGGTTTAGGAGATGATACTAAAAGTCAACTGGCTGAAATCACCAACCAACATCAAACCTTAATGAACCAGAATTCAAAACAAACTGTTAACCAAATTGAAAATCAGAACCAGTATCAGTCACTTGGACAACATTGTATTCAATGTGGTATGTATAGGCACACTGAAATTTTTTGTCCTAATGCTGATTTAACTGCCCAACAATCTGAAACTTCAGTCTTTGTTAATTATGGCTTTAGGATGCCTCAAAAAGAATACCCATTTTCAAACAATTACAATCAAGGCTATAGGAGCCATCCAAATTTCTCGTGGAAGGATCAAGGTATTATTAAGCAACAAAATGCCCCTAATTATCAGAACCAACCAAGACCAAATTTTCAAAATCAACAAAGTGGGACTCTCATTCTCATTCCACACCACACATAGGAGAGAAAAACTCCCGGGAGACATGAAGAGTAGTACCGGTGATAGGAGTTGCAGAAGAGAAGCAGCAGCACATGATCTTCATCTTCAAATGGAGGGACTCTCTCTCTTCTTATGTTTTTATATGTTTTACAATGTACTTTCTACTGATATATTGTTAATGATATTAGTTTAATGTAATTTTTTTGAGATTTTGGAGTTTTATTGGTTTAAACTTTTGTCTTCTTCAATTAATCTCTTTAATGAGAATATGGTTCTTTCGGTGAGATTGAATCTGGTTCTTAAACATTAAAATTGAATTTACACCTTTAAGAACTTAATTCTAAGTCAATGATATTTTGGAGAGATCGATCATCGAGACATTTCATAAAACTTTAAAATTCAAACTTCAGAAACTTTTGGTGAGATAGCTTTCTTTTTTCATCTTAAAATCAAATTGTTGTATGTGGTTATTGAAGTGGAAAACTTCGAGATCTATAATACAGAGTGTTAATTCTTCTGGCGAGGAAGGGTTAACAACTCATTTTTAAGGTGTGAATTTAATCAAATGAGGGTCATTCTTTTAATCTAGTAAGGTTCAAATATATCGATCAAACTTTTGATCTAGCCTCAGCACTCCTATTTCCTTCTTAGTTATTTTAGTTTACACTGTTCATTTTTTTTGTATTGTTTCTAGTATAGGTAATAGGGAATTTCCAAACTTGTTTCATACTGCTTTGTTAAAAAGTAATAAAAAAATAAAAAAAATGAAAAGTAAAAATGAAAAACTTGACCTAAACCGTTGTTGAAGTCAGTAAAAGTTTAAATTTATATACCTACTAACTACAATATATGTGGAAAGTGGGGTCGAACACAAAGGGTAGGCTAATTTGGCCACTAATTACTAAAAAAAACGTGGCATGCTCCACTGTTGTCAGCAGCGGAGTGGTTTTTCTATTTATTTTTAATCTTTTATTATATTTTTTAATGTTTTAATAAGTTGCAACGTAAAACTACACAACTATTGTAAATTTGTGCTACCTATACTAAAACAGAGTACAACTGAAAGAACGATGCACGAAGAAAATAAAATGCTGATAATATAAAAAAGAGATGAGCGATCGGGGATTTATCTAGTCTACTGGTTTAAATCATTTTTCCTATTCATGTAAATGTACTGCTTCATACCACTAAATAAAGGTGAATTATCTCCCTCGCCAGGAGTTAAGTTGTGGAAATTGTACAACTTTGAGTTCGCCACTCCAAATAAGTACAACTTCATAAAAATGATTTCAAAAGTCGACAGTACACACTAGCCGTGAGTACTAAAGTTTTCAATTTGAGTTTAATGTTTTTAGAAAAAGGTTCTACAATAAAACACGCCGAAAGATTTTAGGTGCATGAAATTCAGTATTGTGGTGCAAAATAGATGTATGTATTTAGAACTGATCTTGCCAATCAATTCTAAACACATTAAAATGATAAGTGAAAAGGATGAAAAATATACTAGTAGAGCTAGAACTCTCCCCGAACTAGAAGACTTAGCTAACTATATTATTCATTATCACTACAATAACAGGAAAAATTACAGAAACAGAGTACAAAAGTTTAAAATGTGAGGGAGAAGGAACTCCCTAAGAATGCTCTGCTTCTGAGTTCCTGGACTGCACTACTCAGCATCATCTCTGCTGCTCTCGATCGTCTCTCCGGGTAATTGTATGAATGTCTCTATCTTAATCCTCTCCGAATGAATGCCTCTGAGTCAATCCCCCCAAAAATTCTACTGCTTGTCTGCTTTAAGTATCTTCTGTCATCTTCTGCATGTCACCGCTCGATCTCCACCGACCTCATGTTTTTCTCACGAGCGCACCGCACACATGCGTTTTACCTGCGATAGGCACGTCACGTGTGTTTTTCCCACGTAACTAACTCCGGATGAGTTAGTTGGATGAACCTGGATGTGGTTAAGTCCCTTGAATGAACCTGCCATGTAAAATAGATTAAATAAATGAGAGCACAGTGGAAGAAAATTAGTTAATTTTTAAGTTAAGAGTTATTTTTACAATGTTAACAGAAATTGATTGATAATTATTCTTATATTTTATAAAACTATTCACTTAACAATTTAAGGTGATACATAATTTTATTAAAAAGTTATTAATTTAATTAGGTTTATAGATATCGTTACTAAGTTGTTAATTTTATCCATTTTTTAAAATAAGTTACTAAAAATTAAGGACATAAATAATTAATTAATTAATTAAGAAAATAATTTAGATTGAATTCATAATTTAATTATTACTAGAAATGAAATTTAATCATTAGATTAATTAATTAATTAGTTAATTTTAATAAAATACTTAAAATTACTACTTAAGTTTAAATTATTTTAAATTAATAGGTATGTTTTATAAATTATTAAAAATTATTTTAATTAAATACTATAATCAGTAACCAATTTATTATTAACATTTATTATTAATTTAGTTTTATATTTTAATTTATGATTAATCTTTTCATCAATAACATGATTGTTTTTAATTTATAACTTTTATAAAAACTATATTAATTTTGACTTATTAATGTCTAACTTAACTTTTAATTTTACTTTTGCTTTACTTGTGTTATTTTGTTTATCTTTACTTTTTTTATTCTTTTATTATTATATATTTTTAATCTAATTGTATTCTTCTTCCTCCCCCAAATTCCATGCAAGGGGGAGGGTTTGTCTTCAGCGCTACAACCATAGAAGCAGTGGCTTCTACTTCAGCGACCCGGTGGCGGCATCGGCTTCCAGCAAGGAGGTGCGGCGACATCCCCAACTATGGCGGTACACCATCAGCAGGTGGTGCGATGGGTTCTTCTCTGAGTAGGGTAGCGGCGGCGACGCCTCTTTTATTTGAACTTTTTGTCTGATCTTGTTTCAATTTAATGCTACTCTCGGTGAGGTGAGGCGGAATCGAGGTCTACAGGTAGCAGGAGAGGGGGTATCGGTGAGAGAGGATTTGTAGTCTACCAGTGTGACAAGGAGGGGGTGCTGTTACGGGTTATGAGTATAAGCTATCGGTGTATCAGTGAGAAACAGGGGATATTGCGTCAGTGAAAAAAGAGCAACTGATGCTGATCGGTAGCAGAAGAATGAGGCAATCAGTGAGAATGAAGGGCAGGAGGTGTATTGGTGAGAAATACCTCACTGATAGAGGAATAAAATGTATATCGGTGGGAGAAAGGCTGCATCGGTGATCAAAATGAAAAGGCTTTATCGGGAGGTATAGAGTATCGATGAGAGAAGTCCACCGATAAAAAAGAATATAAAATTAAAACATAAATAAATTAAATAAAAATAATTAGTTAACAAAAATCTAAATACCATTAATTAAAAACATGATTTTTATTAACCTTTAAAACATTAAATTAATTAATTAAAATTATTAATTGAAAACATTTAAATTATTATACTTGATAATTGTTAAACTAAATTAAAAACAGATTACGATTAAAATAACTAAATAAATCTATTAAAGAGTAACATAAAATAAAAATAAAAAGATCGACGACCCAAATAAATCACCGCAAACTCTTAATTACCTCACCGGTAGGCAAAAACAATTATAAATGGAATTAAAATTCAATCTGCATACATAAAATAATATAATTAATGTTTAAAAACTCTTAGTTAATTAATTAATTAACTATTTGAACTATAAAATTAAGGGCGAACCAATTTAATTAATTTACAAGCACACATAACTTACTTAAATGACGAGCAGGAAGACTAAACACATAAAATAATAAAATTAACCTATTCTAATGTAACTTAATAAAAATATTAATTAATAAAATAAATTCTAATCAAATTAAATAAAGTTACAACGATTAAATAATTATTTAAAATAAAAAATAACTTATTAAAATGAAAGAAAGCAGAACTAATTTAAACTAGTTACTCATCATTTTTCATTTTATAAAATTAAAGGGCTTACCACTACTGATAAATAAGAGCTACTGGTAGTAAAGAGTATCAGTGATGAGGGTCACCGATGGAGGCAAGGTCACCGATAGAGAGTACATGTAACCTACTATCGGTAGCTAGGCTACCGGTAGTCTGGCAAGGTGAACTAAGTTGTATAAACTTTAAAAATTAAAAGTAAATTAATTAGAAAACTCACTAGTTATTAAAAAATGAATAAAAAATAAAATAAACAAATAATGATTTAATTACACAAATTGAAAAATAGTTATATTAAAAACACATAAGGAATGAATCAATTATTTTAAGGTCCAAAGTTACATGAAATGTTATAAAAAATGAATATTCGACAAATTTAATTATAAAAATACCAAAGTTCAAATATTTAGCATAATGTTATTAAATAATTAATCAAATCATGAAAAATTAAGTAAAAAGATGTTGCAAAACTATGCAAAAATAGAGCCACATCAAATTCCCCCCACACTTAAACATTGTTTGTCCTAAAAAAATCCCATGTTTTATTTTCTTTGAAGAACAGTAAAGTGTATTTATATAACGCATGTGCATTGCGTGTGTAGGCGCATGATAATAAATAATAATAACACATGTGATAATAGAATAATGTAAGTGCATTTCATTTTCAAGTGCATGGTATTAAATAATATATAATAACGCACGGGTATGTGCATTTACATGTAATGATTATGATAATGACGCATGCACGTGCACAGTAATAAATAATAAATAACAACGCACATGCATGTGCATTTGTATTTGATGATACAAACAACAACAATAATAAAAATAACAACAACAACAACAACAACAACAATAATAAAATAACGCTAGGGAATTTCATGTGAATGTGCATAGTAGTAAATAACAAATAAATAATAGTAAATATTAACTCACATGCATGTGCATGTGCATTTACATTTGATAATAATATGAATAATACATATTGTAATAATAATAATAATAACACATGCATGTGCATGATAATAAATAAAAAATAACAATGCACATGCATGTGGATTTTCATGTGATAATGATAATAATAATGATAATGATAATGATAATAATAATAATAATAATAACTGTGATAATAATAATAATAACAAAATAATAATACAAGTGCTTTGCATATGCACGTGCATGGTAATAAATAATAAATAATAACGCACGTGCATCTGCATTTTCATGTGATGATAATAATAACAACAGTAGAAGTAGTATTAGTCATAATATTAGTAGTACCAATGCATGTGATAATAGAATATTGCATGTGCATTACGTGTGCATGTTCATGGTCAGAAATAATAATGTGTGTGCATTGCATTTGCTTGTGATGATGATAACGATGATAATGATAATAATAATAATATTAATATTAATAACAACGCATGTGATAATAGAATAACGCACATGCATTGAATGTGCGGGTTTATGTATTTGCATGTGCAGTTGAATGTGATGATAATAACAATGACAACAACAACAACAACAACCACAATAATAATAATAACAATAAGAATAAAAATATATGTGATAATAAAAAAACGTGTCTGCATTGCAAGTGCATGTGCATGGTAATAAAAAATAAAAAATAATGCACATGCATGTGCATGAGATGATAATAATAATAATAATAATGCATGTGATAATTGAATAACGTAGGTGCATTGCAAGTTCAGTGCATGATAATAAATAATAACTCATAGCGCACATGATGATAATAATAACAATAATAGTAATATTAATAATAGTAGTGCATGTGATAATAGAATAACACACATGTATTGAATGTGCGCATGTATGGTAATAAATAATAATGCATGTGCATTTTCATTTTCATTTGATGTTAATAACAATAATAAAAATAATATAAATAATAACAATAACAATAAAAATGCATGTGGTAATAGAATAATGTAGGTTCATTGCGTGTGTGCGTACATGGTCACAAATAATAACATACGTGCATGTGAATTTGCATGTGATAATAATAATAATAATAATAATAATAATAATAACAATAACAACAAAAACATATGCACGTGCATGGAAATCAATAATACATAACAAAAATAAATAAATATGCATGTGCATCTGCATTTTCATGTGACGATAATTATAATAATAGTAGTATTAATAACCATAATGATAATTATAATAATGATAATGATAATAATGATAATGATAATAATGATAATAATAACGTATGTTATAATAGAATAACACAAGTCCTAACAAACCCTAAAAAAACCTAATAACCCCTAACAACCACTAATAACCCCTAAGAACCACTAATAAACCCAAATAACACCTGAAACCCATATTAAACCCTAAAACCCTAATTAACACTAATAAATCATAATAACCTATAATAAACCCTATTAGACTCTAATAAACGATATAAATGTCCTAAAACCCCTAATATATTATAAAAAACACTATTGAACATTAATAAATCCTAATAATCACTAAAAAACCTAAAACCCTGACAAAACACTACAAAACCCACTAAATAATAGCCTACAAAACCCTATAACCCACTAATAAACCCTAAAAAACCCTAATAACCCCATAATATATCTTAACAAACCCTAACAACCCCAAATAAATTGTAACAAATTCTATCAACTCTAAATAAATCATAGAAACCTGAAACAAACCATAACAAACCCCTAATAAACCGCATAAACCGTAACAAATCATAATAAACACTATTGAATCGTAATAAACCCAAATAAATGTTAATAAACCATAATAAATAAAATAAATCCTAAGAAACCTTAATAAATCATAAATAACCCTAAAAGGTTGATAAACCCTAGAAAAGGCAATTAATGCCTACAAAAGCCCTATAAAACCCTAATATAGAATAAACTGCTAATAAACCATAAAAAATCCTAAAGAACAATAATAAACCCTAAAGAACCCTAATAAACCCTAAAGAACCATAATAAACTCTAAAGAACACTAAAAATCCCTAAAGAACCCAATAACTGCAAAAACATATTACATAAAACCTCCAAACCGCTACAATACCGAAACAAACCCTAAAACACACTTAAAAAACCTAACAACCCCAATCAATCCCGAAAAAACAAATAAACCCTTAAAAACATCCAAAAAACCATTTAAAACTCATCAAATACCATAAAAACCATAAACACCCGTTAAAAACCATTAAAAACCCTAAAAACCACTAAAAACCACAAACAACCATTAAAACACTGAAAAAGGAATCAAATAGATACATATACCCAAAAAATGTTACATAAACCCTAAAAATGCAACATAAACCCCTAAAACGCAACATAATCCCAAAAAACGCAACATAAACCCAAAAAACATTACATAAACCAAAAAAGAACTACATAAACCCTAGAACCGTAACATAAACCATAAACAACATTACATAAACATTAAAAAATGAAACATAAAAACTAAAAACACAACATAAACCCTAAAAACACTACATGAACCCTAAAAACGTTACATAAACCCTAAAAAATGCAACATAAAGGCTACATCACCCATAAAAACGCTACATAAACCCAAAAAACGAAACAAATACCCTAAAAAATGCTACATAAATCCTAAACACTAAACATGATATATAAACCCTAAAAACATTACATAAACCCTAAAAAATGCTACATAAAACCTAAAACCACTAACTAAACCCTAAAAGCACTACATAAACACTAAAAATGCTACATAAACTCAAACAACACTACACAAACACAAAAAATTCTACAAAAACCCTAAAGGCGCTTCAAAACCCTCAAAAATATTATACACTAATATACCATTATATAAAAAATTAAACCCTAATAAACCCCTAATAAACTCTAAAAATCCCTAAAAACGCCTTATAATCCCTAAAAACCCTAAGAATCTCTACTCAACCCTAATAAAACCCCCAAAATACCAAATAAACCCTAATTAATGATAATAAAACCTAATAACCCCTAAAAACACATTAAGAAAACCTAAACAACCCTAAACAACCCGAATAGACAATAATAAACATTTCTAAACTGTAATAAACCATAAAAGTCCCTAATAAACCATAAATAAATCCAAATAAATCCTACTAAACCCTGACAAACATTAACACACCATAATGACCCCTAATAAAATCCTACAAACCCTAATTATCCCTAAAAACACTCACAAACAATAAAAAAATGATCACAAATAATAAAAACATGCTATATTACCTAAAAAGACCTAAAAACACTAATATAACATAATGAATACAAAAAACACTAATATACCTTAAAAATTCCTAGAAACCATAATAAACCATAATAAACTCTAATATAACCTAAGAAACACTAAAAACGCTCACAAACAAAAACAAAACGCTCACAAACAATAAGAAATGCTATATTATCTAAAAATACTTAACAAACACTAATATAACCTAATTAAACAAAAAAAACTAACAAACTCCTAACAAACCCTAATAAACCCTAAAAATACCTTATAAAACCTAATAAAAACTAATAAACCCCAATAAAACCATAATAAACCCCTAAAAACCCCTTCTCAACCCTAATAAACCTTGACACGAAAATAAGAAAACCTAATAAAACCCAACTAAACCCCAATAAACAAAAAAACACAAACAAACTAATAAAATGAACTAGAAACCCTAAAAAACCATAATAAATTCTAGTAAAACCTAATAAACCATAAAAAAATTTCACAAGCACCAAAAACAAGCTAATAAAACCTAAAAAGTCCTAAGAACCCCTCATATATATTAACAAAAACTAAAAAACGCCCTTATACCCTAATAAAAAACCTAACAAACCATAGTAAACCCTAAAAATCCCTAACAGACCCTAATAAACACTACTCAACCCTAATAAACCCTAATAAAACCCTAAATATACATACTCAACCCTAATAAAACCTTACAAATACCTACTCAACCCTAATAAACCATAACACACTATAATAAACCATAATAAAGCCCACTAAACCCTAAAAAAATGCAAATATACCATTAAAAAACCTAAAACCCCTATTAAATGCTAATAAAACCTAACAAAGATTAAAAGCACTAATAAATCCTAATAAACACTACTAAAACCTAAAAAACCCTAATATACCCTCTTAAAAATTAATAAACCATAATGAATGATAATAAACCCTAATAAATCCTAAACATACCCAAATATACCATAATATACCCTAATAAACCCAACTCAATCCTAATAAAACCCTAAAAATACATAATAAATCCTAATAAACATTAACACACCATAATAAACCCTAATAAAATCATAATAAGCCCCAACAAACCCTAAAAAACGCTAATATACCATTGGAACCCCTAAAACCCTAACAAACCATAATAAATGGTAATAACACCTAAAAATTCTTAAAAATGCTACTAAACCCTAAAAAAACTCTAATAATAATAATTATAACAACACATGTGCATAAGCATATGCAGGTGCATGGTTTAAATAATATATCATAACGCACTTGCATGTTCATATGCTTGTGCATTTGCATGTGAATGATAATAAATAATAAATTATAAATAATAATGCACGTGAATTACATTTGTATGTGCATGTGCATGTGAATGATAATAAATAATAAATAATAACACAACTCCAAGTGCATGTGCATGTGCATGTGCATGGTAATAAACAATAAATAATACCCAAGTCCACATGAATGTGCATTTTCATGTGAATGATAATAAATAATAAATAATATCACATGTGATAACAGAATAATTCTCGTGCATTGTGTGTGCACGAGCATGAGAATAAATAATAATAACACATGTTATAATTGAATAATGCATGTGCATTGAATTTTCATGTGCATGATAATAAATAATATATAATAACACACGCGCATGTGCATTTACATGTAATGATAATGATAATGACTCATGCACGTGCATGGTAATAAATAATAAATAACAACACACGTGCATGTGAATTTGTATTTGATGACACAAACAATAATAATAATAATAATAATAATAATAATAATAGAATAACGCAAGTGCATTTCATGTGCACGTGCATAGTAGTAAATAATAAATAAATAATAATAAATAAGAACGCAAATGCATGTGCATGTGCATTTACAATTGATGAAAATATAAATAATTCTAATTGTAATAACTATAATAATAATGCATGCACGTGCATGGAAATAAATAATAAATAACCACGCACATGCATGTGCATTTGCATGTGACAATGACAATAATAATGATAAGGATAATAATAATAATAATAATTGTGATAGTAATAGTAATAATAATAATAAAAGAATAATACAAGTGCATTGCATATGCACGTGCATGGTAATAAATAATAAATAATAACACATGTGCATCTCCATTTACATGTGATGATAGTAATAATAACACTAGTAGTAGTAATAGTAGTAGTAGTGGTGATAATAGTAGTAGTACCAGTGCATGGGATAATAGAATATAGCAGGTGCATTACGTGTGCACATGCATGGTAATAAATAATAATGCCCATGCATTGCATTTGCATGTGATGATGATGATGATGATGATGATGATGATGATGATGATGATGATGATGATGATAATAATAATAATAATAACGCATGTGATAATAGAATAATGCACGTGCATTGAATGTGCGAGTATGTGCATTCGTATGTGCATTTGCATTTGATGATAATAACAATAACAACAACAGAAATAACCACCAACACAATAATAATAATAAAAATAATAATAACAACACATGTGATAATAAAATAACGTGTGTGAATTGCATGTGCACGTGCATGGTAATAAAAATATAATAATAACGCACATCCATGTGCATGTGCATGTGGATGAGATAATGATAATAATAATAATAATAATTGTAATAATAAGTTACATTTGTCTGAAAAAAAAGCAGACATGACAAAAATGATAGATTTGGGGTCTCGAAAAACTAACAAATCACAGAGTCATTAAAAAATGAATAACTTCTTCTTCAGCTGTCCATTTCTACTCTCTGAATAGTCAAACCGAATCTCATGGAACGAACTATGATAAAAACACGTACCGAAGGCCGAACAGACACACAGATCAGAGGTTATGACCATTTTAAGAAAAGTTTTATAGGGATCCGTACATGAAAATGGAGTTTTTGAGTCCTTATGATGGGGTAATGAGATTTTAGGGTCTCAAACATGACTTGAAACATGTTCAAGTTATCCTTCTGCGTAGATCACTTCGCGACTTTCGATTTGATTTGTGGTAGAGCTCAAACGGACAACCGGAGTGAAAGTTATGGCCATTTGAAGTTGGACTTTTTTTGGAGTTGTATAACTAATATATCTTATATTTATTTTATCATATTTTATACTAAACTTTGTCCTTGCTCATCTCACGAGCTTCGATTTGACTGGTCACAGTGCTCAAACAGACACCCGAATGAGATGTTGTGCCTATTTTAGTGAGTAGCGGGTTTCTTAGGTTTTTAGGCGCCAAGATAGTTTCTCAATTTAAAATGACAATAACTTCAGCTACGTGTGTTCATTTTGGATCTAACACATATAAAATCAAATATAGTGAAAATATACACACTCTGGTAACCACTGGTACCCTTTCTGACATTCTTCAACCCCCCAAAACACCCAAAATCCCTTTGGATGGTCAAAAGATTAGTTTTTGGTGCCATTTTGCAATAACATCTTCTTTGGGTGTCTGTTTGGCCTCTACCACATATCAAATCGAATCTTGAGACTAGAACTACACTCTTATAACCACTAAAGCACCTTCTCACATCCTTGAAGGCCCAAAAAGGTACTTAAAACCTCCAAAAGTCCATAGCTTCTATTCCAGGAGTCTGTTTTGCCTCTACCATATATCAAATAGATGCTTTCGACTAGATCTACACATCTATGACCAATAGGAAGACCATATCATGTTATTAAAGTCCCAAAATGTTCTTAAGCCATCCAAATGACCATAACTTCTTCTCTCGGTGTCCGTTTCACCTATACCACATATCAAATTGATGCTTGAGACTAGCTATACACATCTGTGACAACTATGAACAACTAAATAACCCTAAAAAACCTTGAATAACCCCATAAACAGTAAAAACCATTAAAAACCATGAAAAACCCAAACAACCCCAAATAAACCCTAAAAAACCATAACAAACCCTATCAAACCCTAAAAACCCCCAAAACCCCCAAAAAACATAACAACCCCTAACAAACCCTAACAAGGTCTAAAAAAACCCACGAAGTGCTATGAAACCCCAATAAACCTGAAGAAACCCTAAAAACCCTAAAGAAACCATAAGAAATCCTTACAAAACCCCAAAACCCCTAAAAAACCTAAGAAATCCTAAGAAACACTAACACACCCTTAGAAACCCTAACACACCCTTAGAAACCCTAACACACCCTTAGAAACCCTATCACACCCTTAGAAACCCCAACACACCCATAGAAACCCTAACACGATCGTAGAAACCCTTAGAAACCATAGCACAGCCTTAGAAACCCTAAACCGCCCTTAAAAACCCTAACCCACCCTTAGATACCCTAACACACCTTTAAAAACCCTAACAAACCCTTTGACACTCTAAATCACTCTAATAAGCACTAATAAATCGTAATAAACCCTAAAGCCCACCACTAAACACTAATAAACACTAATAAATCGTAATAAACCCTAAAACCCTATTAGACCCCAATAAAAGCTACAAAATACCTAAAAACCCAAATATACAACAAAATGCTATCAAACCATTCTAAATGCTAATATTCAAAAACAAACCCCAATAAACCCAGCAAAACCTGACAAAACCCTAAAAAATAGTAAATACCCAAAAAACCCAAAAAAACCCTTAAAACCCCTAAAAACTCTAAAAAATACCAAAACCGCTAAAAACCCTAAAAAATCCCTAAAACACCTAAAAACACAAAAAAACTGAAAAAACCAAAAAACAAACGTAAAAAACCCTAAAACCCTCAAAAACCTCAAAAAATGCTAAAAACCCTAAAACCCCTAAAAACGCTAAAAAGCCTAAAAAGCCTAAAATGCCTAATAAAACCCTAACCAACCCTATGAAATCCTTAAAAACTATAAAAATCCCCTAGAAAACCCTAAAAACCTCAAAGGAAACCCTAATACCCCATAAAGATAAGAGTCTGGATCTTCATGGTGGTGGTGGTGAGAAGGAGGCTGATGCGGTGGCTGTGAAAAATGTGTCTACAGAAGGGGAATACCTTCCTTTGATGGAGTTTAATACTCCAGATCAACGGAGGGAGGAAAATGATGGGAGTCTTGTCTCGGGTTTAGGGGATCAAATCAGTAATGGTAAGGGGGTCTTTGGAGGAGGTAAAGAAAATGCGAGTGGTCCAGTTGGTCGCTCTTTCAGTGAAGTTGTTCAAGGAGGGAAGTAGCCTCGAGATTCAGTTGAAGGGCCTATTTCGGCTACACCAAGAAGATGAACAAGGAGAGATTATTCTTGTCTCCCATGACCGATGCGGAAAATGTCCGCCACTAAGGGGAATAGTCAGGTGACCATGGATGTTAGGAAGGGTAGCTTGATCAAGGGTACTTCTCCAGATCAGTCATCACTGGAACAACTCAGGTGTCGGGTACAAAGTGCAAGCTACTGGAGGTCGCCAGAATGGAAATCGACTACGGCTACTAGTGAAGATGAATCCGGCAGGAGATGCAAAGATGATTATGGTTTTTATGATGTGTAATTTTTTGTTGGTTGGGTGGCCGAGTTTGTGTTTTCCTTGTTTGGGATTGTGGTGGTATGTTTGGGCACCGGCTCCCATAAACCGACTTTTGATAATCAAAAAAATAATTTGCAGCAGCACAAAAAAACGCATAAAACCCCAAACAACTCAAGCAAGCCGTAACAAACCCTAAAAACCCTAACAATACATATCAAACCCCAATAACCACTAATAACCCCTAAGAACCACTAATAAAGCCTAATAACCCCTAAAAACCACTATTAAACCCTAAAAACCCTAAGAAATACTAATAAATCGCAATGACCTGTAATAAACCCTAACAAACTCTATTTGACCCTAATAAACTCTAAAAAACCCCTAAAACCCCTAATATACAATAAAAACACAATTAAACAATAATAAACCCTAATAATCACTAAAAACCCTAATAAACCCAACAAAACGCTACAAAAACCTCCAAATAAGAGCCTATAAAACCCTAAAAAATATTAATAAACCCTAAAAAACCCTAATAACCTCAAAATAAATCGTAACAAACCATAAAAACCCCAAATAAATCGTAATAAATCCTAACAATGGCAAATAAATTGTAACAAACTCAAACAAACCATAACAAACCCCTAATAAACCACAATAAACCATAACAAATCATAATAATCCTAAATAAATCATAAAAAACCCAAATACATATTACTAAAATGTAATAAATATAATAAAGCCAAATAAAACCTAATAAATCCTAAATAACCCTAAAAAGGTTGATAAACCCCAGAAAAAGCTATTAATGCCTACAAAAGCCCAATAAAACCCTAATATACAATAAAAAACACTAATAAATTGTATCAAATCCTAAAGAACACTAATAAACCCTAAAGAACCCTAATAAACCCTAAAGAACCAAAATAAACACTAATGAACACTAAAAACCCTAAAAACCCAAAAAAACACTAAAACACATTATATATACCCTAAAAACCGCTATAATACCCCAAAAACCCCTAAAACACACTAAAAACCCCTAACAACCCCTATCAATCCCAAACCCCCCCAAACATTAAAAATCCATTAGATATAATAAAAAACCATAAATACCCGTCAACAACACTCAAAAACCCTAAAAAAATTACAAACCATAAACAACCATTAAAACCCTAAAAAGGATTCAAATAGATACATAAGCCCTAAAAACGTTACATAAACCCTTAAAAATGCAACAAAAACACTAAAAACGCAACATAAACCAAAAAACGCAACATAAACTCAAAAAATGCTACATAATCCCTAAAATCACTACATAAACCCTAAAACTGAAACAAAAACCCGAAAAAACACAACATAAATCCAAGAAAACACAACATAAACATTAAAAAATGGTACATAAAACCTAAAAACATAATATAAACAATAAAAACGCCACATGAACCCTATAAATGTTACATAAACCATAAAACATTCAACATAAATGCTAAATCACCCCTAAAAATGCTACATAAACCCAGAAAACGTGACAGAAACCCTAAAAAATGCTACATAAAACCTAAACCCTAAGCGTGCTACATAAACCCTAAAAACGTTACACAACCCCTAAAAATGATAAATAAAATCTAAAACTGCTAACTGAACCCTAAAAATGCTACATAAACACT
The DNA here is from genome assembly GCA_963277665.1 of Viscum album. Lineage (NCBI taxonomy): Eukaryota > Viridiplantae > Streptophyta > Magnoliopsida > Santalales > Viscaceae > Viscum > Viscum album. The sequence goes on along the minus strand of OY728167.1, from coordinate 856,851,737 downwards.
AAAAATGCTACATAATCTCTAACAATGCTTCACAAACAATTAAAAATGATACAAAACCCCTAAAGACGCTTTAAAACCCTCAAAAATATTAACCCCTAATATACCATAATATAAAAAACTAAACCCTAATAAACCCTTAATAAACACTAATAATCCCTAAAAACATCTTATAATCCCTAAAAACCCTAAGAAACTCTAATCAACCCTAATAAAACCCCCAAAATACCTTATAAACCCTAATAAATGACAATAAAACCTTAGAAACCCTAAAAACGCATTAAGAATACCTCAAAAACCCTAACCAACCCTAATAGACACTAGTAAACACTAATAAACCCTAATAAACCCCAAAAAAACCTAAAAATCCCTAATAAACCATACATAATGCCAAATAAACCCTACTCAACCCTAACAAACCTTAACACACCATAATAACCCATAATAAAACCCTACAAAACCCTAATAAAGAAAAAAAATCTAGTATACCATAAAAAATCCCTAGAAACCCTGATAAACTCTAATATAACCTAATAAACCCTAAAAACACTCAAAAACAACAAAAAAATTATCACAAACAAAAAAACTCACTATATTAACTAAAATTACCTAAAAACACTAATATAACCTAATAAAGAAAAAAAATGCTAATATACCATAAAAATACCTAGAAACCCTAATAAACCATAATAAACTCTAATATAACCTAAAAAACCCTAACAATGCTCACAAATAATAAAAACATGCTATATTATCTAAAAAGACCTAACTATCACTAATATAACCTAGTAAAACAAAAAAACTAATAAACCCCTAACTAACACTAATAAACCATAAAAATTCCTAAAAATCCCTAATAAAAACTAATAAACCCTAATAAAAACATATTAAATCCCTAAAAATACCTTTTCAATCCTAATAAACCATGACACACCATAACAAAAGCTAATAAAACCCAAATAAACCCCAATAAACAAAAAAACGCAAACAAACCATTAAAAAGCCCTAGAAACCCTAATAAATTCCAATAAAATCTAATAAACCATTAAAAATTCTCACAAACACTAAAAACATGCCAATAAAACCTAAAAAGTCATAACAACCCCTCATATATATTATCAAAAACTAAACAACACACATATACCTTAATAAAAACACTAACAAACTCTACTAAACCCTAAGGCCAAATAACTTTTTATTTGATTTTCAAAAAGACCACTTTGATGTGAGTGGTAACCAGAACATTAGAAAAAACATCATGCGGGATTCACAGTTGTGAGCCAAATTCTAAATCCAGACACACCAAACGAGGAGATCTCTTTGAGGATATGCTCACATCAGTTGAAGTCACAGTCGTGATCGTCGTCCATCATCATTTCTGTACCCACCACCATTGTCGCAAAATAAGCACCACTTCGTCATCGTCACCAATTCTCACTGCATTATAAACCCATAGGAAAAGAAAATATACCATTAAAAATCCCTAAAATCCCTAATAAATGATAACAAAACATAACAAAGCTTAAAAGAGCTAATAATCTCTATTAAACACTACTAAACACAAAAAAAACCCTAATATACCCTCCTAAAAATTAATAATCCATAAAGAACCATAATACACTCTAATAATTCCTAAACATACCCAAATATACCATCATATACCATAATATACCCTAATAAATCCAACTCAATCCTAATAAAACCCTAAAATTACCTAATAAACCCTAATAAACCTTGACACACGATAATAAACCCAAATAAAATCCTAATAACCCCCACCATACACTAAAATCTAATATACCATTAAAATACCGTAAAACCCTAAAAACGATAATAAATGTTAATAACACCTAAAAATCCTAAAAAATGATAGTAAACCCTAAAAATACTTCTAATAATAATAGTAGTGATAATGTATGTGCATGTGCATATGCATGTGCATGGTTTAAATAATAAATCATAATGCACGTGCATGTGCATATTCCTACGCACATGCATGTGAATGATAATAAATAATAAATAATAATGAATGTGAATTGCATCTGTATGCGCATGTGAATGTTAATGATAATAAATAATAAATAATTACACACATACAAGTGTATGTGCATGTGCATGTGCATGTGTATGTTCATGGTAATAAACAGTAAATAATAACCAAGACCACATGAATATGCATTTTCATGTGAATGATAACAAATAACAAATAATAATACATTTGATAATAGAATAACACACATGCATTGTGTGTGCATGTTCATTAGAATAAATAATAATAACTCATGTGATAATTGAATAATGCAAGTACATTGCATTTCCATGCACTTGATAATAAATAATATATAATAATGCACGTGCATCTGCATTTACATGTAATGAAAATGATAATGATGCAAGCACGTGAATGGTAATATATAATAAATAACAACGCACGTGCATGAGAATTTGTATTTGATGATACAATCAAAAACAACAAAAAGAAAAATAATAATAAAATAATAATAATAATAGAATAACGCAAGTGCATTTCATGTGCACGTGCATAGTAGTAAATAATAATAAATAAGAACGCACATGCAAGTGCATGTTCATTTACATTTGATAATATTATTTATAATACTATATGTAACAATAATAATAATAATAACACATGCACGGGCATGGTAATAAATAACAATGCACATGAATGTGCATTTTCATGTGACAATGATAATAATAATAATTATTATTATTATAACTGTGATAATAATAATAATAATAACAATAAAATAATAATACAAGTTCATTGCATATGCACGCACATGGTAATAAATAATAAATAATAACGCATGTGCATCTACATTTGCAGGTGATGATAGTAATAATAACAAGAGTATTAATAATATTAGTAGTGGTGGTGAAAATAGTAGTAGCACTAATGCATATGATAATATAATATTGCATGTGCATTATGTGTGAATGTGTATGGTAATAAATAATAACTCTCGTCCATTGCATTTTCATGTGATGATGATGATGATGATAATAATATTACTATTAATAATATTAATAATAACAATGCATGTGATAATAGAATAACACACATTCATTGAATGTGATTGTATGTTCATTTGGATGTGCATTTTCATGTGATGATAATAACAATAACAATAGCAATAACATCAACAACAACAACAACAACAACAACCACAATAATAATAATAATAAAATTAATAATAATAACACATGTGATAATAAAATTACGTGTGTACATTGCATGTGCACGTGCGTGGTAATAAAAATATAATAATAATTCACGTGCATGTACATGTGCATTTGCATGATATGATGATATTAATAATAATAATAACAGTTATAACCAGTTATAGTTGTTTGAAAAATCAGTAGACAGGACAAAAATGATAGAAATAGGGTCTCAAAAAACCTAAAAAATCACAGAGTCATTGAAAAAGGCATAACATCTTCTTCAGGTGTCCATTTCCACTCCGTGAATAGTCAAACTGAATCTCATAGAATGAACTATGATAAAAACAGGTGTCAAAGGCTGAACAGACACACCGATCAGAAGTTATGACCATTTAAAGAAAAATTTGATAGGGATCCGTACATGGAAATAGAGTTTTGGAGGCCTTATGATAGGTTTCTGGGATTTGAGGATCTCAAAAATGACTTGAACTTTGTACAAGTTATCCTTCTACGTATATCTCTTTGCTACTTTTCATTTGATATGTGGTAGAGCGCAAACGGACAACCGGAGTGAAAGTTATGGCCGTTTGAATTTGGACTTTTTTTTGTGTGGTATAACTAATATATCTTATATTTCATTGATATTCTCATAGTTTATATTAAAATTTATCCTCAATCATCTCATAAGATTCGATTTGACTGGTTAGAACACTCAAACGGACACCCGAAGGAGAAGTTATGCCTATTTTAGTGGGTTGTGGTTTTCCTAGGTTTTTAAGCACTAGGAGAGTTGCTTAATTTAAAACGACAATAACTTCTACTATGTGTGTTAATTTTTTCTCTAGCACATATCAAATCCAAGATTGTGAAAATATAAACACTTGGGTAACCATTGGAACCCTTTCTGACATTCTTCAACCCCCAAAAAGTCCCAAAATCCCTTTGGATGGTCAAAAGAAGGGCTTCTGGTGTCCGTTTTACAATAACTTCTTCTATGGGTGTCGTTTTGCCTCTACCAAATATCAAATCGATGCTTGAGACTAGACCTACACTCCTATAACCATTGAAGCACGTTCTCACATCCTTGAAGGCCCAAAAATATACTTAAACCCTCCAAAAGACCATAACTTCTACTCCGGGAGTGTGTTTTGCCTCTACCATATATCAAATCGAAGCTCTCGACTTGATCTACACATCTGTGGTGTAACAACCCGAGATTTTATAAGATATATTCTTTTTAATTTCATTCATATCTTCTGTTGTATGATACACCAAGATTATCTTACACTATACGCAACACTGTATTAACTTGCAGTATACGCAACACTAATCTTGGATCGTGTTACACACAATTTCAAGTTTGATTAATAGTAGTTATTCTACGCAACATTGAGTATATATATATATATATATTCAATTTATAAATGAAATATAGTTGGATTCTGTTATACGCGAAAACAATGGAGTCTTTCACTACACGCAACCCTGACTTGGCTTGCATTACACGCAATCACAACCTTCCTCGATAGCGTGTGTTGTGCGCAATACCAGGTTTCACTAAACAACGATATATGGTTATAATATTATTATAAACTAGCCGTTATGAATATTAGTAAATAAATTTTTAATTATATGACATTATAATTCATCTTACACATTTTATAGAACATGGTATGAGAACAAAATAAAATTTTCAGGTAAAATAAGTATTTTTCAAAAAATGCAGTTTTGCCGCCTTTAGATGGCGCGTCTATTTTAAATATAATTTTTGACAAGTTTATAAGTTAAATTTTACAAAATAAACTTCTTATTTTGAATCAGGATATAAAAATTTACATTGGATAATGTTTTGATATTTTTCGGATAACTTTCATATTTTAATGAATAGTAAAAACATGCTATATTTTATTTAAAAACAAATTTTTTCATCGTAATAATTTATATGGTTAAATTATAATATTTTATGGTTTTAAAGTATGAATAGAATATATTTTTACCATTTAATATAATTTATATCATTATCATTGATTTTACATTGAATTCATATGCAAAATCATTTCAATCTTTTTGCAATGTTTTAACTTTTAAAACTCATTTTCTTAACAACAAGATGAATTTTAAATTAATTTCTGCAACTTTTGTGTATTGAATTTAGAAAAATGGATTCCATATTTGGAATTAGTGCATCCAAATTATGTTAACAGACTACTTTCAATTTTTGGGCATTATGAATAGTAACTAAGGTAAATTTTATTTACCATAGTAAAAAGTAAATCGTGTAATTAATGGTAAATATAATATTATAAAATTACCCTAAGATTTGTATTAATATAATTTGATTATTTTATTTTGTCCTAAGGCATATTTGGGTCGAAATGGAATCCATTGGAACCCACTTGGAGGTGATTAAGACCTTTAGATTAATTTATTTAAAGGAAAGTGAAATATGTCTCACTCAACTTTAATAATTAAAGTATTTTTAATATAATTTTATACAGAATATAAATTCGGTTATAAAAACTAATTTTAAAGATAATTTTGTTTTCTTTATCATGGTAATTTATTTATAATTTTTAAGTGATATTTAATTACCGTAATAGCTTATACATTAATGATGCAGAAATTATTTATTTAGTGAAAAATAAGTAATATTGTTTTAATTGAAATAATAATACCCATTAAAAGGCTCAAAAACCTGACAAAAACTTATTGGTAGTTTATATATACACCAAAATCATCCAGTGACCGAATATATGACCGTTTGGAGACTAATAAAAGTGATTATGACACATATATTATTTTATTTTAAATGATGTCAAACTGTCACCTTCATAATTTAATAAATATAACATTTTAAAAGTTGGGTGTTTTAGAATATAAATACGACTAAAAGTATTATTATGAAATATATAAGAATTATCTTTATCCTAGTATTTTATTTTTAATTTTTAGGCATCAAATAAGTATATTTAATAATTATACAAAAATGTTGTAGATATTATTTTATTAAGAGAAGTATCAAATAAATAGTTTTAAAAATTGTAAAATAAATATTATATGAACTATTTAATGTTCTCAACAAATTTTATAGATGAATATGACATGTTAGGAACCTATTAAATATTTTAGTTTTAATATATCCTCTGTGTGGATTTCATTTAATTTCAAATAAATGAATAGTGTCAAAATTTACACTATTGTTATTTTATAAAAATAACATATTAATAATTTTTTTAAATGACAAAAATATATTTAAAATTTATAAATTGTAATTTATATAGTCTAAAATGTTATAAAGTATCCAATTATGGAAAATTAACAACACATAAGTGATTATTTATAACCATTTAAAATTTAGAATTTTATTACCACAAATAAAATTAAATAGATTAAATAAGGATAAATCAAAATGATAAGGTTTAAAATAAAATAAAAAAATGTCTAAATTTGATTGGTTGATGATATTAAAACCCTATCTCATCTAATATTCTAAATGAGTCATTTTTGGAGGGTTTTATGTGGGGTTTCAATTTATATTAAACTAATATTTCTAAGGATTCCAAAGGTGCCCCTCTCCTCCCTTATAAAAGGGCACCTCCTCCCTCTCCTCATTACAAAACCTTGAGCCTTTAATCTCTTTCAAACCCTGCCCATTTCTCTTATCAACTTCCTTAGAAACATAATAGAGGTCCCGGTCTTCTTCAAATACCAGTTTTAGTTCCCTAAGAAGAGGTTTCAAAGAGACGTGTCGAAGAAGAGGTAATATCCGCTACCGATTCTTTAAAATTTATTTCTTCTTATATTTCCTATTCTTTAGTTGTTTCATTATAAAGTAATAACATCAGTATTACTTATATACTGATATTTTATTATAAATATGTAACAACCCTATTTCACCTTCTATCCATCCTACAGAAAATGAAATCACTGCGCATGCATACGCACGGAATACCGTCTTCACGCCGTGGTGTAATATGTTTTTCCACCACCACCTTAATTGGATGGGTATAATGGTGTAAAGAATAAATATATATGGTTATTATAAAATCATAATTATTCTAATATATTATATCATCCACTCCAATTCTATTCAATAAATATGGGAACGATATCATCGCTTGTGCGTACGTACGGATTACCGTCTCCACGACGCGATGAGATTCATTTTACATGTTAACAATTCAAGAATGATTATAAAGTATATATAATAAGTAATAATTAAATATATGACATAATAATGATACTTGATTTATGTATATATATATGTATGTCATCTACTTAATTCCATTCAATTCAATAAGGAAACGAAAACATCATTCATTTGTATGTATGACCTGCCGTCTCCATGAACGGTGTATTTTTTTCCCTTTATTGATCTATTATATATATGTATATTCTGAATATATATTATATATAAATCCTGTTTTATATTCTGTAATTAAGTAATCATTATCTAAGTAATCATATTAATAATTACAAGTCAAAACACGAACGATAAATGAAACGATTTTACCCAAAACGCTACTTAAACATGAATTTACCAAAGAACGGGTAATATAAAGTAATAAGTGAACCATATATGATATCATAAAAATGAATATGAATATTTAATAATTAAATTACATTATTTAAATCATTATACAGGAGGTTCATATACGTACGAATCATATCGGACCTAAGGTAAGGGATAATGTTGTAATCTCAATTGTTTTCTATCCGAGATTGCTTATAAGTAAGTATTTTTTGGGGTTATATTTATCATCCATTTACAAGTTTTATAAGAAAAATATTCTTGTATTTTTAAAGTCATTTTTACCCATTTTTTACTTTTACTACATGGTATGTAAGGAATCTTTTTTTTGTTTACTATACGAGGTACTTTTTGACTTTTCCGGCAAAAGTATGAGAAGAATGTTTTTTTAGCTTATATGACATGAATGGATTTTTACAGTTACATAACGCCTTATTTTCATAAAGCTTCATCTACAATATTTCATGATTATTTTCAAAAAAATAATGTTCTTTTAAAATTTCATGGCATTTTGTAAAACTAAAGTGATTTTGAAGAAGAAAGGATATTTTCCTCAAAAATTAATTTCAAGTGTTTTATCAAAACCATTTTGCATATAAGATGGAATTATTTCATATGTGTATGTTTCAAGTATAATTTCTCTATGATTTACATGGTTTGACTTTTCTTATGATGAAATGATATCCATTTTTTTATATGGATTATGTTATGATGGAATGATGTTTATAAAACCCATATTATTCTTTGGGTTATGATGAATGATTTATGTTTATGCTGTGGAACAAGTTAGAATGATATCATTATGAGATGGGTGGGACATATATATCCCTCCAATGCATTGGGTAAAGATTTATGTCTCATGAGATAGACATGGTTGGAACGGAAAGTAAATCTGGTTCAGTAATACAGGGTTGGAATGACAAGTAAACCTAGTTCAGTAAGGTACTTTGCCCACTAAGATGGTCTTGGCAGCAATGCCTTGGCTACTATGGAAATAATATCAAGTGATTAATGTTTTTCCACAATTACAAGTTTTATTCCCATTCTATTTTATCATGATTGATGTTCCATTATGATCTATGCCTTATGTACTTCCATGTTTTATCTCATTGCTCAAGATTTTCATGTTTAAACTTTATGATCATGTTTTTAAGTTCAAATGTATACGGTTTGTTTTATTTTTTCCATGCTTACCCTTACTGAGTATTTGAGCTCACCCTTTATATGTTTTCATTTCCCCAGGATATAAAGAAAGGTTTTAGGTATGAAAAAAAGGGGAAGATCGTTATGTGATATGTTGAAGATCTTTCAACATGATTATAAGTTTATATTCCACGTTTCCAAAGACACGAAACTATTACGGTCCTTGTGTGTCTGTTTTTGTCGTGTATGAAGTATTCTGTAAAAGTAATGTAATGTCCATGTACATCAAGATTAGGGACTCTACAGTTGGTATCAAAGGAAAGGTTTAGTAAACCTTTGGAAACTAGGATGCAAAAACTTTAGTGAGATCCCTAGAGATATTTCTAAGGTATGTCTAGGGATGTCCGTCAGGTTTAGTATAACTATAGGTTACAATACTAGAATTATGTTGATGATCATGAATAACCTAGTGTGAACCTAAGGTTTCATGGATTAAAGAATGTGTGATAAGTTAGATATCCCATTAGTTACTTTTAATGATTATGTGGTTCCTCGTTATTTTAACTATTTCTTACACTATGGTTTCTGGTTTTAGTCAATGGAGGGAAGGAGAAGGAATTCATTTAACATTGATTCCGATGGACAAATTGGTGACTGTGATCAACAAAATTGGGTAATTCCTAGAGATAAAGATATTGTGATTATGCGGAATCAGTCATCACGATATATGATTAACAAGGTGAATTTGGTGGTATTCCTAAGTCATTAAATAAGAGGAAGATGGAATTTAATGCATGTTTTCATGGTGAGGAGCATAGAGAAAGTATTGTTGAGATTTCAAAAGAAGGGAAGAAGAACCTTAAGGAATACCTCAAATGGAGGGGAAGATGTTATCTATGTGGAGAAAAGGGTCATTGAGTGACAGGCTGTTATGGAGTTCAATGTCTTATTTGTGGATAACATGGGCATTACCCAACTCAATGCCCTGACCTAAGAGGTTACTTCTAAATCAAGGAAGGACTTATTCCATGACAATGATTGAAGAGTATGGATTGAAGTGTTTATGTATTGGTATTAAAGAATAATGTTGTTGAGGTACTTTTATGGTGTATTGGAATATTTTGGTATTAGTCTATTTTGGTTTTCAATAATTTTATGGTATCGGTAACCATGAAAAGTGATTCAAATATTTTGGAAAGCAGATGATATGAACATAATGAAGGGATAAAGAGAAAATTAAATTAGCTCATGACTGATATAAGGACAAAGTTAGATCATGGTTTGAGTATAGATAAATTTTGGGATTTTTTTATGTCGAAAGAGTTAACTTTTGACAGCATTCATGTTTTCACTATGTTTCAATGGGTAATCATTTTTCAAGAGAATACATGATTAAGGTATTCACATGATTGGAATGTGACCAACAGGATATAAGAGGGATAAATGATGGTAATCACATGCTTGGTTGATGACATTTCTTGTAATAATTTTATTTATACTATAAGATTGGACAGAATTATTTTCGATAAGCCTAAAGATATGAATGTATTAAGTTAGACATCAGATAGTATTGTTTAAGGCTAGAAATATTTTTGATATTATTACAGGAATGTTATAATAATGTAGTTTTAGAAAAAGGGAAACCTGCAGGACGGGCGATAACCCATCGCGTCAGACAAGGCTGTGGGAATCGAGCCCACAACTGAAGTGCGACTGGCCTTTATCGCATACCACAGGCCTACAGGAAGTCCCTGGTTAGTAGAAACTAGTTTTATTTTATTAAGCGGTATGACAGATGAAGTGTAAGTCCATTTTTGGAACCATATACGAATAATATCACCATAGATGGACTTATGTATATAACTTTTGCTAACCTTATGTTTGAGACAGATGGAATGACCTATCATTCTATCGCATGATCAGCTAACACTTCATGGAAAACAAATTCAACTTCATTTCTTTAAGAGATGAAGTGGAAATTGTTCAAGACATGAACAACATCAAGATTGTACCAAAATCAAGTAATAATTTCTTTTAATTCAAAAATTCTTCAACATTAGGGAAATTATCTTGAAATCCAAAAATGTTTTCCTAGTTCTCTTATATCTCATAAATCAGATGGTACCTTAGATCATCACAAATTTATGGCTTTGTTATTGATGGTTTTTTCATAGCCATGTTCTCTACCACTCTCTATCAGAACTTGATGGTTATATTTTTCTTCCATATCCATATTTTCACCTATGTTCTCCTATATGGAAACCCAGTGAGGAGTTACTTTGGGTAATCATTACGTTTCATACTTTAGTTTTTAAAATTAAGTTTTAGTATTCCCTTTTACGATGTGGGTTTCTATGAATAGTAAATGATTTATAACCCCAACGAATTTCGAGGGAGAAGTTCCTTTTAAGGGGGGTAGAATGTAACAACCTGAGATTTTATAAGATATATTCTTTTTAATATCATTAATATCTTCTGTTGTACGATAAAAAAATATTATCTTACACTATACGCAACACCGTATTAGCTTGTAGTATACGCAACACTAATCTTGGATCGTGTTACACAAAATTTAAAGTTTGTTTGATAGTAGTTATTCTATGCAACATTGAGTATATATATATATATATCCAATTTATAAATGAAATATGTTTGGATTCTATTATACACAAAAAAAAGGATTCTTGCACTACACGCAACCCTGACTTTTCTTGCATTACACGCAATCGCAACCTTCCTCGATAGTGTGTGTTGTACGCAATACCAGGTTTCACTAAACAATGATATATGATTATAATATTATTATAAATTAGTCGTTATGAATAGTAGAAAATAAATTTTGAATTTTATGACATTATAATTCATCTTACACACTTTATAGAACATGGTATGAGAATAAAATAAAATTTTCAGGTAAAATAAGTATTTTTCAAAAAATGCAGTTTTGCCGCCTTTTAATGGAACACCCATTTTAAATATAATTTTTGACAAGTTTATAAATTAAATTTTACTAAATAAACTTCTTATTTGGAATCAGGATATAAAAAATTACATTGGATAAAGTTTTGATATTTTTCTGATAACTTTTATATTTTAATGAATATTAAAAACACGCTATATTTTAATTAAAAACAAATTTTTTCATCGTAATAATTTATATGGTTAAATTATAATATTTAATGGTTTTAAAGTATTAATAGAATATATTTTTACCATTTAATATAATGTATTTCATTAGCATTGATTTTACATTGTATTCATAGGTAAAATCATTTCAATCTTTTGCAATGTTTTAACTTTTAAAACTCATTTTCTTAATAACGAGATTAATTTTAAATTAATTTATGCAAATTTTGTGTATTAAATTTAGAAAAATGGATTCCATATTTGGAATCAGTGGGTCAAAATTATGTTAATAGGATACCTTTTATTTTTGGGCATTATGAATAGTAACTACGGTAAATTTTATTTACCATAGTAAAAGGTAAATCGGGTAATTAATGGTAAATATAATATTATAAAATTAACCTAAAATTTGTCTTAATATAATTGGATGCTTATATTTTTTCCTAAGGAATATTTGGGTCGAAATGGAATCCATTGGAACCCACTTGGAGGTGATTAAGACCTTTAGTTTATTTTATTTAAAGGAAAGTGAAATATGTGTCACCAAACTTTAATAATTAAAGTATTTTTAATATAAGTTTATACATAATATAAATTAGTTTATAAATACTCATTTTAAATATAATTGTTTTTCTTTATCATGGTAATTTATTTATAATTTTTAAGAGATATTTAATTACCTTAATAGCTTATACATTAATGATGCAGAAATTATTTATTTAGTGAAAAATAAGTAATATAGTTTTTATTGAAATTATAATACACATTAATAGGCTACCAAACCTGAATAAAACTTATTGGTAGTGTATATATACACCATAATCACCCAATTACCGAATATATGACCGTTTTGAGTCTATAAAAGTGATTATGAAACTTATATTATTTTATTTTAAATGATGTCAAAGTTGTCACCTTCATAATTTAATAAATATAACATTTTAAATGTTGGGTGTCTTAGAATATAAATACGACTAAAAGTATTATTATGAAATCTATAAGATTTATCTTCATCCTAGTATTTTAGTTTTATTTTTTATGAAACAAATAAGTATATTTAATAATTATCAAAAATGTTGTAGAAATTATTTTATTAAGAGAAGTATCAAATAAATGGTTTCAAAAATAGTAAAATAAATATTAAATGAACTATTTAATGTGTTCAACTAATTTTATAGATTAATATGACATGTTAGGAACCTATTAAATATTTTATTTCTAATATATCCTCTGTGTGGATTTTATTTAATTTCAAATAAATGAATAGTGTCAAAATTAACACTATTGTTATTTTACAAAAATAACATATTAATAAATTGTTTAAAAATCATGAATATATTTAAAAACTATAAATTTAAATTTATATAGTCTAAAATTTTATAAAGTATCCAATTATGGAAAACTAACAACACATAAGTGATTATTTATAACCATTTAAAATTTAGAGTTTTATTACCACAAATAAAATTAAATAGATTAAATAAGGATAAATCAAAATGATAAGGTTTAAAATAAAATAAAAAATGTATAAATTTGATTGGATGATGATATTACAACCCTATATCTTCAATATCCTAATTGAGTCATTTTTGGGGTTTTTTATGTGGGGTCTGAATTTATATTAAACTAATATTTCTGAGGATTCCAAATGTTCCCCTCCCCTCCCTTATAAAAGGGCACCTCCTCCCTCTCCTCATTACACAACCATGAGCCTTTAAGCTCTACCAAACCCTGACCATTTCTCTTATCAACTTCCTTACAAACATAATATATGTCCCGGTCTTCTTCAAAGGCCAATTTTAGTGCCCTAAGAGGAGGTTTCAAAGAGGCGTGTCGAAGAAGAGGTAATATCCGCTACCGATTATTTCAAAGTTATTTCTTCTTCTAGTTCATAATCATTAGTTGTTTCGTTATAAAGTAATAACATCAGTATTAATTATATACTGATATGTTATTATAAATATGAAACAACCCTATTTCACCTTCTATCCATCCTACGGAAAACGAAATCACTGCACGTGCGTACGTACGGAATACCGTCTCCACGCCGTGGTGTAATATGTTTTTCCACCACCACCTTACTTGGATGGGTATAATGGTGTAAATAATAACTATATATGTTCATTATAACATCATACTGATTCTAAGATATTATATCATCCACTCCAATTCCATTCAATAAATATGGGAACTATATCATCGCTCGTGCGTACGTACGGATTACCGTCTCCACGACGCGATGAGATTCATTTTCCATGTTAACAATTCAAGAATTATTATAAAGTATATATAATAATTAATCATGAAATATATGAAATAATAATTCTACTGGATTTATTTATATATATATTTATTTCATCTACTTAATTCCATTAAATTCAATAAGGAAACGAAACACCGTTCATGTGTACGTACGGCCTACCGTCTCCATGAACGGTGTATTTCTTTCCCTTTATCGATCTATTATATATATGTATATTATGAATATATATTATATATAAATCATGTTTTATATTCTGGAATTAAGTAATCATGAACTATGTAATTATATTAATAATTACAAGTAAAAACACGAACGATAAATGAAACAATTTTACCCAAAACACTACTTAAACATGAATTTACAAAAGAACGGGTAATGTAAAGTAATAAGTGAACCATATATGATATCATAACAATGAATATGATTCTGTAATAATTCAATGACATTAGTTAAATCATTATACAGGAGGTTCAGATACGTATGAAGCATATCGGACCTAAGGTAAGGGATAATGTTACAATCTCAATTGTTTTCTATCCGAGATTGCTTATACATAAGTATTTACTAGGGTTATAATTATAATACATGTACAAGTTTTATAAAAATGTTTTCATGTATTTTTAAAGTCCTTTTTACCCATTTTTGACTTTTACTACATGGTATGTAAGGAATCTTTTTTTGTTTACCATACGAGGTACTTTTTGACTTTTCCGGCAAAAGTACGAGAAGAATGTTGTTTTAATCTTATTCGACATGAACGGATTTTTACGGTTTCATAACGCCTTATTTTCATGAATCTTCATCTAAAATATTTCATGATTATTTTCAACAAAATACTGTTCTTTTAAAATTTCATGGCATTTTGTAAAAAGAAAATGATTTTGAAGAATAATGGATATTTTCCTCAAGAATTCATTTCAAGTGTTTTATCAAAACCATTTTCCATATAAGATGGAATTATTTCATATGTGTATGTTTCAAGTATAATGTCTCTATGATTTACATGGTTTCACTTTTCTTATGATGAAATGATATCCATTTTTTATATGGATTATGTTATGATGGAATGATGTTTATAAAACTCATTTTATTCTTTGGGTTATGATGATTGATTTATGTTTATGTTGTGGCACATGTAAGAATGATTTCATTATGAGATGGGTGGGACCTATATATCCCTCCAATGCATTGGGTAATGATTTATATCTCATGATATAGACATGGATGGAACAACAAGTAAATCTAGTTCAGTAATACAGGGCTGGAACGACAAGTAAACCCAGTTCAGTAAGGGGATTTGTCCACTAAGATGGTTTTGGCAGCAATTCCTTGGATACTATGGAAATCATATCATGTGGTTAATGTTTTTCAACAATTAAAAGTTTTATTCTCATGCTATTTTATCATAATTTATCTTCCATTATGATCTATGCCTTATGTAATTCCATGTTTTATCTCATTGCTCAAGATTTTCATGATTAAACATTATGGTCATGTTTTTATGTTCAAATGTATACGGTTTGTTTTATTATCTCCATGCTTACCCTTAATGAGCATTTGAGATCACCCTTTATTTGTTTTCTTTTCCCCAGGATATAATGAAAGGATTTAGTTAAGAAAAAAAAGGGAAAGATCATTATGGGAGATGTTGAAGATCTTTCAACATGATTAGATGTTTATATTCCACGTTTCCAAAGATGCTAAACCATTACGGTCCTTGTGTGTCTGTTTTTTTCATGTATTAAGTATTCCACAAAAGTAATGTAATTTCCATGTACGTCAAGCTTCGGGCCTCTACATGTTGCAAATAGGAACACCTTATCACGTTATTTAAGTTGCAAAAGGTCCTTAAGTCCTCCAAATGACCATAACTTCTCCTCTGGGTGTCCGTTTCACCTCTACCGCATATCAAATTGAAGCTTGAAACTAGCTTTACACATCTGTGACAACCTTGAACAACTAAATAACCCTAAAAAACCAAGAATATCCCCATATACACTAAAAACCATTAAAAACAATAAAAAACCCTAACAAACCCAAAAAAATACTAACAAACCCTAACAAACCATAACAAACCCCAACAAACCTCAAAAAATTCTAAAAAACCTAACAAACTCTAACATACCCTAAAATACCCTAAAAAACCCTAACAACCCCTAACGAACCCCAAGAAGCACTAAGAAACCCCAATAACCCAAAAAAGTAGAAGAAATCGTAAAAACCCCTAAGAAACCATAAGAAACCCTAATAAAACCCAAAAAACCCTAACAAAACCCTAAGCGAACCAATGGGACACTAACACGCCCTTAGAAACCCTAACACATCCTTAGAAACCCTAACACAGACTTAGAAACCTTAGCACACCCATATAAACCCCAACACACCCATAGAAACCCTAACACAACCTTAGAAACCCTTAAAAACTGTAACACTCCATTAGAAACCCTAATCCACGAATAAAAACCCTAACCCAACCTTAGAAACCCTAACAAACCCTTAGACACCCTAAATCACTCTAATAAGCACTTATAAATCCTAACAAACCCTACCAACCAATAATGAACCATAATAAACCCAAATAAACCCTAAACCCCACTACTAAACACTAATAAATCGTAATAAACCATAAAACCCTATTAGACCCCAATAAAAGCAACAAAATACCTAAAAACCCAAATATACAAAAAAAGTACTATTAAACCATTCAAAATGCTAATATTCACAAAAAACCCTAACAAACCCGGTAAACCCTGAAAAAACCCTAAAAAACAAAAAACCCCAAAAAACCCAAAAAAAACCTAAAAACCCTGAAAACCCTAAAAAATCCTAAAAACCCTAAAAAGCCTAAAACCCCTAAAGCACTGAAAAAACCAAAAAATCCCGAAAACAAACCTAAAAAAACCATAAAAAACCTCAAAAAAACCTCAAAGAACACTAAAAAATTCTAAGAAACCCTACAAGACCTAAAAATGCCTAACGAAACCCTAACTAGCCCTTTGAAATAGTTAAAACCACTAAAACCCCCTAGAAAATCCTAAAAACCTCAAAATAAACCCTAATACACCCTAAAGAATCCTAAAACCCCCTAAAACCCTTAAAGAACCCTGAAGAACCAATAATGCCACTAACAACGCCACATAAACCCTATCAATTGCTACAAAAACCCGAAAAAGGCTTCCAAACCCACAAAATACAACAAAACCCCCAAAACACTAAAATAACCCTAACAAAGCATAAAAAATCCATACACACTCATAAAACCCATAAAAACGCATAAAACCACAAACAACTCAAACAAACTGTAACAAACCCTAAAAACCCTAACAAAACCTCACTAACCCTAAAAACCACTAATAAACCCTATGAACCACTAATAAACACAAATAACCCATAAAACCACTATTAAACCCTAAAATCTCTAGTAAACACTAATAAATAGTAATAACCTGTAATAAACCCTAAAAAACTCTATTAGTCACTAATAAACGCTACACAAGTCCTAAAACCCCTAATATACAATAAAACACTATTAAACCATAATAAACCCTAATAATCACTAAAAATCCTAACAAACCCAACAAAACGCTACCAAAATATCCAAATAATATCCTACAAAACCCTACAACCCACTAATAAACCCCAAAAAACCCTAATAACCCCAAAATAAATCGAAACAAACACTAACAACCCCAAATAAATCGTAACAAATCCTAAAAAGGCCAAATAAATCATAAAAAATGTAAACAAACCACAACAAACCCCTAATAAACCCCAATAAACCCTAACAAATCATAATAAACCCCAATAAACCGTAATAAACCCTAATAAATAAAATAAACCCTAATAAACCCTAATAAACCATAAATAACCCTACAAAAGGCTGATAAACCCTAGAAAAAACTATTAATGCCTATAAAATCCCAACAAAACCCTAATATACAATAAAAACTCTAATAAACTATAACAAATCCTAAAGAACACTAATAAACCCTACAGAAATCTAATAAACCCAAAAGAACCATATAAAACTCTAAAGGACTACAAAAAACCCTAATGAACCAAAATAACGCTAAAACACATTATATAAACCCTAAAAACCACTATAATACCCAAAAAAAACCCTAAAACACATTAAAAAATCCTAACAACCCCTATTAATCCCAAAAAACAAATAAACCCATAAAACTCCCAAAAAGCATTAAAAAGCCATCAGATACCATAAAAACCATAAACACCCGTTAACAACCCTTAAAAACTCTAAAAAACACTAAAAACAATAAACAACCATGAAAACCCTAAAAATTATTCAAATAGACACATAAACCCTAAAAACATTACAAAAACCATAAAAAATGAAACAAACACGGTAAAAGCACAAAAGAAACCAAAAAACGCAACATAAACACAAAAAAAGCTACATAATCCCTAAAAGCACAACATAAACACTATATCTCTAACAAAAACCCTAAAAAACACAACATAAACCCTAAAAACGCAACATAAGCATTAAAAACACTACATAAAACCTAAAAACACAATATAAAACCTCAAAACACCCCAGGAACCCTAAAAATGAAACATAAAAGCTAAATCACCCCTAAAAACACTACATAAACTCAGAAAATGCAACATAGACCCTAAAAAATGCTACATAAAACCTAAACCCTAAACACGCTACAAAAACCCTAAAAAAGTTACATAAACCCTAAAAATGATACATAAAATTGAAAACCGCTAACTAAACCCTAAAAACGCTACATAAACACTAAAAATGCTACATAAACTCTAACAACGCTACCCAAACCCAAAACAATGCAACAAAAACCCTAAAGACACTTTAAAACCCTAAAAAATAGTAAACCCTAATATACCATAATATAAAAAATTTAACCCTAATAAACCCCTAATGAACTCTAACAATCCCTAAAAACACCTTATAATCCCTAAAATCCTAAGAAACTCTACTCAACCCTAATAAAACCCCAAAAATACCTAATAAACCCTAATAAATGTTAATAAAACCTAATAAACCATAAAAACACGTTAAGAAAACCTAAACATCCCTAACCAACCTTAATAGACAATAATAAGCACTAATAAACCCTAATAAACTTCAAACAAACCCCAAACAAAGCCTAAAAAGCCCTAATAAACCATAAATAAAGCCAAATAAACCCTATTCAACCCTAACAAACCTTAACACACCATAATAACCCCTATTAAAACCCTACAAAACCCTAATAAGAAAAAATCTAGTATACATTAAAAAATCCCTAGAAACCCTAATAAACACTAATATAACCGAATAAACCCTAAAAATGCTCACAAACAATGAAAAAACGATCCCAAACAATAAAAACGCTCTATATTACCTAAAGAGACCTAAAAACACTAATATAACCTAATAAAGACAAAAATGCTAATATACCATAAAAATCCCTAAAAACCCTAATAAACCATAATAAACTCTAATATAACCAATGAAACCCTAAAAACTCTCACAAACAAAAACAAAATGCTCACAAACAATAAAAACATGCTTTATTATCTAAATAGACATAACAGACACTAATATAACCTAATAAAACAAAAAAACTAATAAACCCCTAACAAAACGATACATAAACCCTAAAAATGAAACATAAACCCTAAAAACGCAACTTAAACCCAATAAACGCTAAATAAACCCAAAAAACCCTACATAAACCCTAGAATCGTATAATAAACCCTAAACAACTAAACATAGACATTGAAAAATGATACAAAAAACCTAAAAACAGAACATAAACCCTAAAAACACTACATGAACCCAAAAAAAGTTACCAAAACACTAAAAAATGCACCATAAATGCTACATCACACCTAAAAACGCTACATAAACCCTAAAACGCAACATAAACCGTAGAATTACTACATAAAACCTAAACCCTAATCACACTATATAAACCAAAAAAATGTTATATAAACCCTAAAAACTGCTACACAAAACCTAAAACTGCTAACTAAACCATAAGAGTGCTACATAAACAATAAAAATGCTACATAAACTCAAACAACGCTACACAAACACTAAAAAATTCTACAAAATCCCTAAAGATTCTTCAAACACCTCAAAAATATTAAACTCTAATATAACATAATATAAAAAATAAAACCCTAATAAAACCCTAATAACCTCTAGTAATTATTAAAAACACCTTATAATCTCTAAAAACCCTAAGAGACTCTACACCACCCAAATAAAACCCCAAAAATACCTAATAAAACCAAATAAATGATAATAAAACCTAATAAACCCTAAAAACACATTAAGAAAACCTAGACAACCCTAACCAACCCTAATAGACACTAATAAACACTAATAAACCGTAATAAACCCCAAAAAATCCCTAAAAATCCCTAATAAACCATAAATAAATCCAAATAAACCCTACTCAACCCTAAGAAACCTTAAAACACCATAATGACCCCTAATAAATCCGTACAAAACCCTAATAACGAAAAAATGCTATTTTACCTTAAAAAATACCTAGAACCTATGAGAAACTCTAATATAACCTAATAAAAACTAAAAACGCTCACAAAAAATAAAAAAATGATCACAAACAATTAAAACATGCTATATTACCTAAAAGACCTAAAAACATTAATATAACAAAAGGAAAAAATGCTAATATACCTTAAAAATACCTAGAAACCATAATAAACCATAATAATCTCTAATATAACCTAAGAAACCATAAAAATGCTCATAAACAAAATCAAAATGCTCACAAACAATAAAAAAACTATATTATCTAAAAATACTTAACAAAAACTAGTATAACCTAATAAAACAAAAAAAAACTAATAAACCCCTAACAAACCCTAATATACCCTAGAAATCAATAATAAACCCTAATATAAACTATTAAACCCTAATAAAACCATAATAAAACCCTAAAAATACCTTCTCAGCCCTAATAAACCTTCACACAACATAATAAAACCTAATAAAACCCATCTAAACCCCAATAAACAAAAAAACCCAAACAACCCATTAAAAAGCCCTAGAAACACTAATAAACCATAATAAATTCTAATAAAACCTAATAAACCATAAAAATTTCTCAAAAACACTAAAAACATGCTAATAAACCCTAAAAAGTACTAACAACCCCTCATATATATTAACAAAAACTAAAAAACACTCATATACCCTAATAAAAACACTAACAAAACCTAGTAAACCATAAAAATCCCTAACAAACCATAATAAAAACTACCCAACCCTAATAAAGCCTAATAAAACCTTAAAAATACCTTATCATCCCTAATAAAAATTAACACAATATAATAAAATTAAAGACCCGAAATTTCCATGTAATTTTTTTTAAAATAAATGAGAATTTTACGAGTCCGTGAAAATTGACGGCACGTGATTCTGAGACCTGGAGTGCCCGAACTGAATTTCTGAACATTTGATTGGGTATGTCCAGTAAACATGCGAGTGGGTTTTTCTATCTTTTGAACTGGTGCTCAGAATTGAAATCTGATGGCACCGTTGAACTCGCAGCGCCAATTTTTGCTTAAGGAGACTTTCACCTCAACGACAGATGGTAGTGGGTGAAAGTTAGTTTTTGGGTTTTTCGTGAAAGAATAAAATAAAAATAAA
This sequence comes from Viscum album, assembly GCA_963277665.1. Taxonomy (NCBI): domain Eukaryota; kingdom Viridiplantae; phylum Streptophyta; class Magnoliopsida; order Santalales; family Viscaceae; genus Viscum; species Viscum album. The sequence goes on along the minus strand of OY728167.1, from coordinate 856,829,837 downwards.
AGTTTGTGACACTTTATTTTTATTTTCAACACCCATGTGGGTGTTGGGAGGTGGGGTCCACCGGAACTAAACCACATTGCAAAAGATGGGAAGTGGGGACCACCAGACCCTAACCTCCCATGAGAGGTTATGGCGGTGGGGACCACCAGACCCTAACCTCCCATGAGAGGTTATGGTGGTGGGGACCACCAGACCCTAACCTCCCATAAGGGGTTATGGAGTTGGGGACCACTCGAGGCCTAAACCTCTCAACCCCCTCTTAATTTGTCAGAAACCTCTCAACTCCCTCATTAATGTGGAGGAGCCTCTTGAGCTTCCTCTACATTAATTGTGCAAACACACATACCTTTAATTGTGTCAACTTAGTTAATTGGCTTTCCCCTTTTTATATTAACTAACAACATCGTTGGAATTTAGGAAGGTTCCAAATAAATGAATCGTCCTAAATTCCACTATCATTACCCACCTCGCCCCTCTTCTATATATATGGAGCTTGGGAGGAGGATTTGGGACAGCTTCTCCAAGCGACGAAGCACTGGTAAAGTGACGCGATGCCCTACACTTGGATGATTATGACCTCCAATGAAGAACACATTCTCCAATGAAGAACGATCTCCCCAACAAAGAACGCTCTGCCAGAATGCCTCCTTCGACCATCTTCCTTGGGACTTCTTCCGATGTGGGACGTCCTCACCTTCGGTGAATCGACGACCATACTACCTTCTTGCGCCAATGCCATCAAGCGAACGAGGTAGGGGTTTTTTGTGTTTGATTATATTCCAATGTTCTTCATTTCTTTAAAATGAAAAAGTGGATGTTTTCTTTTGCGGTTAGGAAACAATCATTGCGGGAGGTTTTGATGTTCTTCACTCTTTTTTATGATGAGCCACTTGCTACTGCCCAAATGTTGAGAGTGCGGGCCAAACTAACATGGCCCTAATGCGGTTGAATCCTCCCGCACCCCTCACAGGGCCATCCTAACTGAATCGGCCTCACGACGCCCTCTCGGCCGAACCACCCTCGTCGTGCCCTCCCAACCGAATGGCCCTCGCGGCGCCCTCTCGGCCGAGCCACCCCACGGCCGAGCCGCTATCCGCGGCTGAGTCGACGCGCGGCCTTCGTCGCCTTGTGGCCTCCACGACCCCTTGCGGCCCTCACGGCTTGATGGAGCCCCAGCGGACCGGGCCGCATCATGGGCCATCATTGACCCAGCGGGTTGGGCCTGGTCGACCTGAACCAGGTTGACCCAAGCCAGGTCAGGCCAGGTCAATCCGACCGGGTCGGACTGGACCCGGGCCCACTACGACCCTTTACGCTCCTTCGGCTATATCATTGGCACCAGGCGTACGTTTGAAGAACTGTCAAAGGCGTTGGAAGTCTTGTAGTGAGTCGTTCCCTTTGAGTATACCCTACTAGAGTTTTGGGTATAGTTGAGATACAGTCTGGTTGGATCGATCACGAATCCAACTGGGCCCCTAGAACTAAAAGGCTAATAACTCACAGACTGGGCGTCTGAATGATGCGCCGTCTATTTTTTTGAGACCCCCATGATGTGTTGGTCCATTGAGATTCTCCATAATGGGAATTTATGACGGTTGGTGTATCGACCAGTAGCTCATGGAGCAGATCCTCTCGAAGATGAGCGAGCTTAGTGCGGAAACCTAGTAGATGGCTGAGACCTAACGACTGCTGACTGTTTTGACTTGGATTAACTCTACTAGACCAGTGGGGAGCGCCTTGGTGTCACAACATACCAACAGTGGGGAGAACCTTGATGTCGTGGAAGGCCCATGGTACTCGATAGGAGTATTACCTCAACAGGATACGAGGGGGAGCGCGCTTGGTGAAACGGTAGACCCACAGTGGGGAGCACCTTGGTGACGCAGCAGACCCACGGTACATGACAGGAGAAGTACCTCAGCAGTACAAGGTTAGTGGGAAGCACGCTTGGTGTCATGGCAGGCCCACTGTACTTGATATAGGATGATTTATCCAAAAGCCGAGGTTTCGATAATGTGACTGGAGATATTACTTGATAGTACCCCTAGAATAAAATCCTGGTTTGAGCTGAGTCATTTTTTCTATGTTTTCCTCAGGATTGAGATAGATAAATTGATAAATTAGGTATATGTATGGTCATATACCTAAGTAGGGTTATCTGTTGACTTCATACTTTGTGGTTTATCCGTAGTGGATTTTGTGAGACCATGAGGGTCTTGGGGTCCCTACTAATTATCATTATACTCACACCTACACGGGCTACGCCTGCAACTTGTTGTGTTGGTTTCAGATGATGGGCAACGCTGACTGAGGCTGAGAGTACCCGGACTGGATAGTGCTCAGAGGTGGACCTTATGGCGTGTCGGTATAGAGAGGAGATGGATGGACATGGAGTGTTAAGGAAGTGATCTGTACCTACCCTTCAGGTAGGAACACCGAAGGACGATCCTATGGTTGTCTTTCTCTTTCTTCAATTGTATTGAATATCAGTTGTACTTGTACTTTTCAGTTGGGCTTGAATTCTGGACCCTTTTCACTTATTCTACTCACTTGTTTACTATACAGTTTACTTGTGTTCGTATCTTGTTGTGTGCTTGGTTATGTGAGTTTCCAGGTTATAATGGCAATGCCTTCCCAGTTTTTGGGAATACGCCTTTGGTGCTAGTCACCAGCCCCTAGCCTATGGAATTCGGTCTTGGGGTAGTCAAGGCACGGGCCCCGGGGGACGGGTCGTGAAAATAAACCATAATAAACCCCACTAAACCCTAAAAAACGAAAATATACCATTAAAAAGACCTAAAACCCCAAATAAATGCTAATAAAACCTAACAAAGCTTAAAAGCACTAATAAACCCTAATAAACACTACTAAACCCTAAAAAACCCTAATATACCCTCTCAAAAATTAATACACCATAATGAATGATAATAAACCCTAATAAATCCTAAACATTCCCAAATATACCTTAATATACCATTATATACCGTAATAATCCCAACTCAATCCTAATAAAACCCAAAAAATACCTAATAAACCCTAATAAACCTTAACAAACCATAATAAACCCTAATAAAATCCTAATAACCCTCACCAAACCCTAAAAAACGGTAATATACCATTAAAAACCCTAAAACCCTAACAAAAAATAACTTTCATGAAAAACCCAAAAACTAACTTTCACCCTCGACCATCTGCCGTTGAGGTGAAAGTCTCCTTAATGGTATATTAGGGGTTTTAGGGATTTTTAATGGTATATTTTCATTTTTTTAGGGTTTATTGGGGTTTATTATGGTTTATTGTCACGACCCGTACCCCGGGGCCTGTGCCTTGACTAACCCAAGCCCGACTTTCATAGGCTAGGGGCTCACGACTAGCACCAAAGGCATATTCCCAAAAACTGGGAAGGCATTGCTTTTTTAACCTGCAAAATCACGTAACCAAGAACACATCAAGATACGAATACAAGAAAACTGTATAGTAAAAAAGTGAGTACAATAAGTAAAAAGGGGCCAGAATACACGTCCAACTTGAAAGTACAAGTACAACTGAAATGCGATACAACTGAAGAAATGGAAAGACAACCACTGGATCATCCTCCGAGGTTCCTACCTGAAGGGTAGGTACAGAACATCTCCTCAGCACTCCACGTCTGTCTGTCTCCTCTGCATACCAATACGCCATAAGGTCCACCTCCGAGCATCGTCCGGTCCTGTTACTCTCTGCATCAGTCAGTGTTGTCTGTCATCTACAACCAACACAACATGGTGTGGGCATAGACCGTGCAGGGGTGAGTATAATGATACTTAGTAGGGACCCCGACACCCTCAAGGTCTCACAAAATCCACCAAGGATAGACCACAAAGTATGAATTCAACAGATAACCCTACTTAGGTATATGCCCATACACATACCTAAGTTATCATTTAATCCATCTCAATCATGAGGAAAACACAGAAAAACTGACTCAGCTCAAACAAGGATTTTTTTTCTAGGGGTAGTATCAAGTAACATCCCCAGTCACATTATAGAAACCTCATATTCTGGATAACTCCTCCCCTATTGAGTATAGTGGTCCTACCGTGACATCAAGTGCGCTTCCCACTAACCTTGGACTGCTGAGGTAATCCTCCTGTCGAGTACCGTGGGTCTGCTGCATCACCAAGGTGCTCCCCATCGTGGGTCTACTGCATCCCCAAGCGTGATCCCCCTCATAGCCTGTTGAGGTAATCCTCTTATCGACTACCATGGGTCTACCGCGACACTGAGGAGCTTCCCACTGTGGGTCTGCCACGACACCAAGGCGCTCCCCACTGGGCTAGTAGAGTCACTCCGAGTCAAAATGGTCAATAGTCATCAGGCCTCATCCATCTACTAGGTCTCCACACTAAGCTTGCTCATCTCCAAGAGGATCCTCACCACAATCTACTGGTCGATACTCCAACCATCATGAAGTCCCACGTAGAAGCATCTCGAAGGACCGCCACGTCAAGGGGGTCTGAACGCAACAAACGTCGCGTCAATAGAACACTCGGTCTGTGAGTTATTAGCCTTTTAGTTCTGGGGGCCCGGTTGGATTTATTCTCGATCCAACCTGACCATATCTCACCAATACTCAAAACTCTAGTAGGGTATACTCAAAGGGACTGACTCGCTCCAAGATTTCCAGCGCTGTTGAAGGTTCTTCAAACGGATATCTGGTGCCAAAGATATGGTCGAAGGAGCGTAAAGGGCCATAGTGGGCCTGGGTCTGGTCCCACCCGGTCAGACTGACCCGACCCGACCTGTCTTGGGTCAACTCGGTTCAGGTTGACCCGGCACGACCCACTGGGTCAGGGCCAGCCCGTAATGCAGCCCAGTCCACTGGTGGTCCGGCAAGCCATGAGGGCCACAAGGGGCGCGAGCTGATGCTGTCGGGGCGCCGCGAGGGGCCCGAGCCAGTTCAGCTGGGCGCCATGAGGGGCGTGGGCTGGTTCGGCCGGGCGTCACGAGGGGTGTAGGCAGGTTTGGTCGGGGCTCCGCGGGGGGGGGGGGGGGGGGGGGGGGGTAGGCTGGTTTGGCCGAGGCTCCGCGGGGGGGGGGGGGGAGGGGGGGGGGGTGCTAAGGCAGCTCGGCTCGACGGCTCGACACGGCGGCGGTTTGGCGGCGGCGCGGAGTGGCAGAGGCCGCGTGTGGCGGAGCGTCGTTGCCTTTGTCTACTTCCTCTATTTCAAAGAACACACCCAATTCAACACAAGGATTGCGAAGAGGACGGCCCATGTTATTTTGGCCCGAAATCTCTGTATTTGGGCAGTAGAAAGCAGCTCATCATAATCAAGAGTGAAGAACATCAAACCCTCCCGCAATGTTTTTTTCCTACCCACAAAAGAAAACATCCACGTTCTTCGTTTTAAATAAAGGAATTACATGGGAATATAATCATACACAAGAAAACCCCTACCTCTTTCGCTTGATGGCGTTGGCGCAAGAAGGTAGTACGATCGTCGATTCACCATAGGTGAGGACGTCCCACATCGGAAGATGTCCTAAGGAAGAAGGTCGAAGGAGGTCAGCGTTCTTCGTTGAAAGAGAATTATTAATTGGGGAGAGAATTCTTCATTGGATAAAGCATTTTTCGTTGGAGGTCATAATCCTCCAATAGTTTGGGGTTGCGTCACTTTACCAGTGCTTCGTTGCATGGTGAAGCCGTCCAAAATCCTCCTCCCAAGCTCCATATATATATGAAAGGGGGAGTTAGGTATCGATCGTGGATTTTTTGATGGTTCATTTATTAGGAACCTTCCTAAATTCCAATGAAGTTGTTACTTAATTTAAAAATGGGGCAAGCCAATTAACTAATTTTGCACAATTAATGGTATGTTTGTTGGCACAATTAATGTGGAGGAAGCTCAAGAGGTACCTCCACATTAATGAGGGAGTTGAGAGGTTTCTCCCTCATTAAAAGGTGGTTGAGAGATTTAGGCCTTGGGTGGTCCCCACCACCATAAGCCCTCATGGGAGGTTAGGGTCTGGTGGTCCCCACCACCATTACCTCTCATGGGAGGTTAAGGTCTTGTGGTCCCCACTTCCCAACATCCACAAAGAGGTTTAGTTCTGGTGGACCACACCTCCCAACACCCACATGGGTGTTGCAAATAAAAATAAAGCATCACACACTCTTATTTTTATTTTATTATCTCATGAATTACCTAAAAAATAACTTTTAGCCTCGACCATCTGCGGTTGAGGTGAAAGACTCCTTAAGAAAAAACTGGCATTGCGAGTTCAACGGTGACCTCAGATTTCAATTCTAAGCACTGGTTCAAAATTTAGAGAATCCCGCTCACACGTTTACTGAACGTACCCGAAAAAAAGTTCAGAAATTCATTTCAGGCACTCCGGGCCTTGGAATCATGCGCAGTCAATTTTTGCAGACTCGTAAAATTCTCATTTATTTAAAAACAATTACATGGAAATTCCAGGTCTTTACATTTATTATAGTCTGTTAAGGTTAATTAGGGTTGAGTAGATAATTTTAGGGTTTTATTAAAGTTGAGTTGGTATCTTTAGGGTTTTATTAGGGTTTATTAGGGTTGAGTAGTGTTTATTAGGATTTGTTAGGAATTTTTATGGTTTACTAGGGTTTGTTAGTGTTTTTATTAGGGTATATGAGTGTTTTTTGTTTTTATTAATATATAAGAGGGGTTATTAGGACTTTTTAGGTTTTATTAGAGTGTTTTTAGTGTTTTTGAGGATTTTTTATGGTTTATTAGGTTTTATTTGAATTTATTATGGTTTATTAGGGTTTCTAGGGATTTTTAATGGGTTGTTTGCATTTTTTTGTTTACTGAGGTTTAGTGGGGTTTTATTAGGTTTTATTATGGTGTGTCATGGTTTATTAGGGTTGAGAAGGTATTTTTAGGGTTTTATTAGGGTTTATTAGTTTTTATTAGGTTTTATTAGGGATTTTTAGGGTTTATTATGGTTTGTTAGGGGTTTATTAGTTTTTTTGTTTTATTAGGTTATATTTGTGTTTGTTAAGTCTTTTTAGATAATATAGCATTTTTTATTGTTTATGAGAATTTTGATTATGTTTTGAGTGTTTTTAGGGTTTCATAGGTTATATTAGAGTTTATTATGGGTTATTATGATTTCATGGTATTTTTAAGGTATATTAGCATTTTTTTGTCTTGATTTGTTTATATTAGTGTTTTTAGGACTTTTTAGGTAATATAGCATGTTTTTATTATTCATGGTCATTTTTTATTATTTGAGATCATTTTTAGGCTTTAATAGTTTATATTAGAGTTTTTTCAGGGTTTCTAGGGATTTTTTAAGGTATACTAGCATTTTTTTCATTATTAGGGTTCTGTAGGGTTTTATTATGGGTCATTATGGTGTGTTAAGGTTTGTTATGGTTGAGTAGGGTTTATTTTGATTTATTTATGGTTTATTAGCGATTTTTTGGGATTTTTTGGGGTTTATTATGGTTTATTAGTGTTTATTAGTGTCTATTAGGGTTGGATAGGGTTATTTATGTTTTCTTAACGTGTTTTTAGAGGTTATTAGGTTTTATTATCATTTAATAGGGTTTATTAGGTACTTTTGAGGTTTTATTAGGGTTGAGTAGAGTCTCTTAGGGTTTATTGGGATTATAAGGAATTTTTGGGATTATTAGAGTTTATTAGGGGTTTATTAGGGTTTAATTTTTTATATTACAGTATATTAGGGTTTAATATTTTTGAGGGTTTTGAAGCATCTTTAGGGTTTTTTAGCATTTTTTATTGTTTGTGTAGCATTTTTTGAATTTATGTAGCATTTTTAGTGTTAATGTAGTGCTTTTAGCGTTTAATTAGTGGTTTTAGGTTTTATGTGACATTTTTAGGGTTTATGTAACGTTTTTAGGGTTTATGTAGTGTGTTTAGGGTTTAGGTTTTATGTAGCATTTTTTAGGGATTTTGTTGCATTTTTTGGGTTTATGTAGCATTTTTAGTTGTGATGTAGCGTTTATGATGCATTTTTTAGGGTTTATGTGATGTTTTTTGGGTTCATGTAGTGTTTTTAGGGTTTATGTTGTGTTTTTAGGATTTTTGTAGCATTTTTAATGTTTATGTTGCGTTGTTTAGGGTTTATGTTACGATTCAAGAGTTTATGTAGTGCTTTTTGGGATTATGTAGCTTTTTGGGTTTATGTTATGTTTTTCGGGTTTATGTTGCATTTTTTGGGTTTATGTTGAATTTTTTGGGTTAATGTCACATTTTTCGAGTTTATGTACCTATTTGTTTCCTTTTTATGGTTTTAATGGTTGTTTATGGTTTGTAGTGGTTTTTAGGGGTTTTAAGGGTTATTAATGGGTGTTTATGGTTTTTATGGTATTTGATGGGGTTTCAATGGTTTTTTGGGGGTTTTAAAGGGTTTATTTGTTTTTTCAGTATAGATAATGGTTGTTAGGGTTTTTTATTATGTTTTATGGTTTTTTTGGTTATTGAAGCAGTTTTTAGGGTTTATGTAATGTGTTTTAGCGTTTTTGGGTTCTTTAGGGTTTTTAGTGTTCTTTAGAGTTTATTATGGTTCATTAGAGTTTATTAGGGTTCATTAGGGTTTATTAGTGTTGTTTAGGATTTATTACGGTTTATTACCATTTTTATTGTATATTAGGATTTTATTGGGATTTTTAGGCATTAATAGATTTTTCTAGCATTTATCAACCTTTTTAGGGTAATTTAGGATTTATAAGGGTTTCTTAGGGTTTATTTTATTTATTAAGGTTTATTAACGTGTATTTGGGTTTATTATAAATTATTAGGGTATATTATAATTTGTTAGGGTTTATTGCAGTTTATTAGGGGTTTGTTATGGTTTGTTTTAGTTTGTTACAATTTATTTGGCGTTGTTAGGATTTGTTACGATTTATTTGGGGTTGTTAGGGTTTGTTAAGATTTATTATGGGGTTATTAGGGTTTGTTAGGTTTATTAGCGGGTTTTAGGGTTTTGTAGGCTATTATTTGGCGGGGTTTGTAGTGTTTTGTCGGGTTTGTTAGGGTTTTTAGTGTAAGATTTATTATGGTTCAATAGTGTTTTTATTGTATATTAGGGGTTTTAGGGATTTTGTATCATTTATTAGAGTCTAATAGGGTTTTTAGGGTTTATTACAGGTTATTATGATTTATTAGTGTTTATAAGGTTTTTAGGGTTTAATAACGGGTTTCAGATATTATTTGGGTTTATTAGTGGTTCTTAGGGGTTGTTAGTGGTTGTTAGGGTTTGTTAGGTTTTGTTAGGGTTTGTTAGGTTTTGTTAGGGTTTGTTAGGAAGTGTGTTATTCTATTATCACACACGTTATTATTATCATTATTATCATTATCATTATTATCATTATCATTTTTATAATTATCATTATTGTTGTTACTATTATTATTATTATTATTATTATCGTCATATGAAAATGCAGATGCACATGCGTTATTATTTATTATTTATTATTTATTTTCTTGCACCTGCATATGTTGTTGTTGTTGTTATTATTATTTTTATTACATATATTATTATTATTATTATCATCGCATGAAAATGCGCTTGCACGTCTTTTATTATTTATTACAATGCACGCGCACACGCAAGGAACCTACATTATTCTATTATCACATGCATTTTTATTGTTATTGTTATTATTACTGTTATTGATATTATTGTTATTATCATCAAATGTAAATGCAAATGCACATGTGTTATTATTTATTACCATACATGCGCACATTCAATACATGTGCGTTATTATATAATTACATGCACTATTATTATTAATATTACTATTATGGTTATTATTGTCATTACGTGCGCTATGAGTTATTATTTATTATCATGCGCTGCACATGAAATTCACGTGCGTTATTCTATTATCACATGCATTTTTGTTGTTATTATTATTATTATTACTGTTATTATTTTTATTATCATCATCATCTAATGCACATGAACATGCTCATGCACATGCATTATTATTTATTTTTTATTACCATGCACGTGCACATCCAATGCACACATGTTATTTTATTATCACATATGTTGTTATTCTTATTGTTATTATTATTATTTTGGTTGTTGTTGTTGTTGTTGTTGTTCTTGTTGTTGTTATCATCACATGCAAATGCACTTGCAAATGCATAAACACGCACATTCAATGCATGTGCATTATTCTATTATCACATGCGTTGTTATTATTAATATTATTATTATTATCATCATCATCATCATCATCATCATCATCACATGCAAATGCAATGCACAAGCATTATTATTTATTACCATGCACGTGGACATGTAATGCACATGCAATATTCTATTATCACATGCATTGGTACTACTACTATTATCACTACTACTACTGCTGCTGTTATTATTATTATCATCACATGCAAATGCAGATGCAGGTGTGTTATTATTTATTATTTATTACCATGCACGTGCATATGCAATGCACTTGTATTATTCTTTTATTGTTATTATTATTATTATTATTATCATAGTTTTTATTATTTTATTATTATTATTATTATCATTATCATTATTATTATCATTTTCACATGCAAATCCACATGCATGTGCATTGTTATTTATTATTTATTATCATACACGTGCATGCGTTATTATTATTATTATTATTACAATTAGTATTATTAATATTATTATCAAATGTAAATGCACATGCACATGCATGTGCGTTCTTATTTTCTATTATTTATTTATTATTTACTATTATGCACGTGCACATGCAATGCACTTCCGTTATTCAATTATTATTATTATTATTATTATTCTTGTTGTTGTTGTCTGTATCATCAAATACAAATGCACATGCACGTGTGTTGTTATTTATTATTTATTACCGTGCATGTGAAAACATCATTATCATTATCATTACATGTAAATGCACTTGAACGTGCATTATTATATATTATTTATTATCATTCACATGAAAATGCAATGCACTTGTGTTATTCTATTATCACATGTGTAATTTTTACTTATTCTAATGCACATGAACACGCAATGCACATGCGTTATTCTATTATCACATGTGTTATTATATATTATTTTTTATCATTCACATGAAAATTCACATTCATGTGGACTTGGTTATTATTTATTGTTTGTTACCTTGCACATGCACATGCACATACACATGCACATGCCCATGCACATGCACATGCACATGCACATGCACATACACATGCAATTCACATGCATTATTATTTATATTTTATTATTTATTATCATTCACATGCAAATGCACAGGCATCTGCACATGCACGTGCGTTATTATCTATTATTGAAACCAAGCACAGGCATATGAACATGCATGTGTGTTATTACTACTATTATTATTAGAGGTATTTTCAGGTTTTACTATCATTTTTTTAATTTTTAGGTGTTATTAACATTTATTGTTGTTTGTTAGGGTTTTAGGGGTTTTTAATGGTACATTAGCATTTTTAGGGTTTAGTGGGGGTTATTAGGATTTTACTAGGGTTTATTATGGTGTGTTAAGGTTTATTAGGGTTTAATAGGTATTTTTAGGGTTTTATTAGGTTTGAGTTGGGTTTATTAGGGTATATTATGGTATATTATGGAATATTTGTGTATGCTTAGGATTTATTAGGGTTTATTATGGTTCATTATGGTTTATTAATTTTTAAGAGGGAATATTTGCTTTTTTCAGTGTCTAGTAGTGTTTATTCAGGTTTATTAGTGATTTTAAGCTTTGTTAGGTTTTATTAGAATTTATTAGGGGTTTTAGGGATTTTTAATGGTATATTTACGTTTTTAGGGTTTAATGGGGGTTTATTATGGTTTATTATGGTGTGTTAAGATTTATTAGGGTTGACTAGGTAATTTTAGGGTTTTATTAGGGTTGAGTGAGTATCATTAAGGTTTTATTAGGGTTTATTAGTGTTGAGAACGGTTTATTAGGGTTTGTTAGCTATTTTTAGGGTTTATTAGGGTCTCTAAGAGTTTTTATTAGGGTATATGAGTGTTTTTTAGTTTTTCTTAATATATATGAGGAGTTGTTATGACTTTTTAGGTTTTATAAGAATTTTTTGTGTTTCTGAGCATTTTTAATGGTTTATTAGCTTTTATTTGAATCTACTATGGTTTATTAGGGTTTCTAAGGCTTTTTAATGGTTTGTTAGCATTTTTTTGTTTATTGGGGTATAGTTGGGTTTTATTAGGTTTTGTTGTGGTGTGTCCATATTTATTGGGGTTGAGAAGGTATTTTTAGGGTTTTATTAGGGTTTTATTGGGGTTTATTAGTTTTTATTAGGGTTTATTAGGGATTTTTAGGGTTTATTAGTGTTTGTTAGGGGTTTATTAGTTTTTTTGTTTCATTAGGTTGTATTAGTGTTTGTTAGGTCTTTTTAGATAATATAGCGTGTTTTAATTGTTTGTGAGCATTTTGTTTTTGTTTGTGTGCATTTTTAGGGTTTCTTTGGTTATATTAGAGTTTATTATGGTTTATTAGGGTTTCTAGGGATTTTTATGGTATATTAGCATTTTTTGTCTTTATTATGTTATATTAGTGTTTTTAGGTCTTTTTAGGTAATATAGTGTTTTTTATTGTTTGTGATCTTTTTTTTATTGTTTGTGAGCGTTTTTAGGGTTTATTTGGTTATATTAGAGTTTATCAGGGTTTCTAGGATTTTTTTAATGTATACTGGAATTTTTTTCTTTATTAGGGATTTGTAGGGTTTTATTAGGGGTTATTATGTTGTGTTAAGGTTTTTTAGGGTTGAGTAGGGTTTATTTGGATTTATTTATGGTTTATTAGGGATTTTTAGGGTTTGTTTGGGGATTATTAGGGTTTATTGGTGTTTATTAGTGCTAATTAAGGTTGGTTTGGGTTGCTTACGTTTTCTTAACGTGTTTTTAGGGTTTATTAGGATTTATTATCATTTATTAGGGTTTTTGTAGCATTGTTAGAGTTTATGAAGAATTTTTAGTGTTTATATAGTGTTTTTAGGGTTATGTTAGCGGTTTTAGATTTTAAGTATCATTTTTAGGGTCTATGTGACGTTTTTAGGGTTTATGTGGCGTGTTTAGGGTTTAAGTCTTATGTAGCATTTTTTAGGGTTTATATTGCATTTTATAGGTTTATATAGTGTTTTTAGGGGTGATGTAGCGTTTATGTTGCATTTGTTAGGGTTTATGTAACATTTTTTTGGTTCATGGAGTGTTTTTAGGGTTTATATTGTGTTTTTTGGTCCTATGAAGAGTTTTTTAATGTTTATGTTGTGGTTTTAGGGTTTATGTTGTGTTTTTAGGGTTTATGTTACAGTTCTAGGGTTTATGTAGTGCTTTTAGGGTTTATGTAGCGTTTTTTTGGTTTATGTTGCGTTTTTTTTGTTTAGGTTGCTTTTTTAGGGTTTTTGTTTCATTTTGGGTTTATGTAACGTTTTTAGGGTTTATGTATCTATTTGAAGCCTTTTTAGGGTTTTAATGGTAGTTCATGGTATGTAGTGTTTTTATTGTTTGTATGGACTGTTAATGGGTGTTTATGGATTTTTATGGTACCTAATGGCTTTTTAATGGTTTTTTGGAGGTTTTTATTAGTTTATTTGTTTTTTTGGGATTGATAGGGGTTGTTGGGGTTTTTAGTTTGTTTTAGGGTCTGTTTGGGTATTGTAGCGGGTTTTAGGGTTTATTTAATGTGTTTTATCATTGTATTGGGTTATTTAGGGGTTTTTAGTGTTCTTTAGAGTTTAACATGGTTCTTTAGGTTTTATTAGGATTCTTTAGGTTTTATTATTTTTATTTAGGATTTGTCAAAGTTTATTAGCATTTTTTATTGTATATTATGGATTTATTGGGATTTTGTAGGCATTAATCACTTTTTCTAGGGTTTATCAAACTTTTTTATGCTTATTTTTGGATTTAATAGGTTTTATTATGGTTTATTTAATGTATTAGGGTTTAGTAACTTGTATTTGGGTTTATTACGATTTATTAGGGTTTATTATGATTTGTTAGGGTTTAGTGCGGTTTGTTAGGGGTTTGTTATAGTTTATTTCTGTTTGTTACAATTTATTTGGCATTGTTAGGATTTTTTACGATTTATTTGTGGTTGTTAGTGTTTGTTATGATTTTTTTGTGGTTATTTGGGTTTGTTAGGGTTTATTAGTGGGTTGTAAGGTTTTGTAGGCTATTATTTGAAGGTTTTTGTTTCGTTTTATCAGGTTTGTTATGATTTTTAGTGATTATTAGGGTTTATTATGGTTTAATAGTGTTTTTTATTGTATATTAGGGGTTTTAGGGATTTTGAAGCATTTATTAGGGTCTAATAGAGTTTGTTAGGGTTTATTACAGGTTATTACAATTTAATAGTGTTTATTAGGGTTTTAGGGGTTAATAGTTTGTTTTAGGTGTTATTAGGGTTTGTTAGTGGTTCATTGGTGTAATTAGTGGTTTTTAGTGTTTGTTAGGTTTTTTTAGGGTTTTTAGGGTTTGTTACGGTTTGTTTGAGTTTTTTGGGGTTTTATGCATTTTTTGGGTTTTATGGGTTTGTTTGGATTTTTTATGCTTTGTTAGGATTATTTTAGCATTTTTTGGGGTTTTGTTGCATTTTGTGAGTTTTGAAGCATTTTTTGGGTTTTTGTATGAATGGTTAGGGTTTATGTAAAATTGTTAGTGCCTTTAGTGGTTCTTTAGGGGTTTATTACGGGTTTCTTAGGGTTTAACATTTTATATTATGGTATATTGAGGTTAAAATTTTAGAGGGTTTTGAAGCGTCTTTAGGGTTTTGTATCATTTTTTAGGGCTTGTGTAGCTGTTTCTGATGCTTTCGCTGGGGCGCGCGCGCCCGTCTACTTGGCCGCGACGGGCGGCTTTTCTTGTTGGCCCGCGTTCCCGCTTTCCAAAGGCGGGCAGCACACGCTCCTTGTTCAGGGATGTCTGCTCCTTGATCGAAATGGAATGATGGGATGTCAGTTCTTCCTTCCGTGGATTCCTCCTCGGAGTTCATCACCTAGTTCGGGTCTCCCTTATAGATTTAATACGTTGTTCATGAAACTCTTCCTAGTGCCATCTTTTCATGGACGCCGTTTAATTACACTGATTCTATCAGGACATTCCAAAGGGTCTGGTTAGGGCAGAAACCTTCAGTTGGAGAAGTAGTCACGTTGAGGCATCATTAACGTGTCTGAACGCTGGGGGATTGGCGTGTCTATTGTCGGTCCCTTATTATAGGGCTTCTTGAGGGCGCGGAAGCCCGAGGCATCCCACATCGAACGCGGGGAATTGTATGCCATAGGCATGTATCTAAGGTTTTCCTCAGCTTACTATGTTTAACACGGGGTATGCCACAAGTTTAACGTCCAACGGGGACGAGGGCTGACCAGAACACTAACTGGAGTGGATCAGATTGAAGAACCCCCTAGAGGGAACACCGATGTTGGGGCCAGCACGTGGACGGCTTCCCAAATTCTATGGAAGGTAATAGGGTGGCATGATCTCACCGGAATGTGGCAGCCCGGGTAAAAATCAGGGTAGATGAGATGAGGCCATCATGGAGGTGACGGCGGTGGTGGGCTTGAGCCTCGAAGAGACTTCCTATGTATCCCCATGGAAAGTAATCAAAGTCTGCGTAGTTCGGTATGGAATGGGTCTTACATAATGAGGCGGCCCAATGATATGGGGTTGGTGAACCGATGTGAAGGGGTCCAGGGGTCTAGGTGGGCTTGTACTTCATGGAGGCTTCCTACGTACCATGCCTTAGCACGGATCAAAGTCCACGTAGTTCAGGTTGGACGCCGGAGGGCCGACGTGAAGGGGACCAGAGGTCCAGGTGGGCTTTTACCTTGTGGAGGCTTCCTACATACCATGCCTTGACATGGATCAAAGACCAGGTAGTTTAGGTTGGTCACAATGGCTTATCGCTGGACTGGGATGTAGTTTAACGTCATGCGGGACGGCGGCGTGTCGGGGAACTGACGTAAAAAAGGACCTCGGTCCAGATGGTGTGGTGCATACACTCTATCCTACTCAGGTGTTGGTGAACCGACGTGAAGGAGGTCGGAGTGATCAACGGGTGGTGGGCTTGAAACTCGTGGAGGCTTCTTACGTACCATGCCTTAGCACGGATTAAATTCCACGTAGTAAATATGGAATTTCGTCAGCAAAACGATGTGAAGGTGAAGCCTGGGGGTCCACTGGTGGTGGGCTTGAGCCTTGTGGAGGCTTCCTACGTACCATGCCTTCGCACGAATCAAATTCCTCATAGTTCAGGATGGTCACAATGGCTTTCTGCTGGACCGGAATGCAGTTTAATGTCATACGGGACGAGGGTGAACCCTGACATGAATAAATGACGGGCGGTGGGCTTGAACCTCAGGGAGGATTTTTACGTACCATGTCTTAGCACGGATCAAAGACCACGTAGTTCCAGTGTGCAGTTTAACGTAATACTGGATGGGGGCATATAGTTTAATGTCATGCTGGATGAGGGTGGTACTCGATGTGAAAGAACGACCGAGTGGTGGTCTTGAACCTCGTTGAGGCTTCCTACGTACCATGCCTTAACATGGATCAAAGTCCCCATAGTTCACTAGAGATTGGGGTCAGGGTCAGTGATTACTCTAAGGTCACGTGAGTCATGCTCGGTGTGAGAAACAAGAGGTTACATGGACCTGATAATCACGTTGCGAAGGGTGCGTCCATCGGAAATGAAGAGGGGCTTACGTGTTAGGCGGCCCATGGTGTTGGGACTTACTCCAGGATGGAGGCCCAAGGTGCGACAAGGCGCAGAGGGAGAGGGATTTGGGACCGAACAGAGGATATGCTTCGTTCCCTATCACACCCTCCCCTGGGCTTGGCGGTGGGGATGTACGAAGGTGCATGGGTACAACCTTCCGCCAGAGAGGCTAGGGGATTACGCTCTGAGGCAGCCCTTTCCCCATGGAAAAATGCCACTCCAGAAGGGAGGATCTCATTCCATGTGAGGAAGACTCCATTCCCATGGAGACGAGTGGCATAAAGAATGTCCGACACGGGGGGAACCTACATGCGAAGCACGTGTTCGGATCACAGTTTAAGGTCATGTGTTGAGGACGAGGTGCTTGACAGTTTAACGTCCTGCAGCTCGGAATAGGTGGGATTGCTCCAAACCCCTAGGACATACATAACCGGTACCCTCTGCTCCTTGTGGGAGGGAAGGCGTCGACATGGCCGTATAAAAGGGGGGACCCTGCATGCGAAGCATGGGGTCAGATCAATTTTTAAAGTCATGTGTTGTGGACGAGGTGCTTGGCAGTTTAACATCCTGTAGCTCGGACGAGGTGGGCTTGCTCCGCACCACTAGGACATACATAACCGGTACCCTCTGCTCCTTGTGGGGGGGAAGGCATCGGCAAGGCCATATAGAAGGGGGTCGCAGAGCGAACCATCGAGGGATCCACGTTAGCGTGGCTATGCAAAGAAGTAATATCCATTAGCGTTCCTCTGTGAAGAAGCATTAGGAAAAGAAACGCTATGGGTGGTGTCGTCCTGGGGACTTTGAAATCACATCGTGCAAGCCTGGAAGGCTGCACGGGAAGAGGATTTTCCAAGGAGAGGGATCCACAGGTAGGGGCCTTGTTGAACTCGGTTGCTCTACGTAGTGGAAGACACTTGCGAAGGGGTGTTCTTCGCAAAGTGGAGTGCCTTGGCCTTAGCATAGAACAAAGGGGAGAGTGGGAGGTGGGTCACAAAGTGGAAGGGTGTTCGCGGAGCACAGCCTCACGAAGCAGGGCTGCCTCGCGTAGCAAGGTGCCACTCAGCAATGTGTTTCACGAAGTACAGTGATCCTGCCTTGGCATACGGATCACATGTACCGAATGGGTGTTTCGCGAAGCATGAACGCTCTGTGGCTACCCGGGTCCCCTTGGGGATCCCCTTACTTCACGAATTCCCTTAGTCTTTGTGAAGGGAATCCCTCTAGGAAGAGTGTCTCAAGACGAGACAAGGATAAGGCATCTCATGAAGAAAAAATACCTCACAGAGCTCATAATTCCCAGGGCGAATGGTGCTTCGTGATTCGGGAACTGAGAAGCCGAAAGGTCAGACTGTTTGTCCGTATGGCTTAGGGGGAGCCCGGTATTTGTAGCCAAGGGGCTCCATGAAGAAGAGATCACGAGGCGCGAAGGGTCTGCAGTTTCTTCGCGGCTGGTCGCGAACGTCAACTGGGTTCGCAGAGGGTTACCGCCTCCTCTGCTTAGTGCTGGGCTCGCGAACGTCACAGAATACGCGGAGTGTTACCGCCTTCATTTCATCACGGTGGCCTCGCAAACGTCAGGGCGTTCTCGGAGGGTTACTGCCTTGGGGGATTCGCGGAAGGCTCACGAACATCAGGGCATTCGTGGAGTTTTACCTCCTCCTCTGCTTTGCGGTGGCCGCGTTGCTTGGGGGTTCTCCGCGTCGGAAGTTCGCATGGCACCACGCGAACTTCTTTTTCTTCTTCTATTTGCATCCAAAATTTTATCGCCAAAAAATTCCCCCCCTCAGACTCAGATGAACGGAGGGATCAAGGGTCGGAATCTGAGGGAAAGTAGCCAAAATTCTCAGCAGTTCGCGGTCCAGACTCGTGAAGGGGTTGCGCGGGGTGGACAGTGGTCGCGCAGTCCGAACGCGCCGCGATTCTTGGCACGGGCGGGATGCACCGTGAAGCTCCAGGGTCACTGCCTATAAATAGTGGGTCTGACCTCTCTTTTTCCTCTCGTGACTTTTGTCCTTTTGCGCTCTCGACTTCTCGAAGATCCGCGTACTCCGCGTCTGCTCACTGCGACTCGAGCTTCATGGCGAACCGCGAGTCTCTGATTCCGCGACTGCGCCAAGCGAACGTCTGGTTGCAAGCCGAGTACGGGCTCCGCATCTTGGATCTGCAACCAAGCTTCGTGAGCAATCATCGTGGTCAACTTTCGTGACCCAACCCGAAATTGTTTGAGTCCCGGAACCGTAATGGCCCATCAAGAAGCCGTGTTGGGGGTACTTGCAGATGCTTCCCGGAGGGATGAGCTGGCCAACAGTCTGGGCTTGGGGGTGCTGGTCTGAATCCATTTAGACCATAATTCTCTGACAGGACTCTTTTCAGAGAGTCAGAAGAACTATCTGCTATGCAAGAAGCTGCCCTTGTATGGTTTTGAGCTGAGGGATGATGTCTTCATCCCTGAGGCGAGCAGGGATGAACCAGCTTGCTAGTTCAGGAGCAAGCCATGACAGCGCCAATGGTTCAGGGTGGCTAATGGTCACACGCAGGAGGACTTCACACTTGTTACCACTGAATTCTTGTACAACCATGTGAAAAATATTTATGGGAAGCCACTAAAAATAGAGACGTCCCCTCCTCTATACTGCACCATTCTAAAGGCGGCTTTGTAGGATTTGAAAAAGGGGTGGTCCGATGAGTGGGACCTGCGCCAGGGCAGCAACTTCACCAATGACTGGGCATGGGACTACTGGGTAGGCACCTCATGCGAGGTGTTTGGGGCTGAGATGAGGAGGCTGGGCTTGTATGAGGTGGCATGGTCCTCACAATTCTACATTTATCAACCAAAACAACTGATGTCGGAGCTGCTGAGAAGATGGACGTCCAGGACCAACACTTTTCACCTACACCATGGGGAGGTGGGCATCAGTCTGTGGGATGTCCATCAGATTTTGGGGGTCCTTATCTTGGGGGCCATGTATGATGTGTTCCTCCCCGTACTGAGTGCGTGGGAGGATCCAGAGAAAATGCCGCGACTGGTGTCGGCACTGAAGGCACTGGTCCCTGGAGAGGACAAGGAAGCAGTAAGAGATGTCCACTTTAAGAAGTGGTTCAAGCGGTTCCTGAACTTCCTGGAGGATTGTGAGTTCCCCCCGAGGCCTCAAACTTGTCTGAAAGGGGATCAGCGGGTCAAGGAGCACTCGTATTTTCGGATCATGGAAGACAATCAATGGATGACTTGGGGCATCAGTGTCAGCACTGAACAACAGCTGATAGTCAGGCTGGTGGTGTTCATCGCGCCCCTTATCTGCAGTTGGATCCTGCCGGTGAGGGATACCAACATGGGTGTGCGGATCAGCTCATTCATCATGTAATCCATGCTGGCTATGGGACGATGGGTCAATCTGGTGATTCCGATGCTTGCCAAGATGTACAGGATGCTGCGGCACGTCAGTGAGGGAAAGAAGTCGTCGAGGATATGCGGGCCCTTCCACCTTCTGTACGGGTGGATCGAAATGCACATCAGGGGGGTTTATGAATATCCAAACCCCATATTTCTTCCAGGGTTAAGCATCCTCCCCTCGATTCTGAATGCAGCTGGGAGCTTCCCATTCAAGCTAACCGTACCGATGGTGATGAACCGGGTATGGAAGGCAGATGAGTTTAACTTCCACCCATTTCCATTGCCAACGGGGGTGATCACTGATGACGGTCAGGGAACCGAAGAGCACCGGGCCTATCTCCTGGCCTTTCGTGGCAGAGTTTTGGTGGTGCGAGTGGACCACGAGCTGCTCTGTGAACTGTACACCCCGCATCGATTCGTGAGGCAATTCTAGTGCCTGCAGCAGCTGACCCCGTAGAGCTTCTAGGAGGTGCGTCATGAGGAGCTCCCATGTTTGATGAGGCCGATGTGGCTCATGTTCACACGGGAAGACGGGATGATGCGAATTGCATTGACTCCGTCCAATGTCGCTTTTCAGATTGGTGAACGAGTATTCCATCAGCTGGGAGGCATATTATCCGGGGGAGATGCTGAGGCATCCAACCGTTCGGGATGGTGATGGCGGGCCTCCCCTATCCCGAGGACGGGGTCGGAGGGCAGAAAGGGCCTCTCTAGGTGGCGGGGCTGCCGTGGCGGCGAGACCTACACCGGCAGAGGGTGTGGCAGCAGTGGTGGATCCAGCGATGACAGTGGACCTGGTGGTCTCGGAAGAGCAGAGACATCCGGAGGGGCGGTTACCGAGGGGATTTCACAGGATATCCACTCAGGCTCTGGGGATGCGACTACGCCATATTGAAATGCCATAGGATGTTGTCTTCCTGGAGGACTTGGACATTTGGGATGTCAACCGGCAATTCCTCAGTCCACCCGAGATGTGGGCACACTTGAATCGTCTCGGGATGGAGTTACCGGGCATAGGCCTGGTCCGGGATAGTTTCACAGAATCACACGCAGAGGTGGTGTGATACTTGGATGAGCTAGAGGACTACGTTCACTCCAGTGGTGTCCCTCACCCAATGAAGACCGGGTGAAGGTACTGCTGGATCGGATGGTTCCCCCACAGCTGTCAGCTGCCGAACTGAGGGATCGCTTCCCCCTACTAGAAGAATCAGAGGAATCCTCTCGGGAGGATGAGGTTAGCAGAGGGAGCCCGTTGGAGGAGGGCGAAGACATAGATCAGGACTCAGATTACGATGATTTTTAGAGGCTCTCAAGGTAGCATCCCGAGCTTCCTTCCCCATGGTCCGTTCTCAGGCCATCATGAATTTCTAACCAATATTTTAACCGTACAGGAGGAACTTGTACGTAGACCTCGTTCTTGACCTTTGGTAGGTGATGGAGTAGGACCTTCAGACCCCATGCCTAAGGCCGCATAAAACTTGGTGTCTGGCGGGGCTAGGACACCTTAGGTGGCTCCTCCAGAATTTCCGGACCATTCGACAATATACAGAGGGTCGCGCCTCAGGGCCCTGTCAGCATCGACTCAAGAGCATCACCAGGATTTTGATCTCCGTAAGTTTCCTCCACAGACATATTTCTATCATATATATATCGCATCAACTATCATCCACGCCCTTCTCTGTCATACAGTTCTTCAACTGGCATGGGCTGCTGCGGCAAGGTTGGTTGGGATGTCTGGTGGAATCCCTCCTAGGGGCATGCCGGTGATTGTGGAGATAGTTCCCCCACCTACCCGAGCTGCAACACACATTATCATTGGAAGGACCACCAGTAGGGTCATTCCTAAGGTTATTGAGGTGGAGTCTGATGATGAGGATCAACCGGCCGACCCAAGTCCCGTCGCTCCTTCCCTGACGTCAGATGTCATGCCGGATTCAACGCCAGACACAGATCCTGCCGACTATTTCCTCCGGGCGTATCCCGCATAAGAACCTTCCAATCGTGTGGATTGGGACGAAAAAACCTTCGATGAAGAGGACAACGAAATAGTCTACCGCCGATCATGGAAGTTACTCACGCACTTCATCAATGACACCCCCCAAGTGCAATGGCTGAATGAGATGGAAAGACTTCACTCACAGTTGCGTGAACTGTGCGCTGGGGGAGTGGATTCCCAGCGTCCTCATACAATCATCCATGATCTTATGGCAGAGAAGATTCGGGAGTATGATCGCGGGCTCAACGTGGGATGGAAGTGGAGGTAGGCGACGAATATCAAGAAGCTCGAGGAGGCAGAAAATGGGGCCGAACAGCTACAGGCTTGGGCGGACGAACACTCCGCCTCTCTCAATGCACAATCTGAGATGATCTTGCGATTGAAGGCCCAGCTAGCAGAGGCCGAAGAGGGATTGAAGTGGGTTTCTGGGGAGATGTTCGGAATTCAGGCTGACATAGAGAGGGCCCGAGCTGAGGCTAATGAACTACGCCGCATCGCTGCTGAGGAGGAGCGGGAGCTAAGTCGACGACAACAATTCTTGGATGCCACCAGTCGAAGGGTGGTAGAGCTGCAACACTCTTTTGACGGGGTCAAACCGTCCGTGGGAGGATTTGACCCCTAGGTACTGTAATAATTACAAACCCTTTAATGGTACTCTCGTGCTTCAATTTCATTCTTCTTGTATGCCGTAGCATGCATGATTTCCACTGTTCGCACCAGTTCATTGCATCCTTTCAATGTTTGTGGAACGTCCAGCCACAATTCCCTAAGCTCACGTGGGTCGGGGCCATTTGTGAGAAACAATAAATATTCGCCTTATCATCCCACCCAACATAGGAATGTAAACCAGGCTTTGGGAATCTGGTGTTTGGATAACCGGTCCAGACGTCCAGGAAGTAAGAGAGACCTGACTGGAGAAAGAATTGCTCAGAATAGCCAAATTATCATTTTTCAGCATGCTCTTGCGCCTGAACGGTGCAATGCCAGGGGCGCTGAAATCAGTCCGAACAGATGGGAATGGGAAGTGTGAATCACAATACCCAAGATTCTGATCATTATTAGGGTGGCGTGATAATAAATGACAACCATTAACCATGGAGGAGGAACGGTATCTTTACTGCGTTATCCTGAGACGGGGACAACAAATGCTGGTCGACCGTTGACCATGTTCGAAACACGAGACCATGTCACAAATGTTGTCGACCAATCCTTCGGGATTTTGGCCCAGGACAGTAGGTGGACCATAGGTCAGGCATCCATACTGTTAGGGGGTCCTTCCAAACATGACCAGTCTTCCAGAACGTTGACCCATGATAGCATGCGGACCATAGGTCTGGCATCCATACTGTTAGAGGGTCCCTCAGACATGGCAGGGGACAAGAATCTGAATAAGGGGCACGCGAAGTGTGGTAAGTGGAGTGATGGTTTGTTCGAACAGAATCCAACACTCATGAAATTATTCCACCATGGTGAGAATACGCTAGATGGGCGCATTGGTTTGATCATAGATCATTCCTTCTCTCAGATAGGACCTCTCTGGCAAGGGAGTCTGTCGCTTCCCAATATCATCTTGGGGTATCCTGAACCGGTTTAGGGAAGAGTTACGGTCATTTGGTTCCCTACGAGGGGTCCGGCTAGGGGCTGGAAAAGGGAAGAACAAGTTTTATAACTTCTGGGGGCTGGACCCTAGGCAAAATGTCAGGGTATCTCTACGTATCCCATAAGGATGAGAATCAAGCTGTACGTATTTTTGGAGGAACAATTTAATGTCATGTAGGACGAAAAGAAACCTGGTCACGTCGGTACATATCCCACCAAAAAAACTAATCCCACATGAGTCATAATCGATGTGGGAAACAAGAAGTAATGGAGATATTTCCTGACACATGTAGGGGAAGGTTAGGGCGAAGGGACACTCGGTGAATATCATCCCAATGATACTAACATGCACATGTGGCGCACCTAGACGTGCGAAGAGGTAGAGCCAAGTATGTCAGAATTCCACTTGATCATGAGGAAGTGGAAATGGGTGAATAATGATGATCAGAATTTGGATCACAATGATGACGGCATGACGATGGAGGATAACTATTGACCGTGGTGGAAAAACACCATCCAAATCGCATTAGCCTAGAATGGGGATAGACAAATGAGGGTCGACCGTTGACCATGTTCGAAACACGGGACCATGTCACAAATGTCATCGAGAGTCTTTCGGGGCGTTGGCCCAGGACAGTAGGTGGCCCAATGTAGCATGGGACCAGGCCGTTAGGGGGTCCCTTCAGACATGGAAGTGGATGAAGATCCAGATAGCGAGCACACGAAGCTTGGACATGGAACGAGGGGGTGTCCCTGTGAGGGTTCCGCACATCGGGCCCTTTTTCAAAATTCATACGGATACGTTAATGGGAGTATTAGATAGGGGAGTTGAGTCCCTTCCCATAGGGAGATCTTAGTTTAGGGTCGTAGAATTCGGACCATGGATGGGAGAAAGCGCGAGATACTCGTGGCGAGTAATTACAAAGACCTGAGATGAATGAGAACCGGGGACGTGTATGGCGCGGTGAACAAAAAGACATGAATGAGGAAATAACCTCATACCACACTGCCCAACAAACCCCGTGGGAGAGGTTTTAGGTCAAGGGACCGAAAACGAGAGTTGAGCTGGGCCCGGGGCAAAATGCACAGGCGTTCCAACGTACCCCATTGGGATGGGGATCAAGCTACATGTAGTTCTTGAGAGGGTCTTAGTTTAGGGTCTTAGAACTCGGACCATGGATGGAAGTAAACATAGGAGGCACATGGTGGGATAATTACAAATAGCCAATGTGAATAGGAACCAGGGGTTCCAACCACCATGTGTCCCTTGGAGAGGTTTTAGGTCTAGAGACCGAAAGAAAGAGTTAAGTTGGGCCCGAGGCAAAATTCATAGGCATTCCTACGTACCCCATAGGGATGGGGATCAAGCTACACGTAGTTCTTGATATGCACAACGCCGCAATGCAGAAGTGTAAAAGATGAGTGGGGTGCGCGGGTCTAGCCCTCGCACCAAGAGAAGCGGTATTTGATAGATCTTGTTTGTCCTTTAAGGTGGATGGTTTTTTTTGTGAAGCAACAGACCTAGGGTAGCAAGTCCTGGTGCCTCCACAGGAATCAAGCCGTAATAGGCATTGAAAAATTGTATGGCACGTGACCAATACCCAACGTGATTTCTTCTATGACGAGGTCATCACAATGCAGTGCCATTTTTCGTCGTGCGGCCAGGACGATAATGTCACAGTTTAGGGTCATGTGATGAGACCAAGCATGCATTTTAATGTCATCCAGCGCGGATGTAGCAGAGGTGATGCTAGGCAGGGAATGTGCACGGTGTCATGAAACACAATCGAAGTGAATAAGGACATGATCCCACATCATACCGTACGCCACTCCGAGAGGGGGACCTCAAGTTGAGGGGCCTATATAGAGGTAAAAGGTTTGGGGGGAAGAGACTAGCTACCAAAATGGGCTGGACCCAAAGACGAGGCATCCGGGTGGTCCTACGTATCCCATTAGGATGGGAGTCAAGCCACACGTAGTTCTGAGAAGATCTTAGTTTATAGTCTTAGATCTCAGACCATGGATGGGAGAATCTTCTGAGTAAGCACGGACCTCAACCCGATCCCTAAGCCCACGTGAGTTAAACTCGGTGTGGGAAACAAGGGGGAAGATCATTATTGCAATACCCGGAACGTCCATCAAAGGGGGGTCGACAGAGAGCCCTGAAGGACACCTTTAACATGGATTGGTCCCCCTAACGCGTAGATGCGCACTAAGGAATAATATCTAGAGTTTCAAAACTGTACTTGGACACGATTAAGTGAAGGAAGGTGTGAATCGTGTAACCGACATATTGAGCTTAGTGTGGTCGGTGTGGCGATGAAGGATAACCGTTAACCATGACGGAAAAAATAGTTTCTATATCGCATTAGCCTGAAGTGGGAACAACAAACGAGCATCTACCACTGACCATATTCGCAATGCCGGATTTTATCGATTTGTTGTCCAAAACCCTCGGGGGAGTTGGCCCATATCGGTAGGAGAGCCCTTAGGCGTAATATCCAAGCTGTTCTTGGGTGTCCCTCTGGGTTCGAAAGATGATGGAAGCCCTAATAAATGGATACACAATTCCTGAAAAGCGGGTTCGAACGTGTTTGAGTAAAGTACGACATTCCAGGTAATAAACCAGAGTACCCTCTGGCACATTGGAGAACTGCCGAAAAGGGACGAGGAAACAGCATGGGGGGGAGAGGTACATGGAATGGTCTTTACAAGACCGACATGAATTTGGAAATAATCTCATACCATGCCATATACTCCTCTCATGGAGGAATAGTAGGCCAAGGGGCCAAGGTGGGATGGAGACTCCCAAGAGATGAGGCTGGACTCGAAGCCTAGACATTCTGGTGATCCTACGTATCCCATGAGGATGGGAATCAAGCCACACATAGTTCTCAAGATGCAGTTTAATGTCATGCAAGATGAGGAGGAGGGTATGATACCCCCATGCAAGGGAAGTGTATAGTACGACAAACAAACCGACGCGAATGAGGGGATAATCCTACACCACACCATGCCTTCCGGGTATAAGTTGAGGCCAAGGGGCCTGAGGCTGGGCCTCGGCGAGGGGAGTGAGTACGACATGGTAAGCACCCCGACTTGAATGAGGACATAATTCCATACCACGCCATACTCTCCCTATAAGAGAGGACCTGGGCCGGGGGCCCGAAAAAGGCCAAGGGGCCTGCTAGTCGGTGTTTTGGTCAGGAAGGCCTGACCGACTTGCAGTTTAACGTCTTGCAGTAAGGATGAGGAGGGGAGTAGGTTTCCTTAGACAAATGAGGTGTACGGTGTGGCGAGTATCCCAACATAAATGAGGAAATAGTCCCACACCACATCGTACACTCTGGGTAAAAAGTTAGGCAAAGAGGCCCAAGAAGGACAAGGGGCCTGAGGCTGAGCCTTGGTCAGGAAGGCCTGACCAGTTTTCTGTTTAACGTCTTGCAATGAGGACGGGGCCAGGGGCCCAAAAAGGCCAAGGGGCCTGAGGCTGGGCCTCGGTCAGGATGTCCTGACTAACTTGCAGTTTAACGTCTTGTAGTGAGGACAGGGCCAGGGGCCCGAAAAGGCCAAGGGGCCTGAGGCTGGGCCTCAGTCAGGACGACCTGACTAACAAGCAGTTTAACATCTTACAGCAAGGAAGGGGGGGGAGAGATAACTGTATCTGATCTAGGGATTTGTACGGCATGGAAAGTAACCCGATGTGAATGAGGACGTAATCCAATACCATGCCACACATCCCTTATTGTAGAATCGGGGTCGTGGGCCCGACCGTTGGCACCACCCGGAGGGAATTTTGTCGCTTCAGGATGGGGCAGAACGAATCTCTACACTCAATGTTTGGGACATCTCGGGGTGGACCCGAAGATCCAGTACATTGTCGACCATGTTCAAAACATAGCGTCCCTATGTTGACCTGATATGGGAGCAAAAAATGAGCGTCGACCGCTGACCAAATTTGAAACGCGGGACTTGTATCGGCTTGTTGCTCAAAAACCCTCGGGGGCGTTGGCCCGTATCGGTAAGAGATCCCATAGACGTAGTATCCAGTCCGTTCGGGGGGGTCCCTCCTGGTGTTAATAAAGATGTAATCCCAGTCAAGGAGTGGGTGAAGCATAGTTGTACCCATCTACGAAAGAGGCGAACATCTACAGGGAGGGGGACGTACAACCGGGTCGAGGCTGAGTCTACGTAAATTGGGGAAAAAGTGCGCACCCTACCATATGTCTTGACTCGAGGGGAAGATTTTTGCCTTTCGGCTGGGCCAACGGACGAAATGTCCGGGCATTCCTACATATCCCATTAGGATGGGAATCAAGCCATACGTAGTTCTGGAAAGCCATGCAGTTTGACGTCATGCGGTAAAGACGAGGGAGAATAGTATAATGGGTGTGGGCACATGGTGCGACCATTATAATATCCGTATGAGTGGGGCTAAGGAAGCCTATTACACACCATGTGAGGACCCTCTATGGAAACTATACCCAAGGGGGACAATCAAAAGGAAAATCTCGGGATGGGATCAAGACGGGGCGTCTGAGCATTCCTACGTATCCGATGAGGATGGGAATCAAGCCTTATGTAGTTCTAGAAGCGCAGTTTAACGTCGTGTAGGATGAAATGTCGTTTAACTTCATGCAGGATGGGGGACACATCTTGTCGGGGAATACATATGGTATGGAAGGTAACCGGATGTGAATGGGAACATAGTCCCACACCGCACCATACCATCCCACAAGATAGCCTGAGTCGTGGAAGGCCAAGGGGCCTTGGTCAGGAAGGCTTGACCAGTTTGTAGTTTAACGTCTTGCAGTGAGGACGAGGGTGGGGGGAAATAGGATTCCCCTGGATAGAGGAGGTGTAAATCATGGAGAGTAAACCTGACATGAGTGAGGACATAACCCCATGCCACACCGTACAATCCCATAAAAGGGAGCCTGGGTCAGAGGCCTGAGGCTAGGCCTTGGTCAGGGAGGCCTGATCGGCTTGTAGTTTAACGTCGTGCAAGAAGATATGCAGTTTAAGGTCATGAAGGACCATAATGCACAGTTTAGGTTCATGTGAGACCGTACAGTTTAAGGTCGTGCAGGACCATGCAGTTTAAGGTTGTGCAGGACCGTAATGCACAGTTTAGGGTCATGCTATACCGTACAGTTTAAGGTCATGGAGGACCATAAAGTTTAAGGTTGTGCAGGACCGTAATGCACAGTTTAGGGTGATGAGAGACCGTATAGTTTAAGGTCGTGTTGGACCATGCTGTTTAAGGTCGTGCAGGATCGTAAGGCCCAGAAAAAGAGTTGCTTGAGAAACTTGGCGTTGGTGGGAGGAGTTATACGCTCAGCATCCATCGTCACCAAGGAGTATGATTCATTGTGGTAAACCTTATGAATGAGTTAGGGTCCTTACCATTTGGGCTTCATCTTGGGTGGTTTACTACTGGGGATCATCGGCGCTCAGAGGGCCAACACCAGGTCGCCTTGTAGAAAAGAGAGGAGGCGAACCTTCATATTGAAGGCTTTGGATATCTTATTCTGATGCCTTTCTAGATTGTTTAGGGCACACATCCTATTCTCATCCAGTGCTTCCAATTCAGCTAGACGGATTTCTGCCACCATATCTGGCGCCTGCTTGTCATAGACCACAGTGCATAATGGCGGAAGCTAGATCTCGATGGGCAGGACAGCCTCAGTCCCATACACCAGGGAATATGTATTCACCTAGGTGGAATTGCGATTCATCGTCCAATAGGCCCATAGGGCGTTGGGGAGCTTGTTCAGACAAATTTTCTTATTCTGACCAACCATCTTCTGCAGAATGTTAGAGAGGGTTTTGTTAAACGCCTCGATCTTTCCATTTTCCTGTGCAAGATAGAGAGAGGTATGGTTCGAACATATATTTTACTTGGAATACAATTTATGTAGCTCAACTTCTCGGAAGTTGGTGTCGTTATCAGTGAGGAAAATGTGAGGGACTCCAAACCGGTGGATGATATTGGATCTCACAAAATCAATGATGGAACGGGCCTTGACCTCCTTGAGTGGAACTGCCTTCGCCCACTTGGAGAAGAAATCTATAGTAGTCAGGAAGAACCTGCATTGGTGAGCTGTCGCTGGTGGGTATGGTCCCACAACATCGATTCCCCACACGGAAAATGGCCAAGAGTACATGGTGGAGTGGAGAGGCTCTGGCGGCCGATGAAGGAAGTTAGCATGAACATGGAACACGTGTCATCATTTGGAAAACTCAATACAATCATGGATCATAGAGGGCTAGAAGTACCCCAATCTCCGGATCTGATGGGACAACTTGGGCTCAGCTTTGTGGGCACTGCAGGAACCGGCGTGAACCTCCTGCATGACCTGAGAGATCTCAACTCCTTGAATGGAACGGAGGAGAAAACCATCGAAGCTCCTCTTATAGAGGATCTGCTCAAGACTGGGACCACTATGAAGGGTAAACTGCAATGCGCAACATCAGATTATCTCTCACTCAGCCCGATCATCTGGGAGGCAACCATTTTGGAGATACTCGAAAAAGGGTGCCCTCCAGTCGAGAGTGGCCTCGACCACTGCATCTGAAGAACCTGAGGCTCCTGGCATGGAGGATCCGACGGTAAGATGGACTACCTGCAGTTCGTCGTCATCCTTCGCGGTGACGAGGGTAATGACTCTCCGGTGTGCCACATGTATGATGAAATCATCCTGCTCAGGTTCTGCAAGTGATGCAGCTAAGGCAGCCAAAGCATCTGCTCGACCATTCTGTGACCGAGGGACATGGATACCTTCGGTCGAGAAGGAAATTGGGCCATTAGACGGAGGGTGCACTCCAATAATGGCACGAGCTCTAGTTTCCTAATGACATAATTGTCATCGACCTGCTTGATGACTAGTTCTGAATCCCCTTTTACGTGCAAATGGTGCACATCGATCTAAAGGGACATCTCGATGCCGGTGATGAGGGCCTGATACTCTGCCTTGTTGTTGGTGCAGCCTTATGACAACAAGAATGAGTAAGACAGGACATCTTGCGCCAGGGCGATGAAGACAACCCCCAGACCCACTCTGCTGAGCTTTTGATCGTTGAGCCTCCTACCAGTGGGGCTCTGAGAGGCACCATCGAAGTGCATTTGCCAGCATGAGACGACATGATAGACTGAGAGGATTGCCTCATCAGGAAAATCCAAGTCTAAGGATTGTTCCATGGAAGTTGGATGGGAAGCTAGGAAGTCTGCCAATGTTTATCCCTTGACAGCCTTCTGGGGCACGAACCTGATGTCAAACTGCTAGAGGATCACCGCCCACCGTGCTAGTCGGCCAGTCAACATGGGGTGGTTCGGAATGTAATTATGTGGGTCGACCTGAGAGACCAACTGTACCTCATGGTGCTGTAGGTAATGCCGCAATTTCTGGATGGTGAATACGAGCACAAGGAAGCTCTTCTCAATGGGGGAGTATCTGGTCTCCGTATCGAGGAGCATGCAGCTGGGGTAGTAGAGACTATTCTCCGTACCCTCATTGTTGTTCTGGGCGAGAAGTGCACCGAGGGACCGTTCCAGGGCAGTCACGTAAAGGACCAAAAACTTTCCAGGTATGGGTGGCATCAAGACCGGAGGTTGGAGAAGATACTACTTGATTTCCTCAAAGTCGTTCTGACACTATTCATCCCACTCATAGGCAGATCATTCTTCGTGAACCGGGAAAAGGGATTACACTTGCCATCCAGAATCGCAATGAATCGGCGTATATAGGCTAAGTGGACTTGGAGACCTCAGAGCTCCCAAATATTTCTGGGGGGAGGCATCTGGCTGATGGTTATGATTTTCCCTAGGTCGATCTTGATGCCTCGGTACCTGACAACGAAGCCAAGAAACTTCCCGATGGTGACCCCAAAGGCACACTTCAGTGGGTTCATCTTTAGGTGGTGAGAACGGAGGAAGCCAAACACATTCTCAAGGTCCTTGAGATGGTCCTGGCGCTGGAGAGATTTAACCACCAGGTCATCCACAAAGAACTCCACCAATGCCCTATGAATCGTCTTGAATATGCGGTTCATGGCCCGCTGATAACTGGCACCTGCATTTTTCAGGACAAACGACATGACCTGGTAATATAAAGTACCTTGGGGTGCCTTGAAGGTAGTGGAATACTCATCTTCAGGGGCCATCCGGACTTGGTTGTACCCAGAATACCCATCCATGAAGGAGAGGTCTTGGAACCCGGTCATGGTGTCAGTCAACAACTCTGTCACTGGGAGGGGAAAATCATCCTTCGGACAGTGGTGGTTGAGATTGCGGAAGTCAATGCAGACTCTAATCTATCCGTTCTTCTTCCGGATTGGCACAATTTTGGCTAGCCACTTGGGGTACTGGACCTCTTTGACGAAGTTGGATTTGATAAGCTTGTCAACTTCGGCCTCAACCATGGAACTGTGAGAAGGGTGAATCATCCTGGGAGGATGCTTGAATCCACGATGGTTTGTCGGAAGACAAAGGTGGTGGGCGGCTACCTAAGGATCTAGTCATGGAATCTCGCCGTAACTCCAGGAAAACACATCACGGTGCTGCTTGAGAAATTCCATATACTACTGCTTCTCCTCGAGGGGCATGGCGGCACTGACCAAGGTGGGTCTCAGATCTGCCTCGCTACCAAGGTTCACCTATACCAGTTCATCGACTGTGGTAGCAACACCTTCTTCAAGGGTGGGGGGAGTATCCTCTAGATCATCTTCTCCACTTGTGGAGGAATATTTCGTGGAGGTAGTTGCTTCCGAACCACCAGGCTCTGATGGGAGGCTGGTGCCGACCTGAGTGGCAATGGTCATCACATCCGGAGACTCATGCACTACTGAGACCATGGAGATGAAAGAGGTTGATCCAATTCCTTCCGGCCTTCATCCCAAGGGGCCACACTTTATGAAATCAAAGTAGTGGTGGTGCTTCGGCTTGAGCCAGTTGATTCTAGACCAACAGAAGAGACACGTTTTATGTACTGTCGTTTCCATGCACCTGACGCTTCGGTACTGCATAGGGGTAGGAGATTCTGGGATCACCTTATCTTGGTTGGTGTAAGAGTACGAGGTGATTTTCTGCCATCGCTTGGACATGGGAACATTCCTTTCTCTTGCACCCGAAACAACAAAACACTGCCCCATGTCGGGGGTCGTGGCTTCCAACCAATGGATCTGGAAGATTTAGGCATCATCCAGACCTGCCCAAGGATCACTTGCGGCCAGAGCGGGTTCAACCTCACTTGCTAGGATTTTCTTGTCCTTGCTCTTGTAATAGTCAACATCCAGATAACGGGCTTCACAAGAGGCAAAAGCAGATGCATCTCCTAAGAGCATGCCTACTCGACCGTTGAGGGAGTATTTGAGGAATTGGTGATATGACGAATGGACCGCTGCATGCAGATGGATCCATGGCCTTCCCATCAATGCATTGTATGCGGTGTCTTGGGAGACAACCATGAATTCGTTGTTGGCAATGAGACCTCCAAACTGGGTCTTCAAATAGATCTTACTGGATGGAGTCTTCTCGGTCCTATCATATCCCTGAATTTTGAGGTCGTAGGGAGTTAGATCATCCTCTGACAAACCCGGCTTCCGCAGTGTCTGAGTCGGGATCAGGTTGATCCCAGAACCCGTGTCAACGAGGCAGCGGCTGACTTCCACACTGTTGAACTGATCAGTGATGTACATTGGGTAGATGTGCCCCTGTATGGGAGGGTCTTTGACTTCACCGGAGAATGAGATAACTGACTGGAATTCGTCATTTTCAATTACCTCAGTGTGGAAGGCTTCTGGAGCTGCATCCTCTATCTCAAACTAGAGGGGGCTCTTTAGGGCCTCAGTAAGTGCCTCAAACATTTTAGATGACAGGCGAAGAGCCTCAAGGATAAAAATTCTTGCAAGAATGCCGGAAAGGTGCTCCAGAACGTCATACTTCCATGCCAAATGTGAGCTTCTGCCCAGAGGAGGTCGCTCTACAATTGGAGGCACGGAGGGCCCTGCTGGCTGGATCGGTGGCTGGATGGTACTGGGTACATCCCACTGCCTGCTAGTCGAGGCCTGAAGAGTGGCTATTGGATGAAGAACAGACAACTGATACTG
Source organism: Viscum album (assembly GCA_963277665.1). Classification (NCBI taxonomy): domain Eukaryota; kingdom Viridiplantae; phylum Streptophyta; class Magnoliopsida; order Santalales; family Viscaceae; genus Viscum; species Viscum album. The sequence goes on along the minus strand of OY728167.1, from coordinate 856,796,024 downwards.
TCCTTTATGTAGGGCGAGGCTAGCCGTGGTGTGGAAGAGATAGCTCTCCTTGATCTAGTAGGACAAACGGCGGCGGAGGTAGATCTGAGGGAACCAGATGAGGTTGCACATGCTGAGCTCTGCGATGGGCCTACTATCTGGATTAAGTAGTGTGCACGGCCTGTCTGAAAGTACCCAATGATGTACCTTGATGACCCATGTGGCCGTAGTTTCTCTGACATTGACATCGACTGGGGACACTGGGGAGGCTCGCCCACCTTTCCCCCTCGTCGGGAGTCATGTAGGGATTTACCAACTCCACGGTATTAACCGAAGTGTACCCCTAACTGTTTCTTGATGAATCATCCACCACTGGGCAACTTCTGGGAGGAACACCCATTTCAGGGGGCATAAAGTCACCAAGAGTGCGGGATGATGACGATAGTGGGGGATCATGATTCTTCTTCTTACGTCGCTGTAGCTTAATCTTTTGAGAAGAGGCCAACTGAGATGACGACACAGAGGTATCGGATGCTTCCTCTGAAGGATCCAGCTGATTCAAGAGTGCCCGAATGATACCATGGGCATGAGCGACTGTTTTACGAGCCATCCAGTCATCGTACATCTGGGACCCGTGGTTGGGAACCTGCTACCACTCTTCTTCGTCGTCACTACCGCTTTCTGATCTGATAAAAACACCTGATACTTGTGTTGGATCCGGGCCTAGCCTAACTATGTTGTTGTTGACCTGGTCTTGGAGCCAGTATTTAAAAACAAAGCACTTCTTGAGGGTATTCCCCAGGATCCGATGATAGGGGTAGTAGTTGGGGCGATTGGTAAGATTCCCCTCTGTCGGCCTTCTGCACTCAGGTAGGCGCACAATCCCCTGATCTAAGGAACTTCGGAAGTAACCGAGGACCTGATTCTTGTTGAAAGAGTAAGAATGGTGCCTTCTTTACAGAAAGGGAGCTTTGGGAGCCTGGACCTGACGAGGGGCCTGCCAAGGAGGCGGTTCGTGATTGTCCCGCCTAGTAGGTGGTAGCGCATTGCGCAGGGGAAACTCTCGGTTCTGAGGCGGTCGCTGCTGGGCAGGAGGCTGTGCTTGAGGTGGAGGGACTCTATGAGGTTGCAGATTTGGTGCTACTGGTAGTTACTCTAGCTGCCTTGGGGCCTCTATTTGGGCCACCGTAGTGGGCTCGGCTCTGGCCCTCCTTGCTGGTATCATAGGGGGCGGAAGATACACTTGACTAGCCTATTGCAGAGCTTCCTTGAGGCGCTGGGCCTTATCTGAGAATTCTCGGAACCCTCCAGGATAGTTCTGGGTGATCAGGGAAGGTACCAACTCTGTTTTAACATTCCCTATGCACATCGTCTGTAATTTCTCATGAGTCAGTGGCATGTCGAGAGAGTATGTAAGCTCCTTCCACCAGGAGATAAAGTCTGCAACTCGCTCATCAGGTCATTGTTTACGCTTGAAGAGGTCTGTGATGCTGGTCTTCCGTGTGGTGGAGCTGAACTGGTATAGGAACTTCCGGCGGAGATCCTCCTATCCAGTCACCGATCCGATAGGGAGCTGGCTGTACAAGACGAATGTAGGGCCCTCCAATATCTGCACGAAACATCGGAGCTTGGCAGCTTCTTACTACGCCAGGGTTCCCAACATTGGGCCACACCTGGAAGAAAAGGGGGCCAAGTGATACTGTGGGTCCCATGTCCCATTGAAGGGCGAGAAAGTGGGGTTCCCAAAACCTGGAGGTGCAGACATATCATCCACCCATGCAGGATACGGCTTTCCATCTGGTGGGACTACCACCTGTCACATTTCCAACGCCACGAGACAGGCAATGAGTACCATTATAAGATCATCCAGGTGGGGGTCACTCTCTTGACGGAGATCCCTAATCATGAGTGTGTTGTCAGGCTCTTCGACACGATAGCCGGCTCCAGCAGCTCGTGGAGTGACTGGCGGAATGGCCTGTGGGATGGCTGGGGGAACCTGGGCTGGATTCCTCGAATTGCCTCACCATCCAGGAGGGTTTGGCGAGATGTATCGCGCCCTCATGCCGTGAGTTCTGGATTCTTCCCTATCTGTGGGAGTAGCATGATCAGGGTTAACCGAAGGCATCTCGCATGGGGAAAATTGTTCCTGCACCTGCTTCCCCGTCTTGGGATCACCATAGTTGGGTCGCCTCTCGATAGCACACTCAGCCAGGAGTTCGTCGACTAACCTCTTCTGCTCGGTGATCTGTTGGCGCAATGCGGCCTTTTCGGGGTCTTCATCTGTCTTCTACACTAAGGCGGATGGGTCAGAGTGCCTAACAATTCCGACGTTCTCCTTACCCTTACCGGCCATACGACTGGGTACCAGTGACTCAGTGGGTACAGGGATGCCTAGAAGGTTCCTCTGCTGCCGGGTAATCCTCCCTGTTGGGTTCAGCAGTGGTGGAACACCCTCAGGGGGTAAGTCTCCATCGAGAAACTCCAGCTCGTCTTCTTTTTCCACTATGTCAGCCATGTGGACTGCAACCCTTCTTGAGGGAATGTCCTCAATGTCGCATAACGAATCGGGCTACCGCCTAATAGGACTGAAGAGGAGGGCGTCATACTGTCCCCAACCATGGACATGCACATGGGTGGTAGCTTCCCTAATGATTCTTTGGAGTACATTGAAACTCTGAACACATTTCCATTGAAGGGTGCTCTGGCGGCTTGGAGATTCAGGGTGCTGGGCCATAGGGAGTGCGGCCAAATCCACCAGATGGCATTGCTCACCAATTTCTTCAAAGAACTCTCGGATCCTGGGGTACACCACCCACTCATAATGAAGGTGGAAGTGTGTCTCCCATAGGGTGTGGCAAAAGCACCCTACTTCCTCTAGGGTAAGGGACTCTGGAGCACAAAAGATCGACGATGCCGTCAGCCATAACTTCTTCAGGAAATGATCTGCAGCAAGAATGTTCCAGAAGCTCCTAGGCTGGGATTCAGGGTCTGGCCTCATATTGCCCCACTTGTCAACTGGGGCGGTTGAGGAACCGGTAGAGGTACCGAGGCGGACCGCCTAGACAATAGGATAGGCGGCGGAGAATACGGTGAACGAGCTGACTGGACGCCAAACTCCGGGCCATCCTCCGAAGAGTGGGGTGACCTAACCATAATGTCGCGATATGACGGGCTGACCATCACACCTTTTGTTTCATGGATTGCAGTCACCGGCTATGGGTCACGCCGTTGCTCTGCCGCCGTTGGTCCCCAGAATAGCTCTCTGTGATATCTGGTAGAGGTAGAGAGCGCTTCCGGTGACGACGGTGGTGATTGCATGGTCAGAACCTATGGGATTTCGATAATTTCCTCCTCCTGGATATACCTGCGAAGAGAAGTGGGAATCCGGTGGACTTCACATTCTGGGAGAATGAGGCTGACATGCCTTGTTCCTGCCCCGGTCCGTGACACGGAGGAGTGGGGAGAAGGCTCCATCGCTGAGTCGCATGTCACTTTAGAATCTGAGAAGCGGTATGGTTTGATCTCCACCCAGGCCTTCCCAGTATTCTTCTTGTGGTGGCGAAGACCTTCTCTCCTGCCCCTGGATGGCTCTACGGGACAAGACTGATTCTCGACATGTAGTTGTGGGGCCGTGCTGACGTCGTGGCGGAGAGGACTTCCGCTTGAGACGGTCTGGGCAAGAGGGGCACCGAGGAATATGTAGAAGGGTACATGGGTAGGAACTCCATGAACAACACTCGTGTTGGTGGAACCTCTGTTGGAACTAGCGGGAGCATGGGGAAGACCTCCATGCTTGACGCGGGTGGAGCGAGGCTGAAGTTCGCCCCTCGGGTTTCCAGGGCGAGGAGGACCTTCTCCAGTTGCAGAGAGGATGTAGGAAGGATCCCCATGTTGGAGAGGGACCAGATGGGAAATACCTTCATATCTATGGTCGGGGGAAGGAGAAGGAACTCCATTCACAATGTGGTGGGCACGGGAGTGGCTTCTGCACCGAGTATCACTGTCGTGGGGCAGGTCTTCATTCAGGATGGGGGTAGCGCGAGGCATACTGCCATGAAGAGCTTCATAGTGGGAAAGGCCCATGCTCTGTGGAGTGGTGGTACGGGGAGGGCCTCTATACTGGGTGACGTTACCGCGAATTGGTTTGCGGTGATCATCACTCGGGTCTGCGACCCGGAGAGTCAACCCATCCTGTCCATGGGTCGGTTGGGGCCTTGATCTTGGTCAGGCGTTTGAGAGACCCTTCTCAGTGCGTGTAGAGGATTCGTGATGCACGTTGGTGGTGGGTCGGGCCACAGTAGCTGTTGACAATAACGTCACTTGACGAGCGTCTTCGACTCGAGCACGGAACTGGCGTCGGGTCAGACGAGCCGGTGTAGGCGGTGTAGGGGCGTAGCCTCCCTGATCCTCTGGCTAAGCTAGATGGTTGCGCTGATGCGGCCGGGAGGGGGCCCTTGCCTGGATTACTTGGACCGGGGCCCTAGCCGGGCTGATCCGGACATCACCCACCTCATCAGCATAAGGCAGGGAGTCGTCGATGTGTTCCAGGGATAGTCTCTTGAAACGATTGAACGTTGGGGTGGGGAGCAGGGGCTCCCTACACGGCCCTCGATGGTGGCATTGACAAAGGGGCTTGGACGCCTCCAGGTACAAGCAGGCCATATCCCGAGTTGGGATGACCCCTTCCTCCTCGTACTTACGTACAGGGTCGTTGATCCCCCTATGTTGGATAATCTCTAACAGATAAAGGGGACGTGGTCATTCCACATTCATGGGTGTAGATTCCGTGGTGGCGATAGTGGAGCCACGCGGAGCAGCCATGCTATTATTTCCCCTGTCCCTACGTAGGCGGGTGGGCGGCGATCGAGTTCCGGCAGCAACAACCTGATTCATGAGAAGCAGGGAGGTTAACTCATCAACACCGCGAGGAAAATAGATCGACAACCAGTGCCCCAGCGTCATTCCATATTCCGTGATCGATGAGAGGAATCCCCGCCAACATGTTGTATAATGGAATTCCCCACGTTCCACTACCCCAAATTCCGGTGAGTTTCACGACAGGCCCGCTATTTGCTTAGCGGGGCTCGGTGCCGGATATCTGAATCTGGTAACACGTCAATCTAATAATGTCTCGAGCGCTACTAATCTCCATATTGAGGAGAATAATTTCATGTTGGGTTCACCATTTCTGTTTCCCATGCTTTCTCCGGGGCGCGCGCGTCCATCCGCTTGGGCGCGATGGGTGGCTTTTCTTGTTGCCCCGCATTCCCGCATTCCAAAGGCGGGTGACACACGCTCCTTGTTCAGGGACGTCTGCTCTTAGATCGAAATGGGATGATGGGATGTAATTTCTTCCTTCCGTGAATTCCTCCTCAGAGTTCTTCACCTAGTCCGGGTCTCCCTCATAGATTTAATACGTTGTTCGTGAAACTCTTCCCAGTGCCATCTTTTCATGGACACCGGTTAATTACACTGCTTCTGTCAGGACATTCCAAAGGGTTCGGTCAGGGCAACAACCTTCAGTTGGGGAAGTAGTCAAGTCGAGGCATCATTAACGTGTCTGAATGCTGGGGGATTGGCGTTTCTGTTGTTGGTCCCTTATTATAGGGCTTCTCAAGGGTGCAGAAGCCCGAGGAATCCCACATCGAATGCGGGGAATTTTATGCCATATGAATGTATCTGAGGTTTTCCTCAGATTCCCATGTTTAACACAGGGTATGTCGCATGTTTAACATCCAACAGGGACGAGGGATGATCAGAAAACTAACTGGAGTGGATTAGATTGATGAACCCCCTAGAGGGAACACCGATGTTGGGGCCAGAATGTGGGCGGATTCCCGAATGCTATGGAAGGGAATAGGGTGGCATGATCACACTGGGATGTGGTGTCCTGGGTAAGAATCAGGGTGGATGAGATGGGGTCGTCATGGAGGTGACGGCGATGATGGACTTGAGCCTCGAAGAGACTTCCTACGTATCCCCATGGCAGGGAATCAAATTCTGCGTAGTTCGGTATGGAATGGGGCTTACACACTGAGGCGGCCCATGGATATGGGGTCGGTGAACCGACATGATGGGACCAGGTGTCCAGGTGGGCTTGAACCTTGTGGAGGCTTCCTACGTACCATTCCTTGACATGGATCAGATACCACGTAGTTCAGTTTGGACGCCGGAGGGCCGACGTGAAGGGGACCAGGGGTCCAGGTGGGCTTATACCTCGTGGAGGATTCCTACATACCATGCCTTACCACAGATCAAAGTCCACGTAGTTCAGGTTGGACACCGTAGGGCCGAAGTGAAGGGGACCAAGGGTCCAGGTGGGATTGTACCTGGTGGAGGCTTCCTACGTACAATGCCTTGACATGGATCAATAACCACGTAGTTCAGGTTGGTCACAATGGCTAACCACTGGACTGGGAGGTAGTTTAGCGTCTTGCGGGATGGGTGCGTGTCGGGGAACCGACGTGGAGAAGGACCTTGGTCTAGATGGTGTGGGGATTACCCTCTAGGCTGCCTCGGTGCTGGTGAACCGACCTGAAGGAGGTCGGAGTGACCAATTGGTGGTGGGCTTGAACCTCGTGGAGGATTCCTACGTACCATGCCTTAGCATTGATCAAAGTCCACAAAGTTCATATGGGATTTCTTCGGCGAACCAACATGAAGGTGATCTCGGGGGGTCTACTGGTGGTGGTCTTGAACCTCGTGGTGGATTCCTACGTACCATGCCTTCGCACGGATCAAAGTACTCGTAGTTCATGATGGTCACAACAGCTTACCGCTGGACCGAAATGCAGTTTAACGTCATATGGGACGAGGGTGAACCCTGGCATGAATAAATGATGGGTGGTTGGCTTGATCCTCAGGGAGGCTTCCTACATACCATAACTTAGCATGAATCAAAGACCACTTAGTTCCGTTGTGCAGTTTAACATGATGCTAGATGGGGGCATATTGTTTAACGTCATGCTGGACGAGGGTGGAACTCGACGTGAAAGAACGACCGAGTGGTGGGATTCAACCTCATGGAGGCTTCTTATGTACCATGCCTTAACATGGATCAAAGTCCCCATAGTTCCCTATATGTGGGGGTCAGGGTCAGTGCTTACTCTAAGATCACGTGAGTCATGCTCGGTGTGAGAAACAAGAGGTTTCAGGGACCTGACGATCATGTCACAAAGGGTGCGTCCGTGGGAAACGAAGAGGGGCTTATGCATTAGGCGGCCCATGGTGTCGGGACTTACTTCAGGATGGAGGCCCAGGGTGCAAAAAGGCGCAGCAGGAGAGTGATTTGGGACTGAACAGAGGAGATGCCTCGTTCCCTATCACACCCCCTAGCCTTGGCAGTGGGGAAGTACAGAGGTGCATGGGTGCAACCATTCGCCAGAGAGGCTAGGGGCTTACGCTCTAAGGCAGCCCTTCCCTCACAGACAAACGCCACTCCAGAAGAGAGGATCTCATTCCATGTGAGGTAGATTCCATTCTTGTGGAGACGAGCATCTTAAAGAATGTCCGAGATGGGGGGACCCTACATGCGAAGCACGGGGTCAGATCATAGTTTAACGTCATGTGTTGAGGATGAGGTGCTTGGCAGTTTAACGTCCTGCAGCTCGGACGAGGTGGGCTTGCTTCGCACCCCTAGGACTTACGTAACCGTTACCCTCTACTCCTTGTGGGAGGGAAGGCATTAGCAAGGCCATATAGAAGGGGGACCCTGCATACGAAGCATGGGGTCAGATCACAGTTTAATGTCATGTATTGAGGATGTGGTGCTTGGCATTTTAACGTCCTGCAGCTCAGACGAGGTGGGATTGCTCTGCACCCCTAGGAATTACATAACTGGTACCCTCTTCTCCTTGTGGGAGGGAAGGCATCGAAAAGGCCATATAGAAGGGGGTCGCAGAGCGAAACATCGAGGGGTCCACGTTAGCGTGGCTATGAGAAGAAGAAATATCCATTAGCGTGCCTATGCGAAGATGCATTAGGCAAAGCAAAGCTATGGGTGGTTTCTTCTAGGGGACATTAAAATCACATCGTGCAAGCCTGGAGGGCCGTATGGGAAGAGGATTTGCCAAGCAGAGGGGTACACAGGAAGGGGCCTTATAGGACTCAGTTACTCTGCGTAGTGGAAGACACTTGTGAAGGGGTGTGCTTCGCAAAGTGGAGTTCCTTAGCCTTAGCATGGGGAAAAGGGGAGAGTGGGAGGTTCGTCACGAAGTGGAAGGGTGTTCAAGGAACACAGCCTCGTGAAGCAGGACTGCCTCACGAAGTAAGGTGCTGCTCAATAATGTGTTTCACAAAGTACAGTGATCCTGCCTTGGCATACGGATCACATGTACCAGATGGGTTTTTCGCGAAGCATGAACGCTCCGTGGCCGCCTGGGTCCCCTTGGGGATCCCCTTCCTTCGCTAATTCCCTTAGGCTTTGCGAAGGGCAACCCTTTCGGAAGAGGGGATCAAGACGAGACAAGGAGAAAGCATCTCGCGATGCAAAAATACCTCATGGAGCTCAAAATTCCCGGGGCGAAGGGTGCTTCTCAATTCGGGAGCTGAGAAGCCGAAAGGTTGGATTGTCCATTCATAGGGCTCAGGTGGAGCCCTGTATTTATAGGCAAGGGGCACCGCGAAGCAGAGCTCACGCGGCGCGAAGGGGCTGCGGTTGCTTCGCGGCGGTTCGCGAACGTCAACCAGGTTCACAGAGGGTTACCGCCTCCTCTACTTTGCGGCGGGCTCGTGAATGTCAGGGAGTTCGTGGAGTGTTACCGCCTCCGTTTCTTCGTGGTGGCCTCACAAACTTCAGGGCGTTCACGGAGGGTTATTGCCTCAGGGGATTCGTTGCGGGCTCGCGAACGTCAAGGCGTTCGCGGAGTTTTACCGCCTCCTCTGCTTTGCAGCGGCCGTGTTGCTCGGGGGTCCTCTGCATGGGCGCTTCGCATGGTAGCACGCGGGCTTCTTTTTCTTCTTCTCTTTGCGTCAAATATTTTGGCACCAATAGTAGCATTGATAGAGTTTATGTAGCATTTTTAGTGTTTATGTAGCATTTTTAGGGTTTAGTTAGAGGTTTTAGGTTTTATGTATCATTTTTAGGGTTTATGTAATGTTTTTAAGGTTTATGTAGCGTGTTTAGGGTATATGTTTTATGTAGCATTTTTAGGGTTTATGTTGCATTTTCTGCGTTTATGTAGTGTTTTAAGGGGTGCTGTAGTGTTTATGTTACATTTTTAGGGTTTATGTGACGTTTTAAGGGTTCATGGATTTTTTTGGGTTTATATCGTGTTTTTAGGTTTTAAGTATCATTTTTTAATGTTTATGTTGCGTTTTTAGTGTTTATGTTGTGTTTTTAGGGTTTATGTTATAGTTCTAGGGTGTATTTAGTGCTTTTAGGGTTTATGTAGTGTTTTTTGGGTTTATGTTGCGTTTTTTGGTTTATGTTGGGTTTTTAGGGTTTTTCCCGAATCTTTTAGGTTGTATGTCACCTTTTTAGGGTTTATGTATCTATTTGAAGACTTTTTTAGGGTTTTATTGGTTTTTTATGGTTTGTAGTGTTTTTTTTTGGGTTTTTAAGGGTTATTAATGGGTGTTTAGGGTTTTTATGGTATCTAATGGATTTTTAATAGTTTTTTGGGTGATTTTATAGGTTTATTTGTTTTTTTGGGGTTTATAATGGTTTTTAGGGTTTTTAGTGTGTTTTAAGGTTTTTTTGGGTATTTTAGCAGTTTTAGGGTTTATTTAAGGTGTTTTAGCATTTTTGGGTTCTTTAGGGTTTTTTAGTGTTCTTTAGAGTTTAATATGGTTCTTTAGAGTTTATTAGGGTTCTTTAAGTTTGATTATTGTTCTTAAGGATTTGTTACAGTTTATTAGAATTTTTAATTGTTTATTAGGGTTTTATTGGGATTTTGTCTGCAATAATAGCATTTTCTAGGGTTTATCAACCCTTTTTAGGGTTATTTCAGATTTATTCAGGTTTATTATGGTATATTTTATTTATTATGGTTTAGTAACATGTATTTGGGTTTATTACGATTTATTAGGGGTTATTATGATTTGTTAGGATTTATTGCGGTTTAGTAGCGGTTTGTTATGGTTTGTTTCAGTTTTTTACGATTTATTTGTCATGTTCAGGATTTGTTACGATTTATTTGGGGTTGTTAGGGTTTGTTACGATTTATTATGGGGTTATTAGGGTTTGTTAGGGGTTTCAAGGTTTAATTGTTAGTTTTAGGGGTTATTAGGGATTTTTAGGGTTTATTAGGGTTTGTTAGGGTTTATTACAGGTTATTACGATTTATTAGTGTTTATTAGGGTTTTTCGGGTTTAATAGTGGGTTTAAGGGGTTATTAGGGTTTATTAGTGGTTCTTAGGGGCAATTAGTGGTTTTTAGGGTTTGTTAGGTTTTGTTATGGTTTATAGGGTTTGTTACGGTTTGTTTGAGTTGTTTGGGGTTTTATACGTTTTTTTGGGTTTTATGGGTGTGTTTTGATTTTTTATGCTTTGTTAGTGTTATTTTAGAATTTTTGGGGTTTTGTTACGTTTTTTTTGGGTTTTGAATCATTTTTTGGTTTTTTATAGCAAGTTTTAGGGTTTATGTACCATTGTTAGTTGCTTTAGTGGTTCTTTATGGGTTTGTTAGGGGTATATTAGGGTTTAATTTTTTATATTATTGTATATTAGGGTTTAATATTTTTGAGGGTTTTGAAGCATCTTTAGGGATTTTGTAGCATTTTTTAGGGTTTTTGTAGCATTGTTAGAGTTTATGTAGCCTTTTTAGTGTTTATGTAGCATTTTTAGTGTTTAGTTAGTGGTTTTAGGTTTTATGTATCATTTTTAGGGTTTATGTAATGTTTTTAAGGTTTATGTAGCATGCTTAGGGTTTAGGTTTTATGTAGAATTTTTTATGGTTTATGTTGCGTTTTTGGGGTTTATGTAGCATTTTAGGGGTGATGTAGCGTTTATGATGCGTTTTTCATGGTTTATGTAACGTTTTTAGGGTTCATGGAGTGTTTTTAAGGTTTATATTGTGTTTTTATGTTTTATGTAGCATTTTTTTAATGTTTATGTTGCATTTTAAGGGTTAAAGTTGTGTTTTTTAGGGTTTATGTTACAAATCTAGGGTTTATTTAGTGATTTTAGGGTTTATGTAGTGTTTTTTGGGTTTATATTGCATTTTTTGGTTTATTTTGTGTTTTAGGGTTTTTGTTGCATTTTTTAAGGTTTATGTAACATTTTTAGGGTTTGTGTATCTATTTGAACCCTTTTTAAGGGTTTTAATGGTTTTTTTATGGATTGTAGTGTTTTTAGGGTTTTTAAGGGTTGTTAACATGTGTTTATTGTTTTTATGGTATCTGATGGGTTTTTAATGGTTTTTGGGGGTTTTATGGGTTTATTTCTTTTGGGATTGATAGGGGTTGTTAGGGTTTTTTAGTATGTATTAGGGTTTGTTTGGGTATTGTAGAAGTTTTTAGGGTTTATTTAATATATTTTACCATTTTTTGGGTTCTTTAGGGTTTTAAGTGTTCTTTAGAGTTTAATATGGTTCTTTAGGGTTTATTAGGGTTCCTAAGGGTTTATTATTGTTCTTTAGGATTTTTTACAGTTTACTAGCATTTTTTATCGTATATTAGGGTTTTATTGGGCTTTTGTAGGCATTAATTGATTTTTCTAGGGGTTATCTACCTTTTTAGGGTTATTTAGTAATTATTAGGGTTTATTTGGGTTTATTTTATTTTTTAGGGTTTTGTAACGTGTATTTGGGTTTATTACGATTTATTAGGGTTTAATATGATTTTTATGGTTTATTACCGTTTATTAGGGGTTTGTTATGGTTTTTTTAAGATTGTTATGATTTATGTAGCATTATTAGGATATGTTACGATTTATATGGGGTTGTTAGGGTTTGTTACAATTTATTTTGGGGTTATTAGGGTTTGTTAGGTTTTATTAGTGGGTTGTAGGGTTTTGTAGGCTATTATTTGGAGGTTTTTGTAGCCTTTTGTCCGGTTTGTTACAGTTTTTAGTGATTATTATGGTTTATTATGGTGTAATGTTGTTTTTTATAGTATATTAGGGGTTTTAGGGATTTTGTAGCGTTTATTAGGGTCTAATAGAGTTTTTTGGGTGTATTACAGGTTATTAGGATTTATTGGTGTTTATTAGGGTTTTTATGGTTTAATAATGGGTTTTAGTGGTTATTAGGGTTTATTAGTGGTTCTTAGGGTTTATTAGTGGTTGTTAGGGTTTTTTCGGTTTTGTTTGTGTTTTTGGGGTTCGTTACGGTTTGTTTGAATTATTTGGGGTTTTATGCAATTTTTTGGGTTTTATGGGTGTGTTTGGATTTTGTATGCTTTGTTAGGGCTATTTTAGCATTTTGGGGGTTTTTTTGCATTTTGTAGGTTTTGAATCATTTTTTGGATTTTTGTAGCAATTGATATGGTTTATGTAGCGTTGTTAGTGGCTTTAGTGGTTCTTTAGGGGTTTATTAGTGTTTAATTTTTTATATTATGATATATTAGGGTTTAATATTTTTGGGTGTTTTTAAGCGTATTTTGGGTTTGTGTAGCATTTTTTAGGGTTTTTGTAGCGTTGATAGAGTTTATGTAGCATTTTTAGTGCTTTTGTAGCATTTTAGGGTTTAGTTAGCGGTTTTAGGTATTATATATCATTTTTAGGGTTTATGTAATGTTTTTAAGGTTTATGTAGCGTGTTTAGGGTTTAGGTTTTATGTAGCATTTTTTAGGGTTTGTGTTGTGTTTTCTAGGTTTATGTAGCATTTTTATGGGTGATGTAGTGTTTTTGTTGCATTTTTTAGGGTTTATGTAACGTTTTTAGGGTTCATGTTGTGTGTTCAGGGTTTATATTGTGTTTTTAGGTTTTATGTAGTGTTTTTTAATGTTTATGTTTCATTTTTAGGGTTTATATTGTGTTTTTAGGGTTTATGTTACAGTTCTAGGGTTTATATAGTACATTTTGGGTTTATGTAGTATTTTTTGTTTTTATGTTGTGTTTTTTGGTTTACGATGTGTTTTTAGGGTTTTTGTTGCATTTTTAGGGTTTATGTAACGTTTTTAGGGTTTATGTATCTATTTGAAGCTTTTTTTAGGGTTTTAATGGTTTTTTATGGTTTGTAGTTTTTTTAGGAGTTTTAAGGGTTGTTAATGGGTGTTTACGGTTTTGTATGGTATCATATAGATTTTTTGGGTTTTGGGGGTTGCATGGGTTTATTTGTTTTTTTGGGATTGATAGGGTTTTTAGGGTTTTTAGTGTGTTTTAGTGTTTATATGGGTATTGTAGCAGTTTTTAGGGTTTATATAATGTGTTTTCGCATTTTTTGGGTTCTTTAGGGTTTTTAGTGTTCTTTAGAGTTTAATATGGTTCTTTATGGTTTATTGCTGTTATTTAGGGTTTATTACTATTCTTTAGGATTTGTTACAGTTTATTAGCATTTTTTATTGTATATTAGTGTTTTATTGGGCTTTTGTAGGCATTAATAGATTTTTCTAGGGTTTATCAACCTTTTTAGAGTTATTTAGGATTTATTAGGGTTTATTATGGTTTATTTTTTTTTATTAGGGTTTATTAACGTGTATTTGGGTTTATTACAATTTATTAGGGTTTATTATGTTTTGTTAGGGTTTATTGGGGTTTATTAGGGGTTTGTTATGGTTTGTTTCAGTTTGTTACGATTTATTTGGCGTTTTTAGGCTTTATTATGATTTATTTGGGGTTGTTAGGGTTTTTTATGATTTATTTTGGGGTTATTTGGGTTTTTTAGGGTTTATTAGTGGGTTGTAATGTTTTGTAGGCTATTATTTAATGGTTTTTTTATATTATTTTTGTTTATTGGGGTTTAGTTGGGTTTTATTAGGTTTTGTTATGGTCTGTCAGGGTTTATTAGGGTAGAGAAGGTATTTTTAGGGTTTTATTATGGATTTATTAGGGTTTATTAGTTTTTATTAGGGCTTATTAGGGATTTGTAGGGTTTATTAGGGTTTGATAGGGGTTTATTAGTTTTTTTCATTTATTAGGTTATATTAGTGTTTGTTAGGTGTTTTTAGATTATATAGGATGTTTTTATTGTTTGTGAGTGTTTTGTTTTTGTTTGTGAGTGTTTTTAGGGTTTATTTGGTTATATTATAGTTTATTATGGTTTATTAGGGTTTCTAGGGATTTTTAAGTTATATTATCATTTCTTGTCTTTATTAGGTTATATTAGTGTTTTTTGGTCTTTTTAGGTAATATATAACGCTTTTATTGTTTGTGATCATTTTTTATTGTTTTTTTTTTTGCGTTTTTAGGGTTTATTAGGTTATATTAGAGTTTATCATGGTTTCTAGGGATTTTTTAATGTATAATAGCATTTTTTTTCTTTGTTAGGGTTTTGTATGGTTTTATTAGGGGTTATTATGGTGTTTTATGGTTTTTTAGGGTTGAGTGAGGTTTATTTTGCTTTATATATGGTTTATTATGGCTTTTTAGGGTTTTTTAGTGTTTATTAGTGTCTATTAGGGTTGGTTAGGGTTGTTTAGGTTTTCTTAACATGTTTTTAGGGTTTATTAGGTTTTATTATCATTTATCAGGGTTTATTATGTATTTTTTGGGTTTTTATTAGGGTTGAGTAGAGTTTCTTAGGGTTTTTTGGGATTATAAGGTGTTTTAAGGATTATTAGAGTTTATTAGGGGTTTATTAGGGTTTAATTTATAATATTAGGGTATATTAGGGTTTAATATCTTTGAGGGTTTTAAAGCATCATTAGGGGTTTTAGCAATTTTTAGGGTTTGTGTAGAGTTGTTTGTGTTTATGTAGTATGTTTTGTGTTTATGTGGCATTTTCGGGTTTAGTTAGCAGTTTTAGATTTCATGTATCATTTTTAGGGTTTATGTAACGTTTTTAGGGTTTATGTAGCATGTTTAGGGTTTAGGTTTTCTGTAGCATTTTTTAGGATTTATGTTGCGTTTTCTGGGTTTATGTAGCATTTTTAGGGGCGATGTAGCATTTATGTTGCATTTTTAGGGTTTATGTAACATTTTTAGGGTTCATGTAGTGTTTTTAGGGAAAGGAAGATATGAGGGCCAGGTTGTTCCTGACCTCCCTAATTTTATAATGAAAAAAGACGTGGTAGACAAGGGAGGGGAGGGGTCAAACGTCCCGCACCCAAAACCCTTAACGACCCCAAAAAAATCAAGAAAAAACAAATAGAAAAGGTCTAAATGAAAATTCACGCAAAAAAAAGAGCGTCAGTCAATATCACCACCAAAATAATCCAACACCGCATCACGCGTCCTCCCATCCATAGGGGTCCCCGTCTGCACCATACCCAGAGGAGGAATCTGAGTCCACCATCTCACATTCAGATGACTCATACTGTTTGAGGAAGTTAGTGCAATAACTCCTGAGTCACCTCTTTTCCAGCTTCCTATCCGCTTAGTCCTCGGAAAGGTTATCCTTCACAACTTTGGAAGCCTTCGAGGAGGCCCTTGTTGCCATTGGTTTTGGAAGGGATGAAAAGACTCTCCTTTCCCTTCTCTTGGTAGGAAAAACACTTCCCCTCCTCCTATTGTAAAGGGCATCATTAGCACTCACTACCTTGGGGCTCCCCTCCTACCAAGAACCAACAACCACGGGATCAGACACTCCTCTTGGATCCGAGTCAGGATGGACGGTTCCATCCATAAAGGTCCTCCTCCTCTAATTCATAGGTGTGCTCACATCAATGAATTCATAGCGGTCCCCAAAGACAAAATCATATTTAACATCCTCATAAATGTTATCGCAGTCAAAACTCACCTTCAGTTTGGGCTACTGCTGAATCTCACGTCGGTGTTAATCAAGGGAAATTTTGTAACCATCCAGCACGATCTTATCTACGAGTTCAACATAGGGAGGTATCTTTTAATGTTTATCTTTCATTTTAGGGTTTATGTTACATTTATAGGGTTTATGTAGTGATTTTAGGGTTTTTGTAGCATTTTTAGGGTTTATGTTGCATTTCTTGGTTTATGTTTCATTTTTAGGGTTTTGTTGCATTTTAAGGGTTTATGTAACAATTTTAGAGTTTATGTATCAATTTTAATCCTTTTTTAGTGTTTTAATGGTTGCTTGTGGTTTGTATATTTTTATGGGTTTTTAGGGTTGGTTATGGGTGTTTATGGGTTTTTATGGTATCTGATGGCTTTTTAATGGTTATTTGGGGGGGGGTATGGATTTATTTGTTTTTTTGGGATTGATAGGGGTTTTATGGGTTTTAGTGTGTTTTAGGGTTTGTTCAGGTATTGTAGCAGTTGTTAGGGTTTATATATTGGGTTTTATAATTTTTTTGGGTTCTTTAGGGTTTTTTAGTGTTCATTAGAGTTTAATATGGTTCATTAGGGTTGTTTTGTGTTCATTAGAGTTTAATACGATTCTTTAGGGTTTATTAGGGTTCTTTTGGGTTTATTAGTGTTCTTTAGGATTTATTATAGTTTATTAGCATTTTTATTGTATATTAGGGTATTATTGGGCTTTTGTAGGCATTAATAGCCTTTTCTAGGGTTTATGAACTTGTTTTAGGGTTATTTAGGATTTATTAGTGTTTATTAGGGTTTATTTTATTTATTAGGGTTTAGTAATGTGTATGTGGGTTTATTACGATTTATTCGGGTATATTATGATTTATTAGGGTTTATTGCAGTTTATTAGGGGTTTGTTATGGTTTATTTCAGTTTGTTATGATTTTTTTGGCGTTGTTAGGATTTGATAAGATTTTTTTGGGGTTGTTAGGGTTTGTTATGATTTATTTTGGGGTTATTAGGGTTTGTTAGGGTTTATTAGTGGGTGGTAGGGTTTTGTAGGATATTATTTGTAGGTTTTCTAGCATTTTGTCATGTTTGTTAGGGTTTTTAGTGTTTATTAGGATTTATTATGGTTTAATAGTTTTTTATTGTATATTAGGGGTTTTAGGGATTTGGTAGCATATATTGGGGTCTAATAGAGTTTGTTAGGGTTTATTACAGGTTATTACGATTTATTAGTATTTATTAGGGTTTTAGGGTTTAATAGTGGGTTTTAGGGGTTATTAAGGTTTATTAGTGGTACTTAGGGGTTATTAGTGGTTGTTAGGGCTTGTTAAGTTTTTTAGGGTTTTTATGGTTTGTTACAATTTGTTTGAGTTGTTTGGGGTTTTATGAAAAAAAATTTGGGTTTTAGTGGGGTGTTTGGATTTTTTATGCTTTGTTTGGGTTATTTTAGTGTTTTTTGGGGTTTTTTTGCATTTTGTGGATTTTGAATCATTTTTATGTTTTTGTATAAATTGTTAGGGTTCATGTAGCATTGTTAGTGGCTTTAGTGGTTATTTAGGCTTTTTTAGGGTTTTTAGGGTTCTTTATGGTGTATTAGGGTTTCTTTTGGGATTTTTAGGGTTTTCTAGGGGGGGTTAGGGTTTTTTAGTCATTTTTAGGATTTTTAGAGTTTTTTATCGTTTCTAATGATTTTTAGGGTTTTTAGCATTTTTTGAGGTTTTTTGTGGTTTTTTAGTTTTTTTAGGGTTTTTTTGGTTTGTTTTTGGGTTTTTTCAGTTTTTTGTGTTTTTAGGGGTTTTAGGGGTTTTGGGGTTTTTAGGATTTATAGGTTTTTAGGGTTTTTAGGGTTTTTAGGGTTTTGTTAGGTTATTCTGGGTTTGTTAGGGTTTTTTGCGAATATTAGCGTTTTGAATGGTTTAATAGTATTTTTGTTGTATATTTGGGTTTTTAGGTATTTTGTAGCATTTATTGGAGTCTAATAGGTTTTTAGGGTTCATTATGAATTATTTGTGTTTATTAGGGTTTAGTAGTGGGCCTTAGGGTTTATTAGGATTTATTATTGGTTCGTAGGGTTTGTTAGGATTTTTAGTGATTATAATAGTTATTTAGGGTGTCTAAGGGTTTGTTAGGGTTTCGAAGGGTTTTCTTCGGTTTCTAAGGGTGGATTAGGGTTTTTATGGGTGGGTTAGGGTTTCTAAGGGTGTGCTATGGTTTCTAGGTTTTTCTAAAGTAGTGTTAGGGTTTATATGGGTTTGATGGTGTTTCTAATGTTGTGCTAGGGTTTACAAAGGTTTTTTGGGGTTTCTAAGGGTGCGTTAGGGTTTCTAAGGGTATGTTAGTGTTTCTTAGGTTTTATTAGTGTTTTTAGGGCTTTTTTAGGGTTTTGTTAGGGTTTCTAATGGTTTCATAGGGGTTTTTTAGTGTTTTTTCAGGTTTGTTGGGGTTTATTAGGTTTTCATAGTGTGTTTTGGGGTTTGTTAGGGTTTGTTAGGGTTTGATAGTGTTTGTTACAGTTTTTTAGGGTTTGTTAGGTTTTTTCATGGTTTTTAACGGTTTTTAGTGTTTATGGATTTGTTCATGGTTTTTAGGGTTATTTAGTTGTTCGTGGTTGTCACAAATGCATAGAGCTAGTCGCAAGCTTTAATTTGATATGTGGTAGAGGTGAAACAAACACCCCGAGTAGAAGTTATGGTCATTTGGAGGACTTATAGACCTTTTGGAACATTAAAAACGTGATAAGGTGTTTCTATTGGTCAAAGATGTGTAGATCTAGTCGAAATCTTTGATTTGGTATATGGTAGAGGCAAAATGGACTCCTGGAGTAGAAGTTATGGTCTTTTAGAGGGTTGATGTACCTTTTTGGGCCTTCAAGGATATGAGAAGGTGATTCAGTGGTTATATGAGTGTATTTCTAGTCACAATCTTTGATTTTATATTTGGTAGAGGAGAAATAGACACTCATAGAGGAAGTTATTGCAAAATGGACATCAGAAGCCAATCTTTTGACCATCCAAAGGGATTTTGGGTCTTCTGGGGGGTTGAAGAATGTCAGAAAGGGTTCCAGTGGTTACCAAAGTGTGTATATTTTAACAATATTCGATTTGATATGTGGTAGATCCAAAATGAACACACATAGCATAAATTATTGTTTTTTTAAATTGAGCAACTCTCCTAGCTCCTAATAACCTAAATAACCTCCAACTCACTAAAATAGGCATAACTTCTCCTTCGGGTGTCCATTTGAGCGCTATGAACAGTAAAATCAAAGATCGTGAGATGAGTGAGGACCGTGTTTAGTAGAAACTATGATAAGATCAAATAATTATAATATATATTAGTTATACCACTCCAAAAAAATTTCCAACTTCAAACGGTCATAACTTTCGTTCTGGTTGCCTGTTTGAGATCTATGATATATCAAATTGAAAGTAGTGAAGAGATCTACGCAGAAGGATGACTTGAGCATATTTAAAGTATTGTTTGAGTCCCTAAAATCCCATAAACATATCATAAGGCCTCAAAAACTCTATTTCTGTTTACGGATCCCTGTCAAATGTTTCCTAAAATGGTCATAACTTCTGATCTATGTGTCTGTTCGGCCTCTAACTCCTGTTTCTGTTGCAGTTCGTTCCATGAGATTTAGTTTGACTGTTCAAGGAGTGGAAATGGACACCCAAAGAAGAGGTTTTTCCTTTTTCAATGACTCTGTGATTTGTTAGGTTTTTCGAGATCCCATTTCTTGCTTTTTTGTCTTGTTTGCTGTTTTTTCAAACAACTATATCTGATTATTACTGTTATTATTATTATTATTATTATTACCATCATCTCATCAACATGAACATGCACATTCATGTGCGTTATTATTATATTTTCATTACCATGCACGTGAACATGAAATGCACACACGTTATTTTATTATAACATGCATTGTTATTATTATTATTGTGGTTGTTGTTGTTGTTGTTGTTGTTGTTGTTGTTGTTGTTGTTGTTATTATCATCGCATGAAAATGTACATGCGAATTCACATACATGCACATTCAATTCACGTGTGTTATTCTATTATCACGTGCGTTGTTAATAATAATAATAATATTATTATTATTATTATTATCATCATCATCACATGAAAATGCAATGCACGAGCGTTATTATTTATTACCATGCGCGTGCACAGGTAATGTACATTCAATATTCTATTATCACATGCATTGGTACTACCACTATTATCACCACCACTACTACTATTATTACTAATTCTGTTATTATTACTATAATCACATGCAAATGTAGATGCACGTGTATTATTATTTATTATTTATTACCATGAACGCGCATATGCAATTCACATGTATTATTCTTTTATTATTATTATTATTATTATCACAATTTATTGTTATTATTATTATTTTAATTATCATTATTATTATCATTATCACATGAAAATGCCTATTCATGTGCGTTGTTATTTATTATTTATTACCATGCATGTGCATGTGTTATTATTATTATCATTACAGTTAGTTTTATTAATATTATCATCAAATGTAAATGCACATGCACATGCATTCGCGTTCTTATTTTTTGTTATTTATTTATTATTTACTACTGTGCACTTACACATGAAATGCACTTGCGTTATTTTGTTATTATTATTATTATTATTATTATTATTATTATTTGTATCATCAAATACAAATGCACATGCACGTGCGTTGTTATTTATTATTTATTACCATGCACGTTCATGCGTAATTATCATTATCATTACATGTAAATGCACATGCACGTGCGTTATTATATAGTATTTATTACCATGCACATGCACATGCACATTCACATGCACTTGGAAGTGCATTATTATTTATTATTTATTATGCACATGCACATACACATGTAATTAACATGCATTATTATTTATAATTTATTACTTATTATCATTCACATGCAAATGTGCATGCATTTTCACATGCACCTGTGTTATGATTTATTATTTAAACCACGCACATTAACGTGCGTTATTGCTATTATTATTAATAGAGGTATTTTTAGGGTTTACTAGCATTTTTTAGAATTTTTAGGTGTTATTAATATTTATTATTGTTTTTTAGGGTTTTAGGGTTTTTTAATGGTATATTATCATTTTTTAGGGTTTGGTGGGGGTTATTAGGATTTTATAAGGGTTTATTATGGTGTGATAATGTTTATTAGGGTTTATTAGGTATTTTTAGGGTTTTATTAGGATTAAATTGTGTTTATTAGGGTATATAATGTTATATTATGGTATATATGGGTATGTTTAGGATTTATTATGGTTTATAATCATTCGTTTTGGTTTATTAATTTTTAAGAGGGTATATTAGGGTTTTTGGGGTTTAGTAGTGTTTATTAGGATTTATTAGTGCTTTTAATCTTTGTTAGGTCTTATTATCTCTTATTAGGGGTTTTAGGGATTTTTAATGCTATATTTTCATTTTTAGGGTTTAGTGGGGTTTATTATGGTTTATTGTCATGACCCGTCCCCCGAGGCCCATGCCTTGACTACGCCAAGCCCGCCTTCCATAGGCTTGGGGCTGGCGACTAGCACCAAAGGTGTATTCCTTAAAATGGGGAAGGCATTGCTTATTTAACCATCAAACTCACATAACCAAGAACACATCAAGATACGAATACAAGCAAACTGTATAGTAAACAAGTGAGTACAATAAGTAAAAAGGGGCCAGAATACAAGCCCAACTAGAAAGTACAAGTACAACTGAAATGTGATATAGCTGAAGAAACAAAAAGACAGTCACTGGATCATCCTCTAGGGTTCCTACCTGAAGGGTAGGTACTAATCGCCTCCTCAACACTCCACGTCTATCTGTCTCATTTGCGTACCGACATGCCGTAAGGTATACCTCTGAGCACCATCCAGTCCTGGTACTTTCAGCTTTAGTTAGTGATGTCTGTCATCTACAACCAACAGAACAAGGTGCGGGCATAACCTGTGCATGGTTGAGTATAACGATACTTAGTAGAGACCCTGAGACCCTTAAGGTCTCACAAAATCCACCAAGGATAAACCAAAAAGTATGAAGTCAATAGATAACCCTATTTAGGTATATTCCCATACATATACCTAAGATATCAATTAATCCATCTCAATCACGAGGAAAACACAGAAAAACTAACTCATCTCAAACCTGGATTTTATTATAGGGGTAGTATCAAGTAACATCCCCAGTAAAATTATCGAAACCACAGCTGTTGGAGAACTCCTCCTCTATTGAGTATAGTGGGTCTTCCACGAAACCAAGCGCACTTCCCACTAACCTTGGACTGCTGAGGTACTCCTACTATCAAGTACCGTGGGTCTGCTGCATCACCAAGGCGCTCCCAACTGTGGGTCTGCCGCACTACCAAGCGCGCTCCCCCTCGTAGCCTGTTGTGGTACTCCTCCTATAGACCACCGTGGGTCTGCCTTGACACCAAGGCACTCGCCATTATGGGTCTTCCACAACACCAAGGTGCTCCCTGCTGGGCTAGTAGAGTCAATCCGAGTCAAAACGGTCAGTAGTCATCAGGTCTCAGCCAGATACTGGGTCTCCTCACTAAGCTCGCTTGTCTCTAAGAGGATCCGCTCCACGAGCTACTGGTCAATACTCTAACTATCATGATGTCCCATGAAGAAGCATCCCAAATGACCGCCACGTCAAGGGGGTCTCAACGCAATAGACGACGCGTCAATCAGACGCCCAGTCTGGGAGTTATTAGCCTTTTAGTTCTGAGGGCCCGGTTGGTTTTGTGCTCGATCCAACAAGACCATATCTTAACTATACGCAAAACTCTAGTAGTGTCTACTCAAACGGACCGACTCGCTCCATGATTTCCAGTGCTGCTGATGGTTCGTCAAACAAATGTCCGGTGCCAATGATATGATCTAAGGAGCGTAAAGTGTCGTAGTGTGCCCAGGTCTGGTCCCACCCGGTCGGACTGACCCAGTCCGACCTGGCTTGGGTCAACCCAGTTTAGGTCAACCTGGCACAAATCACTGGGTCAGGGCCGGCCGTGTTGCGGCCCAGTCCGCTAGGGGTCCGGCAAGCCGTGAGGGCGGTGAGGGGCCGCAGAGGCCGTGGGGCGGCGAAGGCCACGTGTCGACTCGGCCGCGGATAGCAGCATGACCGTGGGGTGTCTTGTCCAAGAGGGCGCAATGAGGGCAGTTTGGTCGGGAGGGCACGGCGAGGCCGTTTTGGCCGGGAGGGCGCGGAGAGGGGCATAGGCTGATTCGGCCGGGGCACTGTGAGGGTCACGGTCAGGTTCGGCAGAGGCACCACTAGGGGCACAGGCCAGTTCGGTCGGGGCGACGCGAGGGGCACGGGCTGGTTCGGCCGAGGCGCAACGAGGGGTGCGGGCCAGTTTGGCTGGGCGCCACGAGGGGGGCAGGTCGGTCCGGCTGGGGCTCCATGGGGGTGGGGGGGAAAGGCAGCTCGACTCAATGACTCGGCACAGCGATGGTTCGGTAGCGGCGCGGAGCTGCGGAGTCCGTGGGTGGTGGAGCGCCGTTCCCTTTGTCGTCTTCCTCCATTTCGAAGAACACACCTAATTCAACACAAGGATTGTAGAGAGGACGAGCCATGTTAGTTTGGCCCGCACTCTATGTATTAGGGTGGTAGCAAGCGGCTCATCATAAATAAGAGTGAAGAACGTCAAACCCTCCCGTAATGATTTTTTCCCAATAGCAAAATAAAACATCCACGTTCTTTGTTTTAAAGAAAGGAAGAACTTGTGTATATAATCATACATAAAAAAACCCATACCGTGTTCGCTTGATGACATTGGCGCAAGAAGGTAGTACGGTCGTCGATTCGCCATAGGTCAGGATGTCCCATGTCGGAAGAAGTCCAGAGGAAGAAGGTCAATGGAGGTCAGCGTTCTTCATTGGCAGAGCATTCTTCATTGAGGAGCGTGTTCTTCATTGAAGAAATCATTCTTCATTGGAGGGAATAATCCTCCAAGTGTTGGGCATCGCATCACTTTACCAGTGCTTCGTATCTTGGTGAATCCGCCCCAAATCCTCCTCCCAAGCTCCATATATATAGGAGAGGGGGGAGGTAGGTAACAGTCGTGGAATTTATGATGGTTCATTTATTAGGAATCTTCCTAAATTCCAACGACGTTGTTACTTAATTTAATAGGGGGAAAGCCAATTAACTAAGTTCAAACAATTAAAGGTATGTGTGTTGGAACAATTAATGTGGAGGAAGATGAAGAGGATCCTCTACATTATTGAGGGATTTGAGAGGTTTCTCCCTCATTAAGAGGGGGTGGAGAGGTTTAGGCTTTGGGTGGTCCCCACCACCACAACCCCTCAGGGGAGGTTAGGGTCTGGTGGTCCCCACCACCATAACCTCTAATGGGAGGTTAAAGTCTTGTGGTCCCCACTTCCCAACATCCACAAAGAGGTTTAGTTCTGGTGGACCCCACCTCCCAACACCCACATGGGTGTTGGAAATAAAAATAAAGTGTCACACACTTATATTTTTATTTTATTCTTTCACGAAAAACCCAGAAAATAACTTTCACCCTTGACCATCTGTCGTTGAGGTGAAAGTATCCTTAAGAGAAAACTGGCGCTGTGAGTTCAACGGTGACCTCCAATTTCAATTCCGAGAACCGGTTCGAAATTTAGAAAAACCCACTCTCAAGTTTACTGAACGTACCCAAACAAAAGTTCAGAAATCCATTCTGGGCACTCCGGGCCTCGGAATCACGTGCTGTCAATTTTTTGGTCCTCATAAAATTCTCATTTATATAAAATAATACATGGAAATTCCAGGTCTTTACATTTATTATAGTGTGTTAAGATTTATTAGGGTTGAGTAGGTATTTTTAGGGTTTTATTAAAGTTCATTAGAATTCTTTAGGGTTTTATTAGGGTTTATTAGGGTTGAGTAGTGTTTATTAGGGTTTGTTAGGAATTTTTAGGGTTTGCTAGGGTTTGTTAGTGTTTTTATTAGGGTATATGAGTGTTTTTTAGTTTTTATTAATATATAAGAGGGGTTGTTAGGACGTTTTAGGTTTTATTAGAGTGTTTTTAGTGTTTGTGATAATTTTTTACGGTTTATTAGGTTTTATTAGAATTTTTTATGGTTTATTAGGGTTTCTAGGGCTTTTTAATGGTTTGTTTTTTTTTGTTTATTGGGGTTTAGTTGGGTTTTATTAGATTTTATTATGGTGTCTCATGGTTTGTCAGGGTTGAGAAGGTATTTTTAGGGTTTTATTATGGTTTTATTAGGGTTTATTATTTTTTTATTAGGGTTTATTAAGGATTTTTAGGGTTTATTTGGGTTTGTTAGGGGTTTATTAGTTTTTTTGTTTTATTAGGTTATATTAGTGTTTGTTAAGTCTTTTTAGATAATATAGCATTTTTTATTGTTTGTGAGCATTTTGTTTTTGTTTGTTAGTGTTTTTATGGTTTATTACGTTATATTAGAGTTTATTATGGTTTATTATGGTTTCTTGGGATTTTAAGATATATTGGCATTTTTTCTTTATTAGGTTATATTAGTGTTTTTAGGATGTTTTAGGTAATATAGCGTGTTTTTTATTGTTTATGATCATTTTTTATTGTTTGTGAGCATTTTTAGGGTTTATTAGGTTATATTTGAGTTTAGCAGGGTTTCTAGTGCTTTTTTAAGGTATACTGGCATTTTTTTCATTATTAGGGTTCTGTAGGGTTTTATTAGGGGTCATTATGGTGTGTTAAGGTTTGTTATGATTGAGTATGGTTTATTAGGATTTATTTATGGTTTATTAGGGTTTTTAGGGTTTTTGGGGTTTATTAGTGTTTATTAGTTTCTATTAGGTTTTCTTAGGGTTGTTTAGGTTTTCTTAACGTGTTTTTAGGGTTTATTAGGTTTTATTATCATTTATTAGGGTTTATTAGGTATTTTTAAGGTTTTATTATGGTTGAGTAGAGTCTTTTAGGGAATTTGGAGATTATAAGAAGTTTTAGGGATTATTATAGTTTATTAGGGGTCTTTTAGGGTTTATTTTTTTATATTATGGTATATTAGGATTTAATATTTTTGAGAGTTTTGAAGCGCCTTTAGGGTTTTTGTAGCATTTTTTAGTGTTTGTGTAGCGTTGTTTGAGTTTATGTAGCATTATTAGTGTTTATGTAGCGCCTTTATGGTTTATTTAGCTGTTTTAAGTTTTATGTAGCATTTTTAGGGTTTATGTAACATTTTTAGGGTTATTGTAGCATGTTTAGGGTTTAGGTTTTATGTATCATTTTTTAGGGTTTATGTTGTGTTTTCTGGGTTTATGTAGCGTTTTTAGGGGTGATGTAGCATTTATGTTGCATTTTTTAGGGTTTATGTAACATTTTTATGGTTCATGTAGTTTTTTTTGTGGGGGGGGAGGTTAAGGGTTTATTTTTTTTTTCGGGATTGATAGGGGTTGTTAGGGGTTTTATTGTGTTTTAGGGTTTGTTTGGGTATTGTAGTGGTTTTTAGGGTTTATGTAATCTGTTTTAGAGTTTTTTGATTCAATAGGGATTTTTAGTGTTCTTTAGAGTTTATTAAGGTTCTTTAGGGTTTATTTGGGTTCATCAGGGTTCTTTTGGAATTTTTACAGTTTATTAGCATTTTTATTGTATATTAAAATTTTATTGGGCTTTTGTAGGCATTAATAGATTTTTCTATGGTCTATCAACCTTTTTTAGGGTTATTTAGGATTTATTAGGGCTTCTTAGGGTTTATTTTATTTATTATGGTTTATTAACTCATATTTGGGTTTATTACAATTTATTAGGGTTTATTATGATTTGTTAGGGTTTATTGAAGTTTATTAGGGGTTTGTTATGGTTTGTTTTAGTTTGTTACGATTTATATGGGGTTGTTAGGATTTGTTACGATTTATTTGGGGTTGTTAGGGTTTGTTACAATTTATTATGTGGTTATTAAGGATTGTTAGGGTTTATTAGAGGGTTGTAGGGTTTTATAGGCTATTATTTGGCGGGTTTTGTAGTGTTTTGCTGGGTTTGTTAGGGTTTTTAGTGATTATTAGGATTTATTATGGTTTAATAGTGTTTATTATTGTATATTTGGGGTTATGGGGCTTTTTTATCATTTAATATAGACTAATAGGGTTTTTAGGTTTTATTACAGGTAATTATGATTTATTAGTGTTTATTAGGGTTTTAGGGTTTAATAATGGGTTTCATGTATTATTTGGGTTTATTAGTGGTTCCTAGGGGTTATTAGTGGTTGTTAGGGTTTGTTAGGTTTTGTTAGGGTTTGTTAGGACATGTGTTATTCTATTATCACAAACTTTATTATTATTATTATTATTATCATTATCATTAGTACCATTATCATTATTATAATTATCATTATTGTTATTACTATTATTATTATTATTATTTTCTTCACATGAAAATGCAGATGCACATGCTTTATTATTTATTATTTATTATTTATTATTTATTTCCTTGCATGTGCATATGTTGTTGTTGTTGTTATTATTATTTTTATTACTAATATTATTATTATTATCATCATCACATGAAAATGTGCATGCACGTCTGTTATTATTTATTACCATGCACGCGCACACGCAATGCACCTACATTATTCTATTATCACCTGCATTTTTGTTGTTATTGTTATTATTACTATTATTGTTATTATTTTTATTATCATCAAATGAAAATGCAAATTCACGTGATTTATTATTTATTACCATACACGCACATATTCAATACATGTGCACTATTCTATTATCACATGCGCTATTATTATTAATATTACTATTATTGTTATTATTGTTATCACGTGCGCTATGATTTATTATTTATTATCATGCACTGCACATGCAATGCACGTGCGTTATTCTATTATCACATGTATTGTTGTTATTATTATTATTATTATTATAGTTAATATTATTATTATCATCATCATCTCATGCACATGCACATGCACATGCACGTGCATTATTATTTATTTTTTGTTTCCATGCACGTGCACATGCAATGCACATATGTTATTTTATTATCACATGCGTTGTTATTCTTATTGTTATTATTATTATTGTGGTTTTTGTGGTTGTGGTTGTTGTTGTTGTTGTTTTTATCACATGGAAATGCACAAGAAAATGCACTTGCAAATGCATTAACACGAACATTCAATGCACATGCATTATTCTATTATCACATTATTTGTTAATAATAATAATAATATTATTATTATTATTATGATCATCATCATCATCATATGCAAATGAAATGCACAAGCATTATTATTTATTACCATGCACGTTCCCACATTATGCACATGCAATATTTATTATCACATGCATTGGTACTGCTACTATTATCACTACTACTACTACTACTGCTGTTATTATTATTATCATCAAATGAAAATGCAGATGCACGTGCGTTATTATTTATTATTTATTACCATGCACGTTCAGATGCAATGCAATTTTATTATTCTTTTATTATTATTATTATTATTATTATTATTATTATCACGGTTTTTATTATTTTATTAATAATATTATTATTATCATTATCATTAGTATTATCATTATCACATGAAAATTCACATGCATGTGCATTGTTATTTATTTTTTATTACCAGGAACGTGCATGCATTATTATTATTATTATTATTATTATTATTATTATAATTACTATTATTAATATTAATATCAAATGTAAATGCACATGCACATGCATGTTCGTTCTTAGTTACTTTTATTTATTTATTATTTACTAATATGCACGTGCTCATGCAATGTACTTCCATTATTATTATTATATTATTATTTTTATTATTTTTATTTTTATTATTCTTGTTGTTGTTGTTGTTTGTATCATCAAATAAAAATACACATTCACGTGCATTGTTATTTATTATTTATTACCATGCACGTGAAAGAGTCATTATCATTATCATTACATGTAAATGCACATTCACGTTCGTTATTATATATTATTTATTATCATGCACATGCAAATGAAATGCACATTCATTATTCTATTATCACTTGTGTTATTATTATTTATTCTAATGCACATGCACACACAATGCATGTGCGTTATTCTATTATCACATGTGTTATTATTTATTATTTATTATCATTCACATGCAAATGAACATTCATGTGGACTTGGTTATTATTTATTGTTTATTACCATGCACATGCACATGCACATGCACTTGTATGTGCGTAATTATTTATTATTTATTATCATTCACATGCACATGCACATACACATGAAATTCACATGTGTTATTATTTATAATTTATTATTTAATATAATTCACATGCAAATGCGCAGGCATATGCACATGCACATGCGTTATGTTTTATTATTTAAACCATGCACATGCATATGCACGTGCACGTGCGTTATTACACCTATTATTATTTGAGGTATTTTTAAGGTTTACTGTCATTTTTTAGGAATTTTAGTTGTTATTAACATTTATTATGGTTTGTTAGGGTTTTAGGGTTTTTAATGGTATAATAGCGTTTTTAGGGTTTGGTGGGGGTTATTAGGATTTTATTAGGGTTTATTATGGTGTGTTAAGGTTTATCAGGGTTTAATAGGTATTTTAGGGTTTTATTAGGATTGAGTTGGGTTTATTAGGGTATATTCTGGTATATTCTGGTATATTTGTGTATGTTTAGAATTTATTTGGGTTTATTATGGTTCGTTATGGTTTATTAATTTTTAAGAGGGTAAATTAGGTTTTTTCAGTGTTTAGTAGTGTTTATTAGGGTTTATTAGAAATTTTAAGATTTGTTAGGTTTTATTTGAATTTATTAGGTGTTTTAGGGATTTTTAATGATATATTTGCGTTTTTTAGGGTTTAATGCGGTTTATTATGGTTTATTATGGTGTGTTAAGGTTTATTTGGGTTGATTAGGTATTTTTAGGGTTTTATTAGTGTTGAGTCGGTATCATTATGGTTTTATTAGGGTTTATTAGGGTTGAGTATGGTTTATTATGGTTTGTTAGGGTTTTTTAGGGTTTACTAGGGTTTGTTAGTGTTTTTATTTGGGTATATGAGTGTTTTTTAGTTTTTTTTAACATATATGGGGGCTTTTTATGACTTTTTACGTTTTATTAGCGTGTTTTTAGATTTTCTGAGCATTTTTAATTGTTTATTATCTTTTATTTGAATTTAATATGGTCTATTAGGGTTTCTAGGGATTTTTAATGGTTTGTTTTCTTTCTTTTGTTTATTGGGGTTTAGTTGGGTTTTATTAGGTTTTGTTATGGTGTGTCAAGGTTTATTAGGGGTTTGAAGGTATTTTTAGGGTTTTATTAGGGTTTATTAGTTTTTATTAGGGTTTAATTGGAATTATTAGGGTTTATTAGGGTTTGTTAGGGTTTTGTTAGTTTTTTTTGTTTTATTAGGTTATATTAGTGTTTGTTAGGTCTTTTTGGATAATATAGCATGTTTTTATTGTTTCAGAGCATTTTTTTTTGTTTGTGAGCGTTTTTTGGATTTCTTTGGTTATATTAGAGTTTATTATGGATTATTAGGGTTTCTAGGGATTTTTACGGTATATTTGCATTTTTTGTCTTCATTAGGTTATATAAGTGTTTTTAGGTCTTTTTAGGTAATATAGTGATTTTTTATTATTTGTGATCGTTTTCTATTTTTGTGAGCCTTTTTAGGGTTTATTAGGTTATATTAGATTTTATTATGGTTTTTATGTATTTTTTAAGGTATACTAGCATTTTTTCCTTTGTTAGGATTTTTTAGGGTTTTATTAGGGTTTATTATGGTGTGTTATGGTTTGTTAGGGTTGAGTAGGGTTTATTTGGCTTTATATATGGTTTATTAGGGATATTTAGGGTTTGTTTGGGGTTTATAAGGGTTTATTAGTGTTTATTAGTGTCTATCAGGGTTGGTTTGTGTTGTTTAGGTTTTCTTAACGTGTTTCTAGGGTTTATTAGGTTTTATTATCATTTATTAGGGTTTATTAGGTATTTTTGGGATTTTCTTAGGGTTGAGTAGTGTTTCTTAGGATTTTAGGGATTATAAGGTGTTTTTAGGGATTATTAATGTTTACTAAGGGCTTATTAGGGTTTAATGTTTTACTGTATGGTATATTAGGGTTTTATATTTTTGAGGGATTTAAAGCATCTTTAGGGTTTTTGTAGCATTTTTAGGGTTTGTTTAGCGTTGTTAGAGTTTATGCAGCATTTTTACTGTTTATATAGTGTTTTTAGGGTTTAGTTAGTAGTTTTAGATTTTATGTATCATTTTTAGGGTTTAGGTAAGGTTTTTTGGGTTTATGTAGCATGTTTAGTGTTTAGGTTTCATGTAGCATTTTTTAGGATTTATATTGCATTTTCTAGGTTTATGTAGCATTTTTAGGGGTGATGTAGCGTTTATGTTGCATTATTTAGGGTTTATGTAAAGTTTTTAGGGATCATGGAGTGTTTTTAGGGTTTATATTGTGTTTTGAGTTTTTATGAAGCATTTTTTAATGTTCATGTTGCATTTTTAGGATTTATCTTGTGTTTTTTAGTGTTTATGTTATAGTTCTAGGGTTTATGTAGTTCTTTTAGGGTTTATGTAGTGTTGTTTGGGTTTATGTTGCATTTTTTGGTTTATGTTGACTTTTTAGGGTTTTTGTTGCATTTTTTAGGGTTTATGTAACGTTTATAGGGTTTATGTATCTATTTAAAGCCTTTTTTAGTGTTTTAATGGTTTTTTATGGTTTGTAGTGTTTTTATGGTTTTTAAGGGCTGTTAACGGGTGTTTATGGTTTTTTATGGTATCTGATGGCTTTTTAATGATTTTTAGGGGTTTTATGGGTTTGTTTATTTTTTTGGGATTGATAGGGTTGTTAGGGGTTTTTAGTGTGTTCTAGGGTTTTTTGGGTATGGTAGCAGCTTTTAGGGTTTATTGCTGTTTATTAGGGGTTTCTTATGGTTTTTTCAGTTTGTTACGATTTATTTGGAATTTTTAGGATTTGTTACTATTTATTTGAGGATGTTAGGGTTTGTTATGATTTATTTTGGGGTTATTAGGTTTTTTAGGGTTTATTAGTGGGTTTTAGGGTTTTGTAGGCTATTATTTGGAGGTTTTTGTAGCATTTTGTCGGGTTTGTTAGGGTTTTTAGTGATTATTAGGGTTTATTATGGTTTAATAGTGTTTTCTATTGTATCTTATGGTTTTTAAGGATTTTTTAGAGTTTATTAGGGTCTAATAGAGTTTTTTAGGGTTTATTACAGGTTATTATGATTTATTTGTGTTTATTAGGGTTTTTAGGGGTTAATATTGGGTTTTAGGAGTTATTAGGGTTTATTAGTTGTTCTTAGGGGTTATTAGTGGTTGTTAGGGTTTGTTAGGTTTTGTTAGGGTTTTTAGGGTTTGTTAAGGTTTGTTTGAGTTGTTTGGGGTTTTATGTGTTTTTTTGGGTTTTATGGGTGTGTTTGGATTTTTTATGCTTTGTTAGGGTTATTTTAGCGTTTTTTGGGGTTTTGTTGCATTTTTTGAGGTTTCAAGCATTTTTTTTGGTTTTTGTATCAATTTTTAGGGTTTATGAAGTGTTATTAGTGGATTTAGTGGTTCTTTAGGGGTTTCATGGGGGTTTCTTAGGGTTTACTGTTTTATATTACTGTATGTTAGGGTTTAATATTTTTAAGGGTTTTGATGCGTCTTTAGGTGTTTGATAGCATTTTTTAGGGTTTCTGTAGCGTTGTTAGAGTTATGTTGCATTTTTAGTGTTTTTGTAGCATTTTTAGGATTTAGTTAGTGGTTTTAGGTTTTTTGTATCATTTTTAGGGTTTATGTTACGTTTTTAAGCTTTATTTCGCGTGTTTAGGGTTTAGGATTTATGTAGCATTTTTTAGGGTTTATGTTGCATTTTGTGGGTTTATGTAGCATTTTTAGGGGTGAGGTAGAATCCATGTTGCATTTTTAGGGTTTATGTAACTTTTTTAGGGTTCATGGATTGTTTTTAGGGTTTATATTGTGTTTTTAGGTTTTAAGTTGCATTTTTTGATGTTTATGTTGTGTTTTTAGGGTTTATGTTGTGTTTTTAGGGTTTATGTTACAGTTCTAGGGTTTATTGGGTGCTTTTAGGGTTTATGTAGTGTTTTTTGGATTTATGTTTCCTTTTTAGGGGTTTTGCCGCATTTTTTAGTGTTTATGTAACATTTTTAGGGTTTATGTATATATTTGAAGCCTTTTTAGGGTTTTAATGGTTGTTTCTGGTTTGTAGTGTTTTTAGGATTTTAAGGGTTGTTAACGGGTGTTTATGGTTTTTTATGGTATCTGATGGCTTTTAAATGGTTTTGGGGGGATTTTATAGGTTCATTTGTTTTTCGGGATTGATAGGGGTCATTAGGGTTTTAGTGTGTTTTTGGGTTTGTTTTGGTATTGTAGCGGTTTTTAGGGTTTATGTAAATCGTTTTAGTTTTTTTTTGGGTTCTTATGGATTTTTCAGTGTTCTGTAGAGTTTATTATGTTTATTTAGGGTTTATTAGGGTTATTTAGTGTTAATTAGTGTTCTTTAGGATTTGTTATGGTTTATTAGTGTTTTTATTGTATATTAGGGGTTTATTGGGATTTTGTAGGCATTAATAGCTATTTCTAGGGTTTATCATCCTTTTTAGGGTTATTTAGGATTTATTTGGGTTTATTTGGGTTTATTTTATTTATTAGGGTTTAGTAACATGTATTTGGGTTTATTACAATTTATTAGGGTTTATCATAATTTGTTACGGTTTATTGTGGTTTATAAGGGGTTTGTTATGGTTTGTTTCAGTTTGTTATGATTTATTTGGCATTGTTAGGATTTGTTATGATTTATTTGGGGTTGTTAGGGTTTGTTACAATTTATTATGGGGTTATTAGGGTTTGTTAGGGGTTTCAAGGTTTAATAGTTGGTTTTATGGGTTATTAGGGTTTGTTAGGGTTTTTTAGGGTTTATTATAGGTTATTACGATTTATTAGTGTTAATTAGGGTTTTTAGAGTTTAATAGTGGGTTTAAGGGGTTATTAGGGTTTATTAGTGGTTCTTAGGGGTTATTAGTGGTTGTTAGGGTTTGTTAGGTTTTGTTATGGCTTATAGGGTTTGTTACGGTTTGTTTGAGTTGTTTGGGGTTTTATACATTTTTTTGGGTTTTATGGGTGTGTTTGGATTTTTTATGCTTTGTTAGTTTTATTTTAGAATTTTTGGGGTTTTGTTACATTTTTGTGGGTTTTGAAGCATTTTTTGGTTTCTATAGAAATTGTTACGGTTTATGTAGCATTTTTAGTGGCTTTATTGGTACTTTAAGGGTTTGTTAGGGGTATATTAGGGTTTAATTTTTTATATTATTGTATATTAGGGTTTAATATTTTTTAGGGTTTTGAAGCGTCTTTAAGGTTTTGTAGCATTTTTTAGGGTTTGTGTAGCGTTGTTAGAGTTTATGTATCATTTTTAGTGTTTATTTAGCAGTTTCAGGTTTTATGTATCATTTTTAGGGTTTATGTAATGTTTTTAAGGTTTATGTAGCGTTCTTAAGGTTTAGGTTTTATGTAGCATTTTTTATGGTTTATGTTGCGTTTTCAGGGTTTATGCAGCATTTTAAGGGTGATGTAGCGTTTATGATGCATTTTTTATGGTTTATGTAATGTTTTTAGGCTTCATGGAGTGTTTTTAGGGTTTATATTGTGTTTTTATGTTTTATGTAGCGTTTTTTAATGTTTATGTTGCGTTTTAAGGGTTTAGGTTGTGTTTTTAGGGTTTATGTTACAAATTTAGGGTTTATTTAGTGCTTTTAGGGTTTATGTAGCGTTTTTTGGGTTTCTATTGTGTTTTTTGGTTTATGTAGCTTTTTTAGGGTTTTTGTTGCATTTTTTAAGGTTTATGTAACGTTATTAGGGTTTGTGTATCTATTTGAACCCTTTTTAAGGGGTTTAATGGTTGTTTATGGATGGTAGTGTTTTTAGGGTTTTTAAGGGTTGTTAACATGTGTTTATTTTTTTTATGGCATCTGATGGGTTTTTAATGGTTTTTAGGGTCTGATGGGTTTATTTTTTTGGGATTGGTAGGGGTTGTTAGGTTCTTTTAGTGTGTATTAGGGTTTGTTTGGGCATTGTAGCAGTTTTTAGGGTTTATTTAATGTATTTTAGCATTTCTAGGTTCTTTAGAGTTTTAAGTGTTCTTTAGAGTTTAATATGGTTATTTAGGGTTTATTAGGGTTCCTAAGGGTTTATTATTGTTATTTAGGATTTGTTACAGTTTATTAGAATTTTTTATTGTATATTTGGGTTTTATTGGGCTTTTGTAGGCATTAATAGCTTTTTATAGGGTTTATCTACCATTTTTAGGGTTATTTAGGAATTATTAGGGTTTATTAGGGTTTATTTTATTTATTAGGGTTTTCTAACGTGTATTTGGGTTTATTACGATTTATTAGGGTTTAATGTGATTTTTATGGTTTATTGTGGTTTATTAGCGGTTTGTTATGGTTTTTCAGATTGTTACAATTTATGTAGCATTTTTAGGATTTCTTACGATTTATTTGGGGTTGTTAGGGTTTGTTACGATTTATTTTGGGGCTATTAGGGTTTGGTAGGGTTTATTAGTGGGCTGTAGGGTTTTGTAGGCTATTATTTGGAGGTTTTTGTAGCCTTTCGTTGGGTTTGTTAGGGTTTTTAGTGATTATTATGGTTTATTATGGTGTAATGTTGTTTTTTAAAGTATATTAGGGGTTTTAGGGATTTTGTAGCATTTATTATGGTCTAATAGCGTTTTTTGGGTGTATTACAAGTTATTACGATTTATTGGTGTTTATTAGGGTTTTTAGGGTTTAATAGTTTGTTTTAGTTGTTATTAGGGTTTATTAGTGGTTGTTAGGGTTTTTTAGGTTTTTTAGGGTATTTGGGGTTCGTTACGATTTGTTTGAGTTGTTTGGGGTTTTATGCAATTTTTTGGGTTTTATGGGTTTGTTTGGATTTTTTTTTCTTTGTTAGGGTTGTTTTAGCATTTTTGGGGGTTTTGTTCTGTTTTGTAGGTTTTGAAGCATTTTTTAGATTTTTGTAGCAATTGATATGGTTTATGTAGCGTTGTTAGTGGCTTTAGTGGTTCTTTAGGGGTTTATTAGTGTATAATTTTTTATATTATGGTATATTAGGGTTTAATATTTGGGGGGGTTTGAAGAGTTTTTTGGGTTTTTTGTAGCATTTTTAGGGTTTTTGTAGCGTTGATAGAGTTTAGGTAGCAATTTTAGTTTTTATGTACCATTATAGGGTTTAGTTAGTGGTTTTAGGTTTTATGTAACATTTTTAGGGTTTATGTAATGTTTTTAAGGTTTATGTAGCATGTTTAGGGTTTAGGTTTTATGTAGCATTTTTTAAGGTTTATGTTGTTTTTTCTGGGTTTATGTAGCATTTTTATTGGTGATGTAGCATTTTTGTTGAATTTTATAGGGTTTATGTAACGTTTTTGGGTTCATGTAGTGTGTTCAGGGTTTATATTGTGTTTTTAGGTTTTATGTAGTGTTTTTTAATGTTTATGTTGCGTTTTTAGGGTTTATATTGTGTTTTTATGGTTTATGTTACAGTTCTAGGGTTTACATAGTTCATTTTGGGTTTATGTAGCATTTTTTGATTTTATGTTGTGTTTTTTGGTTTATGATGTGTTTTTAGGGTTTTTGTTGCATTTTTTAGGGTTTATGTAACGTTTTTAGGGTTTTTGTATCTATTTGAAGCCTTTTTTAGGGTTTTAATGGTTTTAATGGTTTGTGGCTTTTTAGGGGTTTTAAGGGTTGTTAACGGGTGTTTATGGTTTTTATGGTATCATATGGCTTTTTAGTTGGTTTTGGGGGTTTATGGGTTTATTTGTTTTTTGGGGATTGATAGGGTTTGTTAGGGTTTTTTAGTGTGTTTTAGTGTTTATTTGGGTATTGTAGCAGTTTTTTAGGTTTTATATAATGTGTTTTAGCATTTTTTTTTGTTCTTTAGGGGTTTTTAGTGTTCTTTAGAGTTTAATATGGTTCTTTAGGGTTTATTAATGTTATTTAGGGTTTATTTGTGTTCTTTAGGATTTGTTACAGTTTATTAGCGTTTTATTGGGATTTTGTAGGCATTAATAGATTTTTCTAGGGTTTATCATCCTTTTTAGGGTTATTTAGGATTTATTAGGGTTTATTATGGTTTATTTTATTTATTAGGGTTTATTAACATGTATGTGGGTTTATGATGATTTATTAGGGTTTATTATATTTTGTTAGGGTTTATTGGGGGTTTATTAGGGGTTTGTTATGGTTTGTTTCAGTTTGTTACAATTTATTTGGCATTGTTAGGCTTTGTTACAATTTATTTGGAGTTGTTAGGATTTTTTACGATTTATTTTGGGGTTATTTGGAGTTTTTAGGGTTTATTAGTGGGTTGTAATGTTTTGTAGGCTATTATTTAATGGTTTGTTTGCATTATTTTTGTTTATTAGGGTTCAATTGGGTTTCATTAGGTTTTGTTATGGTCTGTCAGGGTTTATTAGGGTAGAGACGGTATTTTCAGGGTTTTATTATGATTTTATTAGGGTTTATTAGTTTTTGTTAAGGCTTATTAGGTATTTTAGGGTTTATTAGGGTTTGTTAGGGGTTTATTAGTTTTTTTTAATTTATTAGGTTATATTAGTGTTTGTTAGGTCTTTTAGATTATATAGGATGTTTTTATTGTTTGTGAGTGTTTTGTTATTGTTTGTGAGTGTTTTTAGGGTTTCTTTGGTTATATTATAGTTTATTATGGTTTATTAGGGTTTCTCGGGATTTTTAAGTTATATTATCATTTTTTTTCTTTATTAGGATATATTAGTGTTTTACGGTCTTTTTAGGTAATATAGCACGTTTTTATTGTTTGTGATCATTTTTTTATTGTTTTTTTCGTTTTTAGGGTTTATTAGGTTATATTAGAGTTTATCATGGTTTCTAGGGATTTTTAATGTATAGTAGCATTTTGTTTCTTTATTAGGGTTTTGTAGGGTTTTATTAGGGGTTATTATGGTGTGTTATGTTTTGTTAGGGTTGAGTGGGGTTTATTTTGCTTTATTTATGGTTTATTAGGCCTTTTTATGGTTTTTTTGGGGTTCATTAGTGTTTATTAGTGTCTATTAGTGTTTCTTAGGGTTGTTGAGGTTTTCCTAACATGTTTTTCGGGTTTATTAGGTTTTATTATCATTTATTAGGGTTTATTAAGTATTTTTGGGTTTTTATTAGGACTGAGTAGAGTTTCTTAGGGTTTTTTGGGATTATTAGGTGTTTTTAGGGATTATTAGAGTTTATTAGGGGTTTATTAGGGTTTAATTTATAATATTAGGGTATATTAGGGTTTAATATTTTTGAGGGTTTTAAAGCATCATTTGGGGTTTTTAGCAATTTTTAGGGTTTGTGTAGCGTTGTTAGTGTTTATGTAGCATGTTTTGTGTTTATGTGGAAATTTTAGGGTTTAGTTAGCTGTTTTAGATTTCATGTATCATGTTTAGGGTTTATGTAACATTTTTAGGGTTTATGTAACATGTTTAGGGTTTAGGTTTTCTTTTGCATTTTTTAGGGTTTATGTTGCGTTTTCTGGGTTTATGTAGCATTTTTAGGGGTGATGTAGCATTTATGTTGCATTTTTAGGGTTTATGGTACATTTTTAGGGTTCATGTAGTGTTTTTAGGAAAAGGAAGATACGAGGGTTAGGCTGTTGCCGACCTCCCTATATTTATAATGAAAAAAGACACGACAGACAAGGGAGGGGAGGGGTGAAATGGCCCGCACCCAAAACCCTTAACAACCACAAAAAAATCAAGAAAAAACAAACAGAAAATGTCTAATAGAAAATTCATGCAAAATAAAGAGAATCAGTCAATATCACCACCAAAATCATCCAGCGCCGCATCACGCATCCTCCCATCCACAGGGGTCCCCGTCTGCACCATACCCATAGGAGGCATCCAAGTCCACCATCTCCCATTCAGATGACTTGTACTATTTGAGGAAGTCTGTGCAATAACTCCTGAGTCACTTCTTTTCCAGCTTCCTATCCGCTCGGTCCTTGGTAAGGGAATACTCCACAGCTTTGGAAGCCTTCGAGGATGCCCTTGTAGCCATTGGTTTTGGAAGGGATGAAAAGACTCTCCTTTCCCTCCTCTTGGTAGGGGAAGCACTCCCCCTCCTCTTATTGTGAAGGACATCATTATCACTCACCACCTTGGGGATCCCCTCCTGCTTGGAATCAACAGCCACAGGCTCAGACAATCCTCTTGGATCCGAGTCAGGATGGACAGTGCCATCCATCAAGGTTCTCCTTCTCTAGTTCTTAGCTGTGTTAGCATAAATGAATTCATTTTGTTCGCCAAAGACAAAATCATATTTAACATCCTCATCAATGTTATCACAATCAAACCTCACCTTCAGTTTGGGCTGCTGCAGAATCTCATGTCGGTGTTGCTCAAGGGAAATTACGGAACCATCCAGCACGATCATATCAG
Source organism: Viscum album (assembly GCA_963277665.1). Lineage (NCBI taxonomy): Eukaryota > Viridiplantae > Streptophyta > Magnoliopsida > Santalales > Viscaceae > Viscum > Viscum album. The sequence goes on along the minus strand of OY728167.1, from coordinate 856,756,788 downwards.
CGAGTTCAACACAGGGAGGTATCTTTTAATGTTCATCTTTCATTTTGGGGTTTATGTTACAGTTCTAGGGTTTATGTAGTGCTTTTAGGGTTTTTGTTGCATTTTAAGGGTTTATGTAATAATTTTAGAGTTTATGTATCAATTAGAAGCCTTTTTTAGTGTTCTAATGGTTGTTTGTGGTTTGTATATTTTTTAGGGTTTTTCAGGGTTGGTTATGGGTGTTTATGGGTTTTTATGGTATCTGATGGCTTTTTAATGGTTATTTGGGGGGGGGGGGTTATGGGTTTATTTGTTTTTTTGGGATTGATAGGGGTTGTTATGGGTATTAGCGTGTTTTAGGGATTGATTAGGTATTATAGCGGTTTATAGGGTTTATATATTGTGTTTTAGCATTTTTTTGGGTTTTTTAGGGTTTTTTAGTGTTCATTAGAGTTTAATATGGTTCATTAGGGTTTTTTAGTGTTCATTAGAGTTTAATTTGGTTCTTTAGGGTCTATTAGGGTTCTTTAGGATTTATTAGTGTTCTTTAGGATTTATTATAGTTTATTAGAATTTTTATTGTATATTAGGGTATTATTGGGATTTTGTAGGCATTAATAGCTTTTTCTAGGGTTTATGAACATGTTTTAGGGTTATTTAGGATTTATTAGAGTTTATTAGGGTTGATTTTATTTATTAGGGTTTAGTAATGTGTATTTGGGTTTATTACGATTTATTAGGGTATATTATGATTTATTAGGGTTTATTGCGGTTTATTAGGGGTTTGTTATGGTTTGTTTCAGTTTGTTACATTTTGTTTTGTCACGAACCATCACGAGTCGACCCTGAACCGGTCACCCGAGCTGGTCCGCAAAAAGTCCCGAGGGGCGTTCCTGATCCCCCCGGGATGGAAACTAGTGTCGGGCATCAAAAGTAAATAGGTGGGAACGATTTGGCCCAAAATAAAACCAAAAACAGTAAAAGAATAGAAACTAAACAAAACATACAAACAAAACTACACAACCAACGTACCTCCAAGGGACCCCATGGGTCACCACCCAACTGAAAACCAACCTCGCTCCAACACTGAGCGACTAAACCAGGAAAAACCTATACACAAAGGAACCTGCAACTCAAAAGATAAAAGATAGGTGTGAGTACAAAAAGTACTCTGTAGGTGAGCCCAACAACAAATCCCAAAGCACTGCCAGTAAATAAAGAATCTACAAATTCCAGGTTTGAACTAAAGTGTATCAAAGTAAGCTTTCATAATGTTTCACTTGAAAATCAAAACACGAGACATTACCCTTATTCTTTTTCAAAAGTTGAATTCCTTTCATTGGTGCCAAATTCATTCTAGAAGAGAAAGACGTGTTACATTTTCAAATTTTACACAAAGAGAATAACACATTTTCATTTTAAAACCATTTTCGCAAAGTATAAAAGTATAAGCTGTGAAAAACAATTGGAAGTAAACAAGAAAGGAAAGTCAAGTAACCATGGGTGATCCTAAATATCCCTAGAAAACCCCTGGACGTACTCAGGTTCAGACTATCTTCCGACATGTTACTCCATATTTAATAACCAACTAGCCGCCCTAAAATCCAACCAGTGGCACGCCTCACAAGGCCTTACCTACCTAGGGGGGACTAACCCGTCTAATCGAGGTTAGCCAGCAACTGTCACTCGATTCTCTAAAATACGCCTAGGAACCCACGGTGGTTTTAATAATACTGTGTAAGTGGGAGGCCCTCGCAAGCGTGACTCACCTCACGACACTTTCGAACCCCTTACACGGACACCGCTACATGACAATCCTCGAAGGGAAGTCCCCCTGTAGAGGTACCCCATAAGTACGTATATATATATATATATATATATATATATGTAGTCAGTTCACAATCAATAAAGTTCCAAACGGGCCGCCACATCATTTACATTTAAACCATTTAATATCAAAGCGTTTCCACAAGATATGACGCACGCCATCATGTTGAAGACTAGAAAAAAATACTTAGTTTAAGGAAAACCAAACCCCCACTGAAGAATTTCAAAATCCAGTTTAAACGCCAAACAATATTTCCTCTATCCACGTTTTCAAGAAAACGCCATTTTCCATAAACGATACACACGTCATTTTATACACACCAAAAACCATCTCAAAACACAGTTCAGTATGACTAGCACATTTCATAAAGTACCTGTATGACAATATCACAATAAAACCACAAAAATTTATCCAAGGAAGATATTTTCAGTGCGATGCAAGAAGTAACCAGTTTTTCAAATTCAGCAAGTCACAACTCTAGTAATATCTATCCAGTGCTACTATAAATTTATTGAAAAATAATGAAATGACAAGGAATAAATAAATTTATAAATTTAAAAGCGAGTGCAGTGGGAGACCTACGTCGACGTCGTCAGCTGAACTCGACGAAGGAACACGCTTCGCGCAGGCGCGTACGCACACGCAAGCCGAGGATCACTACATCGCGGAATCATTCCGCCAATGCACTACAACAAACACGGAACACTTAAAATAGCTCAATTGTCATAAATATAAACACAAACATATAACCAACACGAGATCACCTCAGCGTAGGGATGTGCCCGACCAACGGAGGCACACGCCAGCTGAAGACCGCAGCGTTGCGGAATTATCCCGCTGACGCGCTGCAACCAGCACCAAAACAGCAAAACAGCAAACCACAGATATAAAATAAAATAAACACAAACATCAATTATCCACAAAAGACTACCTCATCGCAGATGCGCTTGGCCGCCGAGGTCGTGCGCCAGTTAAAGGTGCGGCGCGCACTAGCAGGGAAACCGCCAGAGGTCGCGTGCTGATTATCGGGTGCGCCGCTACCCGACGCAAGACGATGGCGGCTGGTCGGACCACAGGAAGCCCATACGCGGCCTCCCAATGGTGTGGTGTAGCCGGTCGTAGCACCGGAAAGGACCGGGGGACGCCGGCAGGCGGTGCCGGAGCAAAGCAGAGGTGCCGGAAGGGATGGGGAACGCAGGCGGGTTCGCCTGAACAGGGCAGGGGATGCCGGAACAGCGCCGGACAACGGAGGCAGGTCGTGCGGGGGCTGGGGGCGGTGCTCCGGAGTGCCGGGAAAAAGCAGGAAGAGGCCCGGGGGGCTGCTGGAGCGGGTCGGAGGCCGCTGGCCGGCAGCGGGCTCACCTGTAGGGTCGCCGGAGGAGGGAGGCCGGCAGCAGGCGGTCGTCGGAGGAGGGACGCCGGCAGCAGGTGGGGTCGCCGGAGGGGGGAGGCAGGCGCGGAGTAGAGGGAGCGGCGCTGGATGCCGGAGAGGGAGCGGGACCGGGAGTCGGAGGTCGCACGGAGGTCGGGGCCGCGCGGAGGTCGGGGCGTGCGGGAGCAGGGCCGGTGCAGGAACGAGGGGGGGAGGGGGGGGGGCGGCGCTGCCTTGGGAGAGGCGGGACGGCGAGCGGGGCGCGGCGGTCGGGAGGGCCGGAGGCTGGCCTGGGGGTGCTGGCATGGGGTGGTGGCGCAGGGAACTGGGGTCGGGGATGGGCGACGGGGAAGGGAAGTAGGAGGGTGGGCGTGCGGCACAAGAGGGAAAGAGAGGGGGGGGCGTGTGGCGCTAGGGTTAGGGTTGTTTTTTTTCATTCCATTATAATAAAATAATAATAATAAAATATGAAATAAAATAATAAAAATAGTAATAAAATAATAATAATAATGATATACCAGAATAATAACAATAATATAAAACACAATAATTAAGATAGTAATAATAATAAAATTACTAATAATTCATTAAAAATATTCAACTTTCTTCATAATAATACAATAATATTAATGACAGTCTAAGTGTTAAAAATATTAATGATAATGATATAATATTAATAAAAATGATAATAGTAATACAAATAATGATGTAAGTGATATAAATATTAAGATATAAAGAATAACAATAATAAGAATATGAATAATAAAATAAATAAATAAATAAATAAATATAAAATTAAGAAAATTTATTAACAATAAAGATAATAATAATAAGAATAATAATAATTATAATAATGAGCAATTGCACGTCACATGGATGAGTTGTGTGGCTACCGTCAACCGTGCGGTGGTCGCACACGGGTCCTAAAGAAACTCAAAACGTTAAACGTCAACAATTTTAAATCGGGAATCAACCCAAAACACGGCGCGAGAACCCGAAACTAAGAAATAATAAATTGAAAAATTAATTCAAAAAGTCAAGGTGCGACAATTCTCCGCACCACAAATACTTTCTGCCCCCAGAAAGTCACCCAGTCGAATACTAAACAAAACATGAAACCATGCCCGGTTGAAACCGAAAGTAACCACAATACAAGAGAACAGGAGAACACGGAAGGGTTCTCTCCACCAAAGAACTCAACTAGCGTGGAAATTTAATACTCAATCATACCACCCCGGATGGGGGGGGGGTGACGCGGGAACTCCCAACTAACCCAAACTAACCTTTATAGCATGAGCGAAACAACACCACAGCCAAAACTTGGAACTCTCAACATAGACCAAAATCCCCAAACACCTGAGAAAGAATTACGAGAAGAAACTTAACCCACGAAGTAAACTCGAGCCCAACTTAAAACGTCAATTCTTCCAAGACACTTACATCTGCAAAAAAACATGGTCAAACCGAGATCAACTCACGCAATATCCAAACATATTTTAAAAAAAATGCACGACTCAGAGAATCATAATTCAGACAAACCAAACTGTTTGGATTACAAATGAACACGTCCATCCCAACTTCACGACGAACCAATGGACTTACAACAACGTAAAAACTTTGAGAGTAGAAAAAAGAAAGGACAAAAAGACTTTAAACGTTCCACCTCCAGCATGGAACACAAAACCCGAACCGAGGATTCACATTCTTGGCAACTCCTAACTGTACGCGAGCTTCACCCCAAGACCTGTGGCTGGGGAACTGTTGGCTGAAGAATCTCTTGCCTCACAATTAGACACTAGAATCTCTTCGGTCACCGAGTCTTCTCCTGAGACGTTTCTTACAGAACTTCTTCAAGTGACACATACAACCTCAACGAAAACACATATTTAGAGGGGTGCGTCATGACGACTTCAAGTGCCTGAACTGGCCACACTAGTGGCGCACCACTGAACGGTCCAACGAACTAGGAGCCAGAACCACTTTAGACAATTCTTTAGAAACAGGCACCTCTGGCACTCCCTGCTCGCCAAATGGGAAACATTGCAAGAAACTGGATACGCTGGATTCCTGACCATCTTCACTTTGAAGACCCACTAAGCTAAGAACGCCTAATCCACTAGTTTCTCGAAACAATGGCCCTTCAAAGGGAGGACCTTCTCCTTGATCTCTAGATGAAGACCCCCGATGAAGAGGGAAGTCCTTATCAATCCCTGCAATGCTACTTCTAGAGAATGCAACCCAAGATCCTTGAAATGGTCAACATACGTTTTCATTGTCTGTTGTCCTTGTTGAATGCGCATAAGCTTTTCCTTTTCTTCATCTTCCCCTATTCAAGTGTAAACCATTTAATGAAGACAGCTTTAAAGAAATACAACATCATCCCAACTTGCAGTAATGGCGGGGAGAACAAATCCTACACATCCAAAGATGGACATTCAAACAGACCCAAAACAACACACACCCAGATCGCTTCGGGAGTTCCTAATACCCTGAAGACGCGCTTGACTTCTTCAAGCCACTATACTATCTCTAATAGACTCCAGTCACCTTGAAGGACAGGCAACATCTGAAAATGACCAAAAACTGGGCATGACTCATCAAAACTCCAAGGACCTTTCTGGGCGGCATTTCTGATCAACATATACAACACTGATCCGAAACCGATATAAATCGAAGAAACATCAATAAAAGTGATTTCATAAAAATCAATCATCACAAAGTCCAATCAAATACAAACACAACCCAAAATAAAATACCCCTCTTTTTTTCTTAAACATTCACTTTTAATTTAAATTTCAAAACCTCCTTCTTTTTAAATTTCAAAACCGCCTTCTTTCAAGGCCACTTTCTAAATACTAAATCCATTTTTCAGACCAAAATCACTTTCCAAAACCACTTTCCCATTTAAAAACTAATTTAGAGGACAAGGCCAAGCCTTGAATTTCAAAAACACACCCAGGTAATCCCATGACCCATTGCACATGTATTTATCCAGATTCCATTTATATTCACACCAACATGCCCTTTCCATGCATTCTCACACATGTGAAATCATTCATAAAGAGAACCTGCAGTTTCACCCCAAACCATTCTCAACCAATTTCCAAACAAACACCAGTTTTCCAAATCAAAAGCTTCCAGTTTTTTTTAAACCCATTTCATACATTTAAAGTCATTTAAAATAAATTAGTCCCATTTTCAAAAACCCTTTTTCATTTCCAACAATTCACTTACACCAATTAGAACAAAAACAACACTCAAATTGAATCTAACACAGGAGTGAGGGACTAGTAGTCATGCCTAACCTGGCAACATGGTAGTGGGCCATGTCCCAAGTAAGCGTCCACCACTAGGAGGAATTCAAACTGTGTACCCGGACTCCACATGGGTCACTAATCCATGTGAAATCATGATGTAACATCAGTTTGTCTCTGTTGTCATCCCTTGATCCAAAACAAACCAGAAAGAGACAAAGACACAATTCCCGGACTACCCCTGGCGACTCGAGATACGGAACAGGTGAGGGTTCATGACATCCTTCCCGTACCTACCTCTCGAGTCCCGACAGTCCTAATCTCCCCCTATCGGACAACCAAAATAACAAGAACCTCCTATGATACCATTTTGTCACGAACCAGCCCGGGTCGACCCTGAACCGGTCACCCGAGACGGTCCGCGGCAAGTCCTGAGGGGCGTTCCCGATCCCCCCGGGATGGAAACTAGTGTCGGGAATCAATAGTAAACAGGTGGGAACGATTTGGCCCAAAATAAAACCAGAAATAGTAAAAGAATATAAACTAAACAAAACATACAAACAAAACTACACAACCAACGTACCCCCACGTGACCCCATGGGTCACCACCCAACTGAAAACCAACCTCGCTCCAAAACTGAGCGACTAAACCAGGAAAACCCTGTACACAAAGGAACCTGCAACTGAAAAGATAAAATATAGGCATGAGTACAAAAAGTACTCAGTAGGTGAGCCCAACAACAAATCCCAATGCACAACCAGTAAATAAAGAATCTACAAATTCCAGGTTTGAACTACTGTGTATAAAAGTATGCTTTCATAATGTTTCACATGAAATTCAAAACATGAGACATTACCCTTATTCTTTTTCAAAATTTAAATTCATTTCATTGGTGAAAAATTCATTCTAGAAGAGAAATACGTGTTACATTTTCAAATTTTACACAACGAGAATAACGCATTTTCATTTGAAAACCATTTTCGCAAAGTATAATAGTATAAGCTGTGAAGAACAACTGGAAGTAAACAATCAAGGAAAGTCAAGTAACCATGGGTGATCCTAAACATCCCTAGAAAACCCCCGGACGTACTCAGGTTCAGACTACCTGCCGACATGGTACTCCATAGTCAATAACCAACTGGCCGCCCTAACAGCCAACTAGTGGCATGCCCCACAAGGCCTTACCTACCTAGGGTGGACTAACCCGTCTAATCGGGGTTAGCCAGCAACCGTCACTCGATTCTCTAAAAGACGCCTAGGAACCCACGGTGGTTTTAATAATACTGTGTAAGTGGGAGGCCCTCGCACGCGTGACTCACCTCACCGCACTTGCCAACCCCTTACACAGACACCTCTACACGAAAATCCTTGAAGGGAATTCCCCCTGTAGAGGTTCCCCATAAGTACGTATATATATATATATATATATATATGTAGTCATTTCACAATCAATAAAGTGCCAAACGGGCCGCCACATCATTTACATTTAAACCATTTAATATCAAAGCGTTTCCACAAGATCTGACGCACGCCATCATGTTGAAGACCAGAAAAACATACTTAGTTTAAGGAAAACCAAACCAACACTGAAGAATTTCAAAATCCAGTTTAAAGGCCAAACAATATTTCCTCTATCCATGTTTTCAAGAAAACACCATTTTCCATAAACGATACACCCGTCATTTTATACACACCAAAAACCATCTCAAAACATAGTTCAGTATGACTTTCACATTTCATAAAGTACCCGTATGACAATATCACAAGAAAACCACAAAAATTTATCCAAGGAAGATATTTTCAGTGCGATGCAAGAAATAACAAGTTTTTCAAATTCAGCAAGTCACAACTCTAGTAATATCTATCTAGTGCTACTATAAATTTATTGAAAAATAATGGAATGAAAAGGAATAAATAAATTTCTAAATTTAAAAGCGAGTGCAGTGGGAGACCTACCTCGACGTAGTCAGCTGAACTCGACGAAGGAACATGCTTCGCGCAGGTGCGTACGCACACAGAAGCCGATGATCTCTGCATCACGGAATCATTCCGCCAATGCGCTACAAAAAACACGGAACACTTAAAATAGCTCAACTGTCATAAATATAAACACAAACATATAACAAACACGAGATCACCTCGGCACAGAAATGTGCCCGACCAACGGAGGCACGTGCCAGTTGAAGACCGCAGCGTTGTGGAATTATCCCGCAGACGCGCTGCAACCAGCACCAAAACAGAAAAACAGCAAACCACGGATATAAAATAAAATAAACACAAACAACAATTACCCACAAAATACTACCTCGGCGCAGATGTGCTCGACAGCCGGGGTCATGCGCCAGTTAAAGGGGCGGCCCGCACTGGCAGGGAGACCGCCAAAGGTGGCGTGCTAATTATCGGGTGCGCCGCTGCCCGTCGCAAGACGATGGCGACCGGCCGGACCATGGGAATCCGGTACGCGGCCTCCTAAAGGTGTGGCGGAGCCGGTCGGAGCGCCGGAAAGGACCGGGGGACGCTGGAAGGCGGTACCGGAGCGAAGCAGAGGTGCCGGCAGGGATGGGGAATGCAGGCGGGGTTGCCGGAACAGGGTAGGGGACGCCGGAACAGCACCGGACAACGGAGGCAGGTCGTGCGGGGGCCGGGGGTAGTGCTCCGGAGTGCTTGGAAAAAGCAGGAAGAGGCCCGGGGGGCTGCTGGAGCGGGTCGGAGGCCGCTGGCCAGTGGCAGGCTCGCTGGTAGGGCCGCCGGAGGAGGGAGGTCGGCAGCAAGCGGTCGTCGGAGGAGGGACGTCGGCGGCAGGTGGGGTCGCTGGAGGTGGGAGGTTGGCGCGGAGCATAGGGAGCGGCGCCGGAGGCCGGAGTAGGAGCGGGACCGGGATTCGGAGGTCGCGCGGAGGTCGGGGCCGCGCAGAGGCCGGGGCGTGCGGGAGCAGGGCCGGTGCAGGAGCGGGGGGGGGGGGGGGGCAGTCGGGAGGGCCGGAGGCTGGTTGGGACGCTGGGAAAAGACTGGCGGAGTCTGGGGGTCACGCGGAGGCCGGCCTGGGGGTGCTGGCGCGGGGTGGTGGCGCAGGGAACTGGGGTCGGGGATGGGCGATGGGGAAGGGAAGCAAGAGGGGGGGGGGTGCGCTGCAAGAGGGAAAGAGAGGGGGGGGCGCTAGGGTTAGGTTTTTTTTTTGTTTTTTTTCATTCCATTATAATAAAATAATAATAATAAAATCTGAAATAAAATAATAAAAATAGTAATAAAATATTAATAATAATGATATACCAGAATAATAACAATAATATAAAACATAATAATTACGATAGTAATAATAATAAAAATACTAATAATTCATTAAGAATACTAATGTCATTAAAAATATTCAGCTTTCTTCATAATAATACAATCATATTAATGACAATCTAAGTGTTAACAATATTAATGATAATAATATAATATTAATAAAAATGATAATAGTAATACAAATAATGATGTAAGTGATATAAATATTAAGATATAAAGAATAAAAATAATAAGAATATGAATAATAAAATAAATAAATTAAAAAAATAATATTAAGAAAATTTATTAACAATAAAGATAATAATAATAATAAGAATAATAATTATTATAATAATGAGCAATTTCACGTCTCATGGACGAGCTGCGTGGCTACCGCCAACCGTGCAGTGGTCGCGCACGGGTCCGAAACAAACTAAAAATGTTAAAAGTCAACAATTTTAAATCGGGACTCAACCCAAAACTCGGCGCAAGAACCCGAAACTAAGAAATAATAAATTGAAAAATTAATTCAAAAAGTCGGGGTGCGACTTGTTTGGTGTTGTTAGGATTTGATATGATTTTTTGGGGTTGTTAGGGTTTGTTATGATTTATCTTGGGGTTATTAGGGTTTGTTAGGGTTTATTAGTGGGTGGTAGGGTTTTGTAGGCTATTATTTTTAGGTTTTTGTAGCATTTTTTCGGTTTTGTTAGGGTTTTGAGTGTTTCTTAGGATTTATTATGGTTTAATAGTTTTTTTATTGTATATTAGGGGTTTTAGGGCTTTGGTAGCATTTATGAGGGTCTAATAGAGTTTTTTAGGGTTTATTACAGGATATTACAATTTATTAGTTTTTATTAGGGTTTTTAGGGTTTAATAGTGGGTTTTAGGGGTTATTAAGGTTTATTAGTGGTACATAGGGGTTAATAGTGGTTGTTAGGGTTTGTTATTTTTTTAGGGTTTTTATGGTTTGTTACAATTTGTTTGAGTTGTTTGGGGTTTTATGCATTTTTTAGGGTTTTAGGGGTGTGTTTAGATTTTTTATGCTTTGTTTGGGTTATTTTAGTGTTTTTTGGGGGTTTTTGCATTTTGTGAATTTTGAAGCATTTTTCGGTTTTTGTAGCAATTTTTAGGGTTCATGTAGCATTGTTATTGGCTTTAGTGGTTATTTAGGCTTTTTTAGGGTTTTTAGGGTTCTTTATGGTGTATTAGGGTTTCTTTTGAGGTTTTTAGGGTTTTCTAGGGGGGGGGGTTAGGGTTATTAAGGGTTAATAGGGTTGGTTAGTGTTTTGTTAGGAATTTTTATGATTTTAAGGGTTTTTAGCGTTTCTAGCGATTTTTTAGGGTTTTTCGCGTTTTTTGAGGTTTTTTGTGGTTTTTTGAGTTATTTTTAGAGTTTTTTTGGTTTTTTTTTTCATTTTTTCAGTTTTTTCGTGTTTTTAGGGGTTTTAGGGTTTTTTAGGGTTTTTAGGATTTTTAGGGTTTTTTATGGTTTTTAGGGTTCTTAGAGTTTTTTAGGGTTTTGTTAGGTTTTGCTGGGTTTGTTAGGGTTTTTTGCGAATATTAGGGTTTTGAATGGTTTAATAGCATTTTTGTTGTATATTTGGGTTTTAGGTATTTTGTAGCATTTATTGTAGTTTAATAGGTTTTTAGGGTTCATTATGATTTATTAGTGTTTATTAGGGTTTAGTAGTGGGCCTTAGGGTTTATTAGGCTTTATTATTGGTTTGTAAGGTTTGTTAGGATTTTTAGTGCTTATAATTGTTATTTAGGGTGTCTAAGGGTTTGTTAGGGTTTCTAAGGGTGTGCTAGGGTTTCTAAGAGTGCATTAGGCTTTTTATGGGTGGGTTAGGGTTTCTAAGGGTGTGCTATGGTTTCTAGGTTTTTCTAAAGTAGTGTTAGGGTTTATATGGGTGTGTTGGGGTTTCTAACGGTATGCTAGGGTTTAAAAAGGTGTTTTGGGGTTTCTAAGGGTGCGTTAGGGTTTCTAAGGGTGTTTTAGCGTTTCATAGATTTTCTTAGGGTTTTTTAGGGTTTTTAGGGTTTTGTTATGGTTTCTAATGGTTTCTTAGGGGGGTTTTAGGGTTTTTCAGATTTGTTGGGGTTTACTAGGGTATCATAGTGATTTTTGGGGTTTGTTAGGGTTTGTTAGGGTTTGCTAGTGTTTGTTACGGTTTGTTAGGGTTTGTTAGGGTTTTTCATGGTTTTTAATGGTTTTTAGTGTTTATGGGATTGTTCTTGGTTTTTTAGGGTTATTTAGTTGTTCATGGTTGTCACAAATGTGTAGAGCTAGTCGCAAGCTTCAATTTGATATATGGTAGAGGTGAAACGGACACCCCGAGTAGAAGTTATGGTCATTTGGAGGATATATAGACCTTTTGGGACTTTAAGAACATGATAAGGTGTTCCTATTGGTCATATATGTGTATATGTAGTCGAAAGCTTCGATTTGAAATACGGTAGAGGCAAAACGGACTCATGGAGTAGAAGTTATGGTCTTTTGGAGGGTTGAAGTACCTTTTTGGGCCTTCAAGGATATGAGAAGGTGCTTCAGTGGTTATAAGAGTGTATGTCTAGTCACAATCTTCGATTTGATATGTGGTAGAGAAAAAATGGACACTCATAGAAGAAGTTATTGTAAAATGGACATCAGAAGCCAATCTTTTGACCATCCAAAGGGATTTTGGGTCTTTTGGGGGGTTGAAGAATGTCATAAAGGGTTCCAGTGGTTACCAAAGTGTGTATATTTTCACAATCTTCGATTTGATATGTAATAGATCCAAAATTAACACACATAGCATAAGTTATTGTTGTTTTATATTGAGAAACTCTCCTAGCGCCTAATAACCTAAGTAACCTGTAACTCACTAAAATAGGCATAACTTCTCCTTCGTGTGTCCATTTGAGCACTATGACTAGTCAAATAAAATCTCGTGAGATGAGTGAGGACCATGTTTAGTAGAAACTATGAGAAGATCAAAAAATTATAGTATATATTAGTTATACCACTCCAAAAAAATGTCCAACTTCAAACGGTCATAACATTCGCTCTGGTTGCCCATTTGAGCTCTACGATATATCATATCGAAAGTAGTGAAGAGATCTACACAGAAGGATGATTTAGAAATAGTTCACGTATTGTTTGAGTCCCTAAAATCCCATAAACCTATCATAAGGCCTCCAAAACTCTATTTTTGTCTACGGATCCCTGTCAAATGTTTCTTAAAATGGTCATAACATCTGATCTGTGTGTCTGTTAGGACTCTGACTCTTGTTTTTATTGTAGTTCATTCCATGAGATTCAATTTGACTGTTCAAGGAGTGGAAATGGACACTCAAAGAAAAGGTTTGTCCTTTTTCAATGACTCTGTGATTTTTAGGTTTTTCGAGACCCCATTTCTAGCATTTTTGTCTTGTCTGCTGTTTTTTCAAACAATTATAACTTATTATTACTGTTATTATTATTATTATTACCATAATCTCATCAACAAGCACATGAACATGAATGTGCGTTATTATTATATTTTTATTACCGTGCACGTGCACATGAAATGAACACACATTATTTTATTATCACATGCATTGTTATTATTATTATTGTGGTTGTTGTTGTTGTTGTTATTATTATCATCGCATGAAAATGCACATGCGAATACACATACACGCAGATTCAATTCAAGTGTGTTATTCTATTATCACATTCTTTGTTAATAATAATAATAATAATAATAATAATAATATTATTATTATTATTATTTTCATCATCATCATCACATGAAAATGCAATGCCCGAGCGTTATTATTTATTACCATGCGAGTGCCCACGTAATTCACATTCAATATTCTATTATCACGTGCATTGGTAGTACTACTATTATCATCACCACTACTACTATTATTACTAATTATGTTATTAATACTATAATCACATGAAAATGTAGATTCACGTGCGTTATTATTTATTATTTATTACCATGAACGTGCATATGCAATTCACATGTATTATTCTTTTACTATTATTATTATTATCATAATTTATTATTATTGTTATTGTCATTATCATTATTATTATCATTATCACATGCAAATGGTTATGCATGTGCGTTGTTATTTATTATTTATTACCATGTATGTGCATGCGTTATTATTGTTATTATTACAATTAGTATTATTAATATTATCATCAAATGTAAATCCACATGAACATGCATGCACGTTCTTATTCTTTATTATTTATTTATTATTTACTACTATGCACTTACACATGAAATGAACTTGCGTTATTCTATTATTATTATTATTATTATTATTATTATTATTATTATTGTTTGTATCATCAAATACAAATGCACATGCACATGCGTTGTTTTTTATTATTTATTACCATGCACGTGAATGCGTCATTATCATTATCATTACATGTAAATGCACATGCACATGCGTTATTATATAGTATTTATTACCATGCACATGCACATGCACATGCACATGCACATGCACTTGGATGTGCATTATTATTTATTACTTATTATCATTCACATGCAAATGCGCAGGCATTTTCACATGCACGTGCATTATGATTTATTATTTAAACCATGCACATGCATATGCACATGCACATGCGTTATTACTATTATTATTATTAGAGATATTTTTAGGGTTTACTAGAATTTTTTAGAATTTTAAGGTGTTATTAATATTTATTATTATTTGATAGGGTTTTAGGGTTTTTTAATGGTATATTAGCGTTTTTTAGGGTTGGTGGGGGTTATTAGGATTTTATAAGGGTTTATTGTGGTGTGTTAAGGTTTATTAGGGTTTATTAGGTATTTTTAGGGATTTATTAGGATTCAGTTGTGTTTATTAGGGTATAAAATGGTATATTATGGTATATATGGGTATGTTTAGGATTTATTATAATTTATTATCATTCATTTTGGTTTATTAATTTTTAAGAGGGTATATTAGGGTTTTTAGGGTTTAGTAGTTTTTATTAGGATTTATTAGTTCTTTTAATATTTGTTAGGTTTTATTAGAACTTATTAGGGGTTTTAGGGATTTTTAATGGTATATTTTTATTTTTAGGGTTTAGTGGGGTTTATTATGGTTTATTGTCATGACCCGTCCCCCGGGGCCCGTGCCTTGACTACCCCAAGCTCGCATTCCATAGGCTAGGGGATGGTGACTAACACCAAAGGTGTATTACCTAAAATGGGGAAGGCATTTCTTATTTAACCATCAAACTCACGTAGCCAGAAACACATCAAGATATGAATACAAGAAAAATTGTATAGTAAACAAATCAGTACATTAAGTAAAAAGGGGCCAGAATACAAGCCCAACTAGAAATTACAAGTACAACTGAAATACGATATAGTTGATGAAATAAAAAGATAGCCACTGGATCGTCTTATGGGGTTCCTACCTGAAGGGTAGGTACTAATCGCCTCCTCAACACTCCACGTCTATCTGTCTCATCTGCGTACCAACATGATGTAAGGTCAACCTCCGAGCACCGTCCAGTCCTGGTACTCTCAGCCTCAGTTAGCACTATCTGTCATCTACAACCAACACAATAAGGTGCAGGCATAACCTTTGTAGGGTTGAGTATAACGATACTTATTAGAGACCCCGAGACCCTCAAGGTCTCACAAAGTCCATCAAGGATAAACCACAATGTATGAAGTCAACAGATAACCCTAATTAGGTATATTCCCATATATATACCTAAGATATCAATTAATCCATCTCAATCGCGAGGAAAACACATAAAAACTAACTCAGCTCAAACCTGGGTTTTATTCTAGGGGTAGTATCAAGTAACATCCCCAGTCAAATTATAGAAACCACAGCTGTTGAAGAATTCCTCCTCTATTGAGTATAGTGGGTCTTCCACGACTCCAAACGCACTTCCCACAAACATTGGACTGCTGAGGTACTCCTCCTATCGAGTACCGTGGGACTGCTGCGTCACCAAGGCGCTCCCCACCGTGGGTCTGCCGCGCCACCAAGCGCACTCCCCCTCATAGCTTGCTGTGGTACTCCTCATATCGACCACCGTGGGTCTTCCTTGACACCAAGGCGCTCCCCACTGTGGGTCTTCCACAACACCAAGGTGCTCCCCACTAGGCTAGAAGAGTCACTCCGAGTCAAAACGGTCAGTAGTTGTCAGGTCTCAGCCAGATACTAGGTCTCCTCACTAAGCTCGCTTGTTTATAAGAGGATCCGCTCAACAAGCTATTGTTCAATACTCTAACTGTCACGATGTCCCACGAAGAAGCATATCAAATGACCACCACATCAAGGGGGTCTCAATGCAATAGAGTACGCGTCAATTGGACGCCCAGTCTGTGAGTTATTAGCCTTTATTTCCAAGGTCCCGGTTGGATTTGTGATCGATCCAACCTAACCAAAACTCTAGTAGGGTATACTCAAAGGGACTGACTCGCTCCATGATTTCCAGCGCCGCTGACGGGTCGTCAAACAAATTTCTGGTGCCAATGATATTGTCGAAGGAGCGTAAAGGGTCATATTGTGCCCGGGCCTGGTCCCACCCGGTCGGACTGACCCGGTTCAGGTCAACCTAGCATAACTCACTGGGTCAGGGCCGACCCGTGATGCGTCCCAGTCCGCTAGGGGTCCGGTAGACCGCGAGGGCGACGAGGGACCGCAAAGGCCATGGGGCGGCGAAGGATATGTGTCGACTCGACCGCGGATAGAAGCTCGACTGTGGGGTGGCTTGTCCGAGAGAGCGCAATGAGGGCGGTTTGGCTGGGAGGGCATGGCGAGGCCATTTCAGCCGGGAGGGTGCGGTGAGGGGTGCGGGCAGATTCGGTCGAGGCGCCGTGGGGGGGGGTGCCAAGGCAGCTCGGCTCGATGACTCGGCACATCGATGGTTCGGCAGTGGCGCGGAGCTGTGGAGCCTGAGGGTGGTGGAGCATCGTTTCCTTTTTCATCTTCCTCCATTTCGAAGAACACACCCAATTCAACACAAGGATTGCGGAGATGAAGATCCATGTTAGTTTGTCCCGCACTCTCCATATTAGGGTGGTAGCAAGCGGCTCATCATAAACAAGAGTGAAGAATGTCAAACCCTCCCGCAATGATTGTTTCCCACCCGTAAAAGAAAACATCAACGTTCTTCATTTTAAAGAAAGAAAGAACATGTGTATATAATCATAACTAAAAAACCCATACCTCGTTCGCTTGATGGTGTTGGCACAAGAAGGTTGTACGGTCATCGATTCACCATAGGTGAGGATGTCCCACATCAGAAGAAGTCCCGAGGAAGAAGGTCAAAGGAGGTCGGCGTTCTTCGTTGGCAGAGAATTCTTCATTGGGGAGCGTGTTCTTCATTGATGAAAGCGTTATTCATTGGAGAGCATAATCCTCCAAGTGTTGGGCGTCACATCACTTTACCAGTGCTTCGTCACTTGGTGAAGTCGTCCCAAATCCTCCTCCCAAGCTCCATATATAAAGGAGACGGGGGAGGTAGGTAATGGTCATGGAATTTATGATGGTTCATTTATTAGGAATCTTCCTAAATTCCAACGACGTTGTTACATAATTTAATAGGGGGCAAGCCAATTAACTATGTTCGAACAATTAAAGTTATGTGCGTTGGAACAATTAATTTGGAAGAAGATCAAGAGGATCCTCCACATTAATGAGGGATTTGAGAGGTTTCTCCCTCATTAAGAGGGGGTGGTGAGGTTTAGGCTTCGTGTGGTCCCCACCACCATAACCCCTCAAGGGAGGTTAGGGTCTGGTGGTCCCCACCACCATAACCTCCCATGAGAGGTTAAAGTCTTGTGGTCCCCACTTCCCAACATCCACAAAGAGGTTTAGTTTTGGTAGACCCCACCTCCCAACACCCACATGGGTGTTGGAAATAAAAATAATGTGTCACAAACTTATATTTTTATTTTATTCTTCCACAAAAAACCCAGAAAATAACTTTCACCCTCGACCGTCTGTCGTTGAGGTGAAAGTCTCCTTAAGCGAAAAACGACGCTGTGAGTTCAACGGTGACCTCAGATTTCATTTTCGGGCACCGGTTCAAAATTTAGAAAAACTCACTCGCAAGTTTACTGAACGTACCCAAAAAAAAGTTCAGAAATTCATTCTGGGCACTCCGAGCCTCAGAATCACGCATTTTCAATTTTTTCGGTCTCATAGAATTCTCATTTATATAAAAAAATACATGGAAATTCCAGGTCTTTACATTTATTATAGTGTGTTAAGGTTTATTAGGGTTGAGTAGGTATTTTTAGGGTTGTATTAAAGTTTAGTAGAATTCTTTAGGGTTTTATTAGTGTTTATTAGGGTTGAGTAGTGTTTATTAGGGTTTGTTAGGAATTTTTAGGGTTTACTAGGGTTTTTTAGTGTTTTTATTAGAGTATATGAGTGTTTTTTAGTTTTTATTAATATATAAGAGGGGTTGTTAGGAAATTTTAGGTTTTATTAGTGTTTTTTTAGTGTTTGTGAGAATTTTTTATGGTTTATTAGGTTTTATTAGAATTTTTTATGGTTTATTAGGTTTTATTAGAATTTTTTATGGTTTATTAGGGTTTCTAGGGCTTTTTAATGGTTTGTTTGCGTTTTTTCGTTTATTGGGATTTAGTTGGGTTTTATTAGATTTTATTATGGTGTGTCATGGTTTGTTAGGGTTGAGAATGTATTTTTAGGGTTTTATTATGGTTTTATTAGGGTTTATTAGTTTTTATTAGGGTTTATTAAGGATTTTTAGGGTTTATTTGGGTTTGTTAGGGGTTTATTAGTTTTTTTGTTTTATTAGGTTATATTAGTGTTTGTTAAGTATTTTTACATAATATAGAATTTTTTATTGTTTGTGAGAATTTTGTTTTTGTTTGTTAGTGTTTTTAGGGTTTCTTAGGTTATAATAGAGTTCATTATTGTTTATTGTGGTTTCTTGGGATTTTTAAGATATATTGGCATTTTTTTCTTTATTAGGTTATATTAGTGTTTTTAGGACTTTTTAGGTAATATAGCATGTTTTTATTGTTTCTGGTCATTTTTTATTGTTTGTGAGCATTTTTAGGTTTTATTAGGTTATATTTGAGTTTATCAGGGTTCATAGTGATTTTTTAAGGTATACGGGCATTTTTTTCATTGTTAGGGTTCTGTAGGGTTTTATTAGGGGTCATTATGGTGTGTTAAGGTTTGTTATGGTTGAGTTTGGTTTATTAGGATTTATTTTTGGTTTATTAGGGTTTTAGGGGTTTTTTGGGGTTTATTAGTGTTTATTAGTGTCTATTAGGTTTGGTTAGGGTTGTTTAGGTTTTCTTAACGTGTTTTTAGGGTTTATTAGGTTTTATTATCATTTATTAGGGTTTATTAGGTATTTTTGGGGTTTTATTAGGGTTTAGTAGAGTCTTTTAAGGAATTTGGGGATTATAAGGCGTTTTAGGGATTATTAGATTTCATTAGGGGTTTATTAGGGTTTCATTTTTTGTATTATGGTATATTAGGGTTTAATATTTTTGAGGGTTTTGAAGTGTCTTTAGGGTTTTTGTAGCATTTTTTAGTGTTTGTGTAGCGTTGTTTGAGTTTATGTAGCATTTTTAGTGTGTATGTAGTGCCTTTATGGTTTATTTAGAAGTTTTAAGTTTTATGTAGCATTTCTTAGGGTTTATGTAACGTTTTTAGGGTTTATGTAGCGTGTTTAGATTTAGGTTTTATATAGCATTTTTTAGGGTTTATGTTGCGTTTTCTGGGTTTATGTAGCGTTTTTAGAGGTGATGTAGCATTTATGTTGCATTTTTTAGGGTTTATGTAAGGTTTTTAGGGTTCATGTAGTTTTTTGGGGGGTGTTAAGGGTTTATTTGTTTTTTCGGGATTGATAGGGGTTGTTGGGGTTTTTATTGTGTTTTAGGGTTTGTTTGGGTATTGTAGCGATTTTTAGGGTTTATGTAATGTGTTTTAGAGTTTTTGGATTCTTTAGGGTTTTAGTGTTCTTTAGAGATTACTATGGTTCTTTAGGGTTTTTTTGGGTTCATTAGGGTTCTTTAGGATTTCATACAGTTTATTAGCGTTTTTTATTGTATATTAGAATTTTATTGGGCTTTTGTAGGAATTAATAGATTTTTCTACGGTCTATCAACCTTTTTAGGGTTATTTAGGATTTATTAGGGTTTATTAGGGTTTATTTTATTTATTAGGATTTATTAACTCATATTTGGGTTTATTACAATTTATTAGGGTTTATTATGATTTGTTAGGGTTTATAGCAGTTTATTAGTGGTTTGTTATGGTTTGTTTTAGTTTGTTACGATTTATTTGGCATTGTTAGGATTTGTTACGATTTATCTGGGGTTGTTATGGTTTGTTAAGATTTATTATGGGGTTATTAGGGTTTTTAGGGTTTATTAGGGGGTTTTAGGGCTTTATAGGCTATTATTTGGAGGGTTTTGTAGTGTTTTGCCTGGTTTGTTATGGTTTTTAGGGATTATTAGGATTTATTGTGGTTCAATAGTGTTTATTATTGTATATTAGGGGTTTCAGGGCTTTTGTATCATTTAATAGAGTCTAATAGGGTTTTTAGGGTTTATTACAGTTTATTATGATTTATTAGTGTTTATTAGGGTTTTAGGGTTTAATAATGGGTTTCAGGTATTATTTGGGTTTATTAGTGGTTCCTAGGGGTTATTAGTGGTTGTTAGGGTTTGTTTGGTTTTGTTAGGGTTTGTTAGGACATGTGTTATTCTATTATCACAAACGTTGTTATTATCATTATTATCATTATCATTATTACCATTATCATTATTATAATTATCATTATTGTTATTACTATTAATATTATTATTATTATTTTCTTCACATGAAAATGCAGATGCACATGCGTTATTATTTATTATTTATTATATATTATCTATTTCCTTGAATGTGCATATGTTATTGTTGTTGTTATTATTTTTATTACTAATATTATTATTATTATTATCATCACATGAAAATGTGCATGCACATCCATTATTATTTATTACCATGCACGCGCACACGCAATGCACCAACATTATTCTGTTATCACATGCATTTTTGTTGTTATTGTTATTATTACTATTATTGTTATTATTTTTATTATCATTAAATGAAAATGAAAATGCACGTGCTTTATTATTTATTACCATACATTCACACATTCAATACATGTGCGTTATTCTATTATCACATGTGCTATTATTATTAATATTACTATTATTGTTATTATTGTCATCACGTGCGCTATGAGTTATTATTTATTATCATGCACTACACATGCAATGCACGTGCGTTATTCTATTATCACATGCATTGTTGTTCTTATTATTATTATTATTATTATTACAGTTATTATTATTATTATTATCATCATCTCATGCACATGCACATGCATTATTATTTATTTTTTGTTACCATGCATGTGCACATGCAATGCACATATGTTATTTTATTATCACATAAGTTGTTATTCTTATTGTTATTATTATTATTGTGGGTGTTGTGGTTGTGGTGGTTGTTGTTGTTGTTGTTATCACATGGAAATGCACAAGAAAATGCACTTGCAAATGCATTAACACACACATTAAATGCACATGAATTATTCGATTATTGCATGCTTTGTTTTTAATAATAATATTATTATTATTATTATTATCATCATCATCATCATCACATGCAAATGAAATGCACAAGAATTATTATTTTTTACCATGCACGTTCCCACATTACGCACATGCAATATTCTATTATCACATGCATTGGTACAACTACTATTATCAATACTACTACTGCTGTTATTATTATTATCATCACATGAAAATGCAGATGCACATGCGTTATTATTTATTATTTATTACCATGCATGTGCATATGCAATGCACTTGTATTATTCATTTATTATTCTATTATTATTATTATTATTATTATTATTATCACAGTTTTTATTATTTTATTAATAATATTATTATTATCATTATCATTAGTATTATCATTATCACGTGAAATTCCACATGCATGTGCGTTGTTATTTATTTTTTATTACCATGAACGTGCATGAAATATTATAATTATTTTTAATATTACAATTAATATTATTAATATTAATATCAAATGTAAATGCACATGCACATGCATGTGCGTTCTTATTTACTATTATTTATTTATTATTTACTACTATGCACATGCTCATGCAATGCACTCTCATTATTCTATTATTATTATTGTTATTATTATTATTATTCTTGTTGTTGTTGTTTGTATCATCAAATACAAATGCATATTCACGTGCGTTGTTATTTATTATTTATTACCATGCACGTGCAAGCGTCATTATCATTATCATTACATGTAAATGCACATTCACGTACGTTATTATATATTATTTATTACCATGCACATGCAAATGCAATGCACTTGCGTTATTCTATTATTACTTGTGTTATTATTATTTATTCTAATGCACATGCACACGCAATGCACGTGCATTATTCTATTATCACATGTGTTATTATTTATTATTTATTATCATTCACATGCAAATGAACATTCATGTGTAATTGGTTGTTATTTATTGTTTATTACCATGCACATGCACATGCACATGCACATGCCCTTGTATGTGTGTAATTATTTATATTTATTATCATTCACATGAACATGCGCATACACATGCAATTCACATGCGTTATTATTTATAATTTATCATTTAATATAATTCACATGCAAATGCGCAGGCATATACACATGTATGTGCGTTATGATTTATCATTTAAACCATACACATGCATATGCACGTGCACATGCGTTATTACTACTACTATTATTAGATGTATTTTTAGGGTTTACTAGCATTTTTAGGATTTTTAGGTGTTATTAACATTTATTATGGTTTGTTAGGGTTTTAGGGTTTTTTAGTGGTATAATAGCGTTTTTAGGGTTTGGTGGGGGTTATTAGGATTTTATTAGGGTTTATTATGGTGTGTTAAGGTTTAATAAGGTTTAATAGGTATTTTAGGGTTTTATTAGGATTGTGTTGGGTTTATTAGGGTATATTATGGTATATTCTGGTATATTTGGGTATGTTTAGGAATTATTTGGGTTTATTATGGTTCATTATGGTTTATTAATTTTTATGATGGTATATTAGGTTTTTTCAGTGTTTAGTAGTGTTAATTCGGGTTTATTAGCACTTTTAAGATTTTTTAGGTTTTATTAGAATTTATTTGGGGGTTTAGGGATTTTTAATGGTATATTTGCATTTTTTTAGGGTTTAATGCGGTTTATTATGGTTTATTATGGTGTGTTAAGGTTTATTAGGGTTGATTAGGTATTGTTAGGGTTTTATTAGGATTGAGTCGGTATCATTAAGGTTTTATTAGGGTTTATTAGGGTTGAGTATGGTTTATTATGGTTTGTTAGGAATTTTTAGGGTTTACTAGGGTTTGTTAGTGTTTTTATTAGGGCATATGAGTGTTTTTTAGTTTTTGTTAACATATATGGGGGCTTGTTATGACTTTTTAGGTTTTATTAGCGTGTTTTTAGTGTTTATGAGCATTTTTAATGGTTTATTAGCTTTTGTTTGAATTTATTATGGTCTATTAGGGTTTCTAAGGACTTTTAATGGTTTGTTTTATTTTTTTTTGTTTATTGGGGTTTAGTTGGGTTTTATTAGGTTTTGTTATGGTGTGTCAAGGTTTATTAGGGTTTTGAAGGTATTTTTTGGGTTTTATTAGGGTTTTTAGGGTTTATTAGTTTTTTAGGGTTTAATAGGAATTTTTAGGGTTTATTAGGGTTTGTTAGGAGTTTGTTAGTTTTTTTGTATCATAAGGTTATATTAGTGTTTGTTAGGTATTTTTGGATAATATAGCATGTTTTTATTGTTTCTGAGCATTTTGTTTTTGTTTTTGAGGGGTTTTTGGGTTTATTTGATTATATTAGAGTTTATTATGGTTTATTAGGGTTTCTAGGGATTTTTACAGTATATTAGCATTTTTTGTCTTCATTAGGTTATATAAGTGTTTTAGGTCTTTTTAGGTAATATAGTTATTTTTTATTATTTGGGATCGTTTTTTATTTTTGTGAGAATTTTTAGGGTTTATTAGGTTATATTAGATTTTATCAGGGTTTTTACAGATTTTTTAAGGTATACTAGCATTTTTTTATTAGGATTTTTTAGGGTTTTATTAGGGTTTATTATGGTGTGTTAAGGTTTGTTAGGGTTGAGTACGGTTTATTTGGCTTTATATATGGTTTATTAGGGATTTTTATGGTTTTTTGGGGTTTATAAGGGTTTATTAGTGTTTATTAGTGTCTATCAAGGTTGGTTCGTGTTGTTTAGGTTTTATTAACGTGTTTCTAGGGTTTATTAGGTTTTATTATCATTTATTAGGGTTTATTAGGTATTTTTGGGGGTTTTTTAGGGTTGAGTAGAGTTTCTTAGGATTTTAGGGATTATAAGGTGTTTTTAGGGATTATAAAAGTTTACTAAGGGATTTTTAGGGTTTAATGTTTACTGTATGGTATATTAGGGTTTTATATTTTTGAGGGATTTAAAGCATCTTTAGGGTTTTTGTAGCATTTTTTAGGGTTTTTGTAGCATTGTTAGAGTTTATGTAGCATTTTTAAAGTTTATAAAGTGTTTTTAGGGTTTAGTTAGCGGTTTTAGATTTTATGTATAATTTTTAGGGTTTATGTAAGGTTTTTTGGGTTTATGTAGCATGTTTAGGGTTTAGGTTTCATGTAGCATTTTTAGGGATTATATTGCATTTTCTAGGTTTATGTAGCATTTTTAGGGGTGATGTAGCATTTATGTTGCATTATTTAGGGTTTATGTAACGTTTTTAGGGATCATGAAGTGTTTCTAGGGTTTATATTATGTTTTTAGGTTTTATGAAGCATTTTATAATGTTCATGTTGCGTTTTTAGGATTTATGTTGTGTTTTTTAGTGTTTATGTTATAGTTCCAGTGTTTATGTAGTGCTTTTAGGGTTTATGTAGAGTTTTTTGGGTTTATGTTTCATTTTTTGGTTTATGTGGACTTTTTAGGGTTTTTGTTGCATTTTTTAGGGTTTATGTAACGTTTTCAGGGTTTATGTATCTATTTAAAGCTTTTTAGGGTTTTAATGGTTTTTTATGGGTTGTAGTGTTTTATGGTTTTTAAGGGTTGTTAACGGGTGTTTATAGTTTTTTATGGTATCTGATGGCTTTATAATGATTTTTAGTGGTTTTATGGGTTTATTTGTTTTTTGGGGATTGATAGGGGTTGTTAGGGTTTTTAGTGTGTTTTAGGGTTTGTCTGGGTATTGTAGTGGTTTATAGGGTTTATCGCGGTTTATTAGAGGTTTCTTATGGTTTGTTTCAGTTTGTTACGATTTATTTGGAATTTTTAGGATTTGTTACTATTTATTTGGGGTTTTTAGCGTTTTTTATGATTTATTTTGGGGTTATTAGGGTTTGTTAGGTTTTATTAGTGGGTTTTAGGGTTTTGTAGGCTATTATTTGGAGGTTTTTGTAGCGTTTTGTAGGGTTTGTTAGGGTTTTTAGTGATTATTAGGGTTTAATATGGTTAATAGTGTTTTTTGTTGTATATTAGGGTTTTAGGGATTTTGTAGAGTTTATTAGGGTTTAAAAGAGTTTTTAGGGTTTATTACAGGTTATTATGATTTATTTGTGTTTATTAGGGTTTTAAGGGTTAATAGTGGGTTTTTGGGGTTATTAGGTTTTATTAGTGGTTCTTAGGGATTATTAGTGGTTGTTAGGGTTTGTTATGTTTTTTAGGGGTTTTAGGGTTTGTTAAGGTTTGTTTGAGTTGTTTGGGGTTTTATGCGTTTTTTGGGTTTTAGGGGTGTGTTTGGATTGTTTATGCTTTGTTAGGGTTATTTTAGCGTTTTTTGGGTTTTTGTTGCGTTTTTTGGGTTTGAATTTTTTTTTTGGTTTTTGTATCAATTGTTAGGGTTTATGTAGTGTTGTTAGTGGCTTTAGTGGTTCTTTAAGAGTTTATTAGGGAGGTTTTAGTGTTTAATTTTTTTTATTACTGTATGTTATGGTTTAATATTTTTGAGGGTTTTGAAGCGTTTTTAGGAGTTTTGTAGCATTTTTTAGGGTTTGTGTAGCGTTGTTAGAGTTTATGTAGCATTTTTAGTGTTTATATAGCATTTTTAGGGTTCAGTTATCGGTTTTAGGTTTTTTGTATCATTTTTAGGGTTTATGTTACATTTTAAGCTTTATTTAGCATGTTTAGGGTTTAGGATTTATGTAGCATTTTTAGGGGTGATGTAGCATTCATGTTGCATTTTTAGGGTTTATGAAACTTTTTTAGGGTTCATGGAGTTTTTTTAGGGTTTATATTGTGTTTTTAGGTTTTAAGTAGCATTTTTTAATGTTTATGTTGTTTTTTAGGGTTTATGTTGTGTTTTTAGGGTTTATGTTACAATTATAGGGTTTATTTAGTGCTTTTAGGGTTTATGTAGTGTTTTTGGATTTATGTTGCCTTTTTAGGGGTTTTGCCACATTTTTAGGGTTTATGTAACGTTTTTAGGGTTTATGTATATATTTGAAGCCTTTTTTTAGGGTTTTATTGGTTGTTTCTGGTTTGTAGTGTTTTTAGGATTTTAAGGGTTGTTAACGGGTGTTTATGGTTTTTTATGGTATCTGATGGCTTTTAAATGGTTTTGGGTGGATTTTATTGGTTCATTTGTTTTTTGGGATTGATAGGGGTTGTTAGGGTTTTTAGTGTCTTTTAGGTTGCTTTTGGTATTGTAGCGGTTTTTAGGGTTTATGTACTGTGTTTTAGCATTTTTTGGGTTCTTTTGGATTTTTCAGTGTTCTTTAGAGTTTATTATGTTTCTTTTGGGTTTATTAGGGTTATTTAGTGTTAATTTGTGTTCTTTAGGATTTGTTATGGTATATTAGTGTTTTTATTGTATATTATGTTTTTATTGGGATTTTGTAGGCATTGATAGCTTTTTCGAGGGTTTATCAACGTTTTTTAGGGTTATTTGGGATTTATTTGGGTTTATTTGGGTTTATTTTATTTATTAGGATTTAGTAACATGTATTTGGGTTTATTATGATTTATTAGGGTTTATCATGATTTTTTAGGGTTTATTGCGGTTTATAAGCACAAAGAAGATGCGAGGGTCGGGCTATTCCCAACCCCCCCCCCCGACAATTTATTATAAGGAAAAAAGAAACTCATCAGACAAGGGAGGGGAGGGGTCAGTCGACCCACACCCAAAAACCCTTAACGACCCAAGACAAAAGACTCAAAAAAAGAAATGTCAAGAATGAAAAATGAAAACACACAATGCAAAGTAGCCACAGCCATCATCCAACATCCCAGCATCCAGCACCTCGCAACATCCAAACTCAAAAAACTAGCATCCAGCACCTCCCAGCCAAATGACGACCAGCACATAAAACATCCATCAGCACCAACAACACCATTTCAAACCACCACAACCATTCACCACCAGTAAAAGTAGACCACAACACCATCTAGACAACCAGCACCAGCAGCCAACAACATCATCCAGCACCAACACCAAAACATCACAGCCACACAACATAACCATCCCATCTGATCCAACTTGCCCCAAATGAACATTTTATCAAACCAACTCGCCAGAACCCACATCAAATCAAATCCTCCATGGCATGTCGAAAAAACCAGCACACAGAACCACAATCGAAGACCATAAGCAGCAGCAAGAGATAGAGAATCAGAAGAAGAACCAAAGCCTCCCTCCTCCAACCAACATGACCCGAACCTGAGCGCACCAAGCCACACCTTCAGCCGACATTGAACCAGGAAGACATGCGAGGGGCCGGAAGCATGCTGGGGTTGACACTATGCACTCCAGATCTGGCGCAAGGCAAATGAAACGGAGGAGGCCTGCAGACAAGACAGCTTCGGGACCACCAGATCTGCAACTGACCAGGAGCTGCAAGGGGGAAGCAGCAACCAAAGCTGGGTCTCGAACGAGGCAAGACAGAAGCCGATTGGAATGAACCTTGAGCCAGGAGGGGAACCTTCGCAACAACGAAACCGGGTCCCAAAACAAGGCACGCCAGAAGATCGGAACGAACCTGAATAACGGGAGGGGAACCTTCGCAGCACTTTGGAACCCAAAACCAGGCACCAAGCAGCCAGATCAGGAGGTGGGATGCGCAACAGGGTCGCCATGGGTCAAGCCGGACCAGATCCCCCCATCCTAAGACCCAACGCACTAGATCTGGAGGAATCTAGGAAAGACCAAGCCACCACCGCACTGACCGGATCACGCAAAGTCAACACCAGCGGTTGCCGAGCCGAAGCGGGACATAAAGCACCGAGGTCAGACCTCTCCGGAGGAGGAAGGAGGAAGACAGCAGAGGAAAACCTAGGCGGCGTGAGGAGGGGAGGAGAGCCACCGCTCAGAGGCCTCCTTCGAACGTGTTATCAGTTTAGGGGGTATTGAGGCGGCCTTACCCCACCCCCTTGTCGCACGTCCTCATCTAGGCCCAAGGTGGCCAACCTTGGGCTTGGGCCAGTTCCCACAGAGTCGAGGAGATGAGAGGATCGCTAGAGTATGGTGCACTTAGCCTTTGCGAGGGCTCGAACCCGGAACCTCAATGACGGGATGCCACCGCCTTGAACCAACTCACCCAGCCCCCACAGGATATTGCGGTTTATAAGGGGTTTGTTATGGTTTGTTTCAGTTTTTTATGATTTATTTGTCATTGTTAGAATTTGTTACGATTTATTTGGGGTTGTTAGGGTTTGTTGCGATTTATTATCGGGTTTTTAGGGTTTGTTAGGGTTTTTATGGTTTAATTGTGGGTTTTTGGGTTTATTAGGGTTTGATAGGGTTTATTACGGGTTATTACGATTTATTTGGTTTATTAGGGTTTTTAGGGTTTAATAGTGGGTTTAAGGGGTAATTAGGGTTTATTAGTGGTTCTTAGGGGTTATTAGTGGCTGTTAGGGTTTTAAGGTTTTGTTAGGGGTTTTATGGTTTACTACGGTTTGTTTGAGTTGTTTGGGGTTTTTTGCGTTTTTTGGGTTTTTTGTGTGTGTTTTGATTTTTTATGCTTTGTTTGGGTTATTTTAGCATTTTTGGGCTTTTGTTGCGTTTTGTGGTTTTGAAGCATGTTTTGGTTTTTTGTAGTAATTGTTAGGGTTTGTGTATCGTTGTTAGTGGATTTAGTGGTTCTTTTGGGGTTTGTTAGGGGTTTGTTAGGGTTTAATTTTATATATTATGGTATATTAGGGTTTAGTATTTTTGAGGGTTTTGAATCGTCTTTGGGGTTTTTGTTGCATTTTGATGGGTTTGTGTAGCGTTGTTAGAGTTTATGTAGCATTTTTTGTGTTTATATAGCATTTTTAGGGATTAGTTAATGGTTTTAGGTTTTTTGTATCATTTTTAGGGTTTATGTAATGTTTTTAGGGTTTATGAAGCGTGTTTAGTGTTTTGGTTTTATGTAGCATTTTTTAGGATTTATGTTTCGTTTTCTGGGTTTATGTAGCATTTTTAGGGGTGATTTAGCGTTTATGTTGCAATTTTTAGGGTTTATGTAACGTTATTAGGGTTCATGGAGTGTTTTTAGGGTTTATATTGTGTTTTTAGGTTTTATATAGCATTTTTTAATGTTTATGTTGCGTTTTTAGGGTTTATGCTGTGTTTTTTAGGGTTTATGTTACAATTCTAGGGTTTATTTAGTGCTTTTAGGGTTTATGTAGCATTTTTTGGGTTTATATTTCATTTTTTGGTTTATGTTGCATTTTAGGGTTTTTTTTGCATTTTTTAGGGTTTATGTAACGTTTGTAGGGTTTACGTATCTATTTGAACCCTTTTTAGGATTTTAATGGTTGTTTATGGTATGTAGTGTTTTTTGGTTTTTAAGGGTTGTAAACAGGAGTTTATGGTTTTTTATGGTATCTGATGTCTTTTTAATGGTTTTTGGGGGGTTTTTATTGGTTTGTTTGTTTTTTTGGGAATGATAGGGGTTTTTAGTGTGTTTTAGGGTTTGTTTGGGTATTGTAGTGATTTTTAGGGGTTTTTAATGTGTTTTAGCGGTTTTTGGGTTCTTTAGGGGATTTAGTGTTCTTTAGAGTTTAATATGGTTCTTTATGGTTTATTTGGGTTCTTCAGGGTTTAATATTGTTCTTTAGGATTCGTTATAGTTTATTAGAATTTTTATTGTATATTAGGGTTTATTGGGCTTTTATAGGTATTGATAGCTTTCTCTAGGGTTTATCAACATTTTTAGGGTTATTTAAAAATTATTAAGGTTTATTAGGGTTTATTTTATTTATTAGGATTTAGTAACATTTATTTGGGTTTATTATGATTTATTAGGGTTTGTTATGATTTGTTATGGTTTATTGTAGTTTATTAGGGAAAAGAAGATGTGAGGGTCGGGCTATTCCCGACCCCCCTAATTTATGGATTGTTAGGGTTTTTTTGTTTTGTTAGGGTTTTTGGGGTTTATTACGGTTTTTTTTGAGTTTTTTGGGGTTTTTTGTGTTTTTTGGGTTTTATGGGTGTGTATGGATTATTTATGCTTTGTTTGGGTTATTTTAGCATTTTTTGGGGTTTTGTTGCGTTTTGTGGGTTTGAAGCATTTTTTGGTTTTTTGTAGCAATTGTTAGGGTTTATGTAGCATTGTTAGTGGATTTAGTAGTTCTTTAGGAGTTTATTAGGGATTAATTTTCTATATTATGGTATAGGGTTTAATATATTTGGTGGTTTTGAAGCGTCCTTAGGGTTTTTGTAGCATTTTTTAGGATTTGTGTAGCGTTGTTAATGTTTATGTAGAATTTTTAGTGTTTATGTAGCATTTTTAGGGTTTAGTTATTGGTTTGAGGTTTTATGTATCATTTTTAGGGTTTATGTAAGGATTTTAATGTTTATGTAGCGTGTTTAGGGTTTAGGTTTTATGTAGAGTTTTTTAGGGTTTATGTTTTGTTTTCTGGTTTTATGTCACATTTTTATGGGTGATGCAGCGTTTATGTTGCATTTTTTATGGTTTATTTAACGTTTTTAGAGTTCATATAGTGTTTTCAGGGTTTATATTTTGTTTTTAGGTTTTACATAGTGTTTATTAATGTTTATGTTTCATTTTTTAAGGTTTATATTGTGTTTTTAGGGTTTAGGTTATAGTTCTAGTGTTTATGTAGTGCTTTTAGGGTTTATGTAGCGTATTTTGGGTTTATGATGTGTTTTTTGGTTTATGTTGTGTTTTTAGGGTTTTTGTTGCATTTTTTAGGGTTTATGTAATTTTTTTTGGATTTATGAATCTATTTGAATCCTTTATTTGGGTTTTAATGGGTTTTTATGGTTTGTTGTATTTTTAGGGTTTTCAAGGGTTGTTAACGGGTGTTTATGGTTTTTATGGTATCTGATGTGTTTTTATTGGTTTGGGGGGGGGGTTATGGGTTTATTTGTTTTTTTGGGACTGATAGGGGTTGTTAGGGTTTTTATTGTGTTTTTGGTTTTTTTGGGTATTGTAGCGGTTTTTAGTGTTTATATAATGTGTTTTAGAATTTTTTGGGATCTTTAAGGTTTTTAGTGTTGTTTAGAGTTTAATATGGTTCTTTAGGGTTTATTGTGTTCTTTAGGGTTTATTGGTGTTCTTTAGGATTTTGTATAGTTAATTAGTGTTTTTTATTGTATATTAGGGTTTTATTGGTCATTTGTAGGCATTAATAGCTTTTTCTAGGGTTTATCAACCTTTTTTAGAGTTATTTAGGATTTATTAGGGTTTATTAGGGTTTATTTTATTTATTAGGGTTTATTTACATGTATTTGGAATTATTACGAGTTATTAGGGTTTATTATGTTTTTTTAGGGTCTATTGGGATTTATTAGTGGTTTGTTATGTATTTTTTAGTTTGATATGATTTATTTGGAATTGTTAGGATTTGTTACGATTTATTTGCGGTTGTTAAGGTTTGTTACGATTTATTTTGGGGTTTTTTGGGTTTTTAGGTTTTATTAGTGAGTTGTAGTGTTAAGTAGGCTATTATTTAGAGATTTTTGTAGCGTTTTGTTAGGCTTGTAAGGGTTTTTAATGATTATTAGGGTTTATTATGGTTTAATATTATTTTTTATTGTATATTAGGGGTTTTAGGACTTTTTTAGCGTTTATTAGGGTCTAATATAGTTTGATAGGTTTTATTATAGGTTATTACGATTTATTAGTGTTTATTAGGGTTTTTAGCTTTTAATAATGGGGTTTATGGGTTATTATGGTTTATTAGTAGTTATTAGGGGTTATTAGTGGTTGTTAGGGTTTGTTTGGATTTGTTAGGGGTTTAAGGGTTTTTTACGGTTTGTTTGAGTTGTTTGGGGTTTTATAAGTTTTTCTAGGTTTTATGGGTGTGTTTAGATTTTTTATGCTTTGTTAGGGTTATTTTAGCATTTTTTGGGGTTTTGATGCATTTTTTGGGTTTTGAAGCATTTTTTTGGGTTTTTTGTAGTAATTGATAGGGTTTATGTAGTGTTGTTAGTGGGTTTAGTGGCTCTTTAGGGTTCTTTAGGGTTTTTAGGGTTCTTTAGGGTGTATTAGGGTTTATTTTGTGGTTTTTAGTGTTTCCTTGGGGGTTTTTAGGGGTTTTAAGGGTTTCATAGGGTTGGATAGGGTTTCATTAGGAATTTTTAGTTTTTTAGGTTTTTTAACACTTTTAGTGGTTTATAGGCTTTTAAGGGGTTTTGAGGTTTTTAAAGGTTTTTTTTGGAGTTATTTCGGTTATTTTTATTTTTAGGGGTTTTATGGATTTTTAGGATTTTAGGATTGTTTAGGGTTTTTAGGGTTTTTAGGGTTTTTTAGTGTTTTTGGTGGTTGTTAGGGTTTTTAGGAGTTTTTAGGGTTTTTTTAGGTTTTGCTAGGTTTTTAGGGTTTTTTTTAATATTAGCGTTTTGAATGGTTTAATTGCATTTTTGTTGTATATTCGGGTTTTTAGGTATTTTGTAGCTTTTATTGGGGTCTAATCGGGTTTTTGGGTTTATTACGATTTATTAGTGTTTATTAGGCTTTAGTAGTAGGATTTAGGGTTTATTAGGGTTTATTATGGTTTATTATTGGTTGCTAGGGTTTGTTTGAGTTTATTAATGCTTATTAGAGTGATTTAGGGCGTCTAAGGGTTTGTTTGGGTTCCTATGGGTGTGTTAGGATTTCTAAGGGTGGGTTAGAGTTTTTATGGGAAGGTTAGGGTTTTTAAGGGTGTACTATGGTTTCTAAGGTTGAGTTAGGGATTCTATGAGTGTGTTGGGATTTCTAAGGGTGTGATAGGGTTTCTAAGGGTGTTTTAGGGTTTCGAAGGGTGTGCTAGGGTTTCTAAGGGTGTGTTAGTGTTTCTTAGGTTTGATGTGGGTTTTTAGGGTTTTTAGGGTTTTGTTAGGGTGTCTTATGGTTTCTTAAGTTCATTTAGGGTTTCATTGGGTGTTTTTGTTGTTATTGGAGTTTCTTTGTGCTTCTTGGGGGTTTTTTAGGGTTTGCTAGGGTTTGTTAGGTTTTGTTAGGGTTCTTTACTGTTTGTTATTTTTTTGGGTTTTTTGGGGGTTTTTAGTGTTTGTTTTGGTTTGTTTGGGTATGTTAGGGTTTGTCAGTGTTTTTTAGGATTTGTTATGGTTTGTTAGGGTTTGAAAGGGTTTTTCATTGTTTTTAATGGTTTTTAGTATTTATGGGGTTATTCATGATTTTTTAGGGTTATTTAGTTGTTCATGGTTGTCACAGATGTGTAGAGCTAGTTGCAAGCTTCAATTTGATATGTGGTAGAGGTGAAACGGACACCCCGAGTAGAAGTTATGGTTATTTGGAGGACTTAAGGACCTTTTGAGACTTTAAGAACGTGATAAGGTGTTCTTATTGGACATAGATATGTAGATCTAGTCGAAATCATCGGTTTGATATATGGTAGAGGCAAAGCGGACTCCCGGAGTAGAAGTTATGGTATTTTGGAGGGTTTAAGTTCCTTTTTGGGTATTCAAGGATGTGAGAAGGTGCTTCAGTGGTTAGAGGAGTGTAGGTATAGCCGCAAGCTTTTATTTGACATGTGGTAGAGGAAAAACGGACACCCATAGAAGATGTTTTTGCATAACGAACACCAGAAGCCAATCATTTGACCGTCCAAAGGGATTTTGGGTCTTTTTGGGGGTTGAAGAATGTCAGAAAGGTTTACAGTGGTTACCCGAGGGTTTATCCTTTCACAATATTCGAATTGATATGAGGTAGAGCCAAAATGAAAACACCTAGTAGAAGTTATTGTCGTTTTAAACTGAGAAACTCTCCTAGAGCCTAAAAACCTAAGAAATCCGCAACTCACTAAAATATGCATAACTTCTCCTTCGGGAGTCTGTTTGAGCATTGTGACCAGTCAAATCGAAGCTCGTGAGATGAGTAAGGACCAATTTTCATAGAAACTAAGAGAAGATCAAAGAAATATATGATATATTAGTTAAACCACTCCCAAAAAAAGTTCAATGTAGAAGAGATCTATGTAAAAGGATTACTTGAACATAATTAAAGTCATTTTTGAGACTCTAAAATCCCAGAAACCCATCAGAAGGCCCCCAAAAATCGATTTCTGCATATGGATCCTTGTCAAAGTTTTCTTCAAATGGATATAACTTTTGATCGGCGGGCCTGTTCGGCCTCCGACACCTATTGTTATTGAAGTTCGTTCCCTGATATTCACTTTGATTATTCATAGGGCAGAAATGGACACCCGAAGAAGAAGTTATGATTTTTCAATGACTCTGTGATTTGTTAGATTTTTCAAACAACTATAACTTATTATTACTATTATTATTATTATTATTATTATTATTATCATCATCTCATGAAAATTAAACTGCACATGCACGTGCATTATTATTATATTTTTATTACCTTGCACATGCACATGCAATGCTCACATGTTATTTTATTATCACATGCACTGTTATTATTATTGTTATTATTATTATTGTGGTTTTTGTTGTTGTTGTTGTTGTTGTTATTGTTATTATCATCATAGGAAAATGCACATCCAAATGCACATACACACACATTCAATGAACATGTGTCATTCTATTAACACATGTGATGTTATTATTAATATTAATAATAATAATAATATTATTAGTATCATCATCATTATCAAATGCAAATGAAATGTGTGGGAGTTATTATTTATTACCATTAACATGCACACATAATGCGCATGCAATATTCTATTATCATATGCATTAGTACTACTACTATTATTACCACTACTACTACTATTATTACTACTGCTGTTATTATTACTATCATTATATGGGAATATATATGCACGTGCGTTATTATTTATTTTTTATTACCATGTACCGGCATATGCTATGCACTTGTATTATTCTTTTATCGTTATTATTATTATTAGTATCACAGTTATTATTATTATTATTATTATTATTATCATTATCATTATTATTATCATTATCACATGCAAGTGCGTTGTTATTTAATATTTATTACCATGCATGTGCATGCGTTATTATTATTACTATTACAATTATTATTATTAATATTATCATCCAATGTAAATTCACATGCCCTTGCAAGTGCGTTATTATTTATTATTATTTATTTATTATTTACTACTATGCACATTCACATGAAATGCACTTGCGTTATTCTATTATTATAGTTGTTGTTTTTGTTGATGTTGTTGTTGTTGTTTGTATCATAAATTACAAATGCACTTGAACGTGCATTGTTATTTATTATTTATTACCTTGGACGTTCATGCATCATTATCATTATCATTACCTGTAAATTCACATGCGCGTGCGTTAATATATATTATTTATTATCAGGAACATGAAAATGCAATGCACTAGCGTTGTTCTATTATCACATGTGTTATTATTATTTATTCTAATGTACGTGCACACGCAATGCATGTGCATTATTCTATTATCACAAGTTTTTTTATTTATTATTTGTTATCATTCACTTGAAAAATGTGGACTTGGTTATTATTTATTGTTTATTACCATGAACATCCACATGCACATGCACATGCACATGCACCTGTACTTGTATGTGCGTAAATATTTATTATTTATTATCATTCACATGCACATGCACAAACACATGCAATTGACATGCGTTATTATTTGTTATTTATTACTTATTATCATTCACATGAAAATGCATAGGCATATTCTCATGCACGTGTGTTATGATTTATTATTTAAACCATGAACATGCATATGCAATGCACGTGCATTATTACTACTATTATTATTAGATGTATTTTTAGGGTTTACAATCATTTTTATGGATTTTTAGGTGTTATTAACATTTATTATCGTTTGTTAGGGTTTTAGGGTTTTCAATGGTATATTAGCGTTTTTAGGGTTTGTTGGGGGTTATTAGGAATTTATTAGGGTTTATTATGGTGTGTCAAGTTTTATTAGGATTTATTAGGTATTTTTTTTGGTTTTATTAGGATTGAGTTGGGTTTATTAGGGTATATTATGGTATATTATGGTATATTTGGGTATGTTTAGGATTTATTAGGGTTTATTATGGTTCATTATGGTTTATTAATTTTTAGGAGGGTATGTTAAGATTTTTTAGTGTTTAGTATTTTTTATTCGGGTTTATTAGCGCTTTTAAGCAATGTTATGTTTTATTAGCATTTTATTAGAGGTTTTAGGGCTTTTTACTGGTATATTTTCATTTTTAGGGTTTATTGGGGTTTATTATGGTTTATTATGGTGTGTTAAGGTTTATTAGGGTTGAGTAGGTATTTTTAGGGTTTTATTAGGGTTGAGTTGGTATCTTTAAGGTTTTATTAGGGTTTATTAGGGTTTAGTACGATTTATTAGGGTTGGTTTGGGATTTTTAGGGTTTACTAGGGTTTCTGAGTGTTTGTATTTGGGTATATGAGTGTTTTTTAGTTTTTGTTAATGTATATGAGGGGTTTCTATGACTTTTTAGGTTTTATTAGCATGTTGTTAGTGTTTATGAGAATTTTAATGGTTTATTAGCTTTTATTTGAGTTTGTTATGGTTTATTAGGGTTTCTACTGCTTTTGAATGGTTTGTTTGCATTTTGTTTGTTTATTGGGGTTTAGTTGGGTTTTATTAGCTTTTAGTATGGTGTGTCAAGGTTTATTAGGGTTGAGAAGGTATTTTTAAGGTTTTATAATGGTTTTATTAGGGTTTATTAGTTTTTATTAGGGTTTATTAGGGATTTTTAGGGTTTATTAGTGTTTGTTAGGGGGTTTTTCGTTTTTTTGTTTTATTAGGATATATTAGTGTTTGTTAGGTCTTTTTAGATAATATATAATGCTTTAATTGTTTTTGAGAATTTTGTTTTGGTTTCTGAGCGTTTTTAGGAATTTTTAGGTTATATTAGAGTTTATTATGGTCTATTAGGGTTTCTAGGGATTTATAAGGTATATTAGCATTTTTTGTATTTATTAGGTTATATTGAGGTCTTTTTAGGTAATATAGCACGTTTTAATTATTTTGATCATTTTTATTGTTTGTGATCATTTTTAGGGTTTATTAGATTATATTGGAGTTTATCAGGGTTTCTATGGACTTTTTAAGGTATACTAGCATTTTTTTCTTTATTCGGGTTTTTAGGGTTTTATTAGGGGTTATTATGGTGTGTTAAGTATTGTTAGGGTTGAGTAGGGTTTATTTCGCATTATTTATGGTTTATTAGGGCTTTTTAGGGTTTGTTTGGGGTTTATTAGTGTTTATTAGTGTCTATTAGGGTTGGATATGGTTGTTTAGGTTTTCTTAACATGTTTTAAGGGTTTATTAGGTTTTAATATCATTTATTAGTGTTTATTAGGTATTTTTGGGGTTTTATTTTAGTTGATTAGAGTTTCTTAGGTTTTTAGGGATTATATGGTGTTTTTAAGGATTATTAGAGTTTATTTGGGTTTAATTTTTTATATTATGGTATATTAGGGTTTAATATTTTTTGAGGGTTTTAAAGCATCTTTAGGGATTTTGTAGCATTTTTCTGGGATTATATAGCATTGTTAGAGTTTATGTAGCATTTTTAGTGTTTATGTAGCATTTTTGGGGTTTAGTTAGCAATTTTAGATTTTTTGTATCATTTTTAGGGTTTATATAATGTTTTTAGGGTTTATGTAGCGTGTTTAGGGATTAGGTTTTATATAGCATTTTTTAGGGTTTATGTTGCATTTTCTGGGTTTATGTAGCGTTTTTAGGGGTGTTGTAGTGTTTATGTTGCATTTTTTAGGGATTATGTAACATTTTTAGGGATCATGAAGCGTTTTTAGGTTTTATATTGTGTTTTTAGGTTTTATGTAGCATTTTTTAATGTTTATGTTTCGTTTTAGGGCTTATGTTTTGTTTTTTAGGGTTCATGTTACAGTTCTAGGGTTTATGTAGTTCTTTTAGGGTTTTTTTATTTTTAGGGTTTATGTTGCGTTTTTTGGTTTATTTTGTGTTTTTAGGGTTTTTGTTGCATTTTCAAGGGTTTATGTAACATTTTTAGGGTTTATGTATCTATTTGAAGCCTTTTTTTTTGGTTTTAATGGTTTTTTATGATTTGTATAATTTTTTTGGGTTTTTAAGGGTTTTTAATGGGAGTTTATGATTTTTATGGTATTTTATGGATTTTTAATGGGTTTTAGGGTGGTTTTAGGTTTTATTATTTATGGGATTGATAGGAGTTGTTTGGTTTTTTTAGTGTGTTTTAGGGTTTGCTTGGGAATTATAGCGGTTTTTAGGGTTTATATAATGTGTTTTAGCATTTTTTGGGGTTTTTTGGGTTTTTTAGTGTTCTTTAGAGTTTAATATGGTTCTTTTGGGTTTATTAGTGTTCTTTAGGGTTTATTAGTGTTCTTTAGGATTTTTTACAGTTTGTTAGCATTTTTTTGTATAATATGGTTTTATTGGGCTTTTGTTGGCATTGATAGATTTTTCTAGGGTTTATCAACCATTTTTAGGTTTATTTAGGATTTATTAGTGTTTATTTAGGTTTATATTATTTATTAGGGTTTAGTAACGTGTATTTGGGTTTATTATGATTTATTAGGGTTTATTATGATTTTTTAGTGTTTATTACGGTTTATTAGGGGTTTTTAATTGTTTGTTTCCGTTTTTTATGATTTATTTGGTGTTGTTAGGATTTTTTACGATTTATTTGTGGTTTTTAGGGTTTGTTACAATTTATTTTGGAGTTATTAGGGTTTGTTAGGGTTTATTATTGGGTTGTAGGGTTTTGTAGGCTATTATTTAGAGGTTTTTGTAGCGTTTTGTTTAGGTTTTTAGGGTTTTTAGTGATTATTATGGTTTATTATAGTTTAATAGTGTTTTTATTATAATTAGGGGTTTTAGGACTTTTATAGAGTTTATTAGGGTATAATAGAGTTTTTTAGGGTTTACTACAGGTTATTACGATTTATTAGTGTTTATTAGGATTTTTAGGGTTTAATAGTGGGTTTTAGGGGTTATTAGGGTTTATTAGTGGTTATTAGGAGTTATTTGTGGTTGTTAGGGTTTGTTTGGTTTTGTTTGGGTTTTTAGGGTTTGTTACGGTCTGTTTGAGTTGTTTGGGGTTTTATGCGTTTTTTTTGTGTTATATGGGTGCGGTTGGATTCTTTAGGCTTTATTAGGGTTATTTTTTCATTTTTTTAGGGTTTTGATGAATTTTGTGGGATTTGAAGCATTTGTTTGTTTTTTATAGCAATTGTAAGGGGTTATGTAGCGTTGTTAGTGGCTTTAGTGGTTCTTTAGGGTTTTTAGGGTCCTTTAGGGTTCTTTATGGTGTATTAGGGTTTCTTTTGAGGTTTTCAGTGTTTTCTAGGGGGTTTTAGGGTTTTAATGGGTTTTATAGGGTTGGTCAGGGTTTTGTTAGGAATTTTTAGGATTTTAGGGGGTTTTAGTGTTTTTAGGGGTTCTAGGGTTTTTAGCATTTTTTGAGGTTTTTTTGAGTTTTCTTGAGGGGTTTTTAGGTTCGTTTTCTGGTTTTTTTGTTTTTTGTGTTTTTAGGTGTTTTAGGGGTTTTTAGGGCTTTTAGGATTTTTTAGGGTTTTTAGGGTTTTTAGTGTTTTTAGGGTTTTTTGGGGTTTTAGGGTTTTTTAGGGTTTTGTCAGGTTTTGCTGGGTTTGTTAGAGGTTTTTTGTGAATATTAGAGATTTGAATGGTTTAATAGCATTTTTCTTGTATATTTGGTTTTTTAGGTATTTTTTAGCTTTTATTGGGGTCTAATAGAGTTTTTAGGTTTTATTACAATTTATTAGTATTTATTGGGGTTTAGTAGTGGGCTTTAGGGTCTATTATGGTTTATTATTGGCTGGTAGGGTTTGTTTGGATTTATTAGTGCTTATTATATTTATTTAGGGTGTCTAAGGGTTTGATAGGGTTTCTTAGGGTGTGTTAGGGTTTCTAAGGGTTTGTTAGGATGTTTATGGGCGGGTTAGGGTTTCTAAGGGTGTGCTAAGGTTTCTAAGGGTTTCTAAGGTTGTGTTAGGGTTTCTATGGGTGTGTTGGGGTTCTAAGGGTGTGCTAGGGTTTCTAAGGGCGGGTTAGGGTTTCTAAATGTGTGTTAGGATTTATAAGGGTTTGTTAGTGTTTCTTAGGTTTGCTTTGGGTTTGGTAGGGGTTTTAGGGTTTTGTTAGGGTTTCTTTTGGTTTCTTAGGGGTTTTTAGGGTTTCTTCGGGGTTTTTTCAGTTTATTGGGATTTCTTAGTTCTTCTTGGGGGTTTTTCGGTCTTGTTATGGTTTGTTAGGGTTTGTTATGTTTTTAGGGTTTTTTGGGGTTTGTTAGGGTATGTCAGGGTTTGTCAGGGTATGTTAGTGTTTGTTAGGTTTTGTTAGGATTTTGCATGGATTTTAATGGTTTTTAGTGTTTATAGGGTTATTCATGGTTTGTTAGGGATATTTAGTTGTTTAAGGTTGTCATAGATGTGTAGATCTAGTCGCAAACTTGAATTTGATATGTGTTAGAGGTGAAATGGACACCAAGAGTATAAGTTATTATCATTTGGAGGACTTAATGACCTTTTGGGACTTTAAGAACGTGATATGTTGTTCTTTTTGGACATAGATTTTTATATCTAGTTGAAAGCTTCGATTTGATATATGGTAGAGGCAAAACAGACTTCCGGAGTAGAAGTTATGGTCTTTTGGAGGGATTAAGTACCTTTTTGGGCCTTCAAGGATGTGAGAAGGTGCTTCAGTGGTTATAGGAGTGTAGGTCTAGTCACAAGCTTCGATTGGATATGTGGTAGGGGCAAAACAGACACCCATAGAAGAAGTTATTGCAAAATGGACATGAGAAGCCAATCTTTTGACCATCCAAAGGGATTTTGGGTCTTTTGGGCGTTTGGAGTATGTCAGAAAGGGTTCCAGTGGTAACCAGAGTGTGTATATTTTCACAATATTCGATTTGATATGCGTTAGAGAAAAAAATGAACACACATATTATAACGACCCATACTTTACATACATTGTTATTACTTCAAAATTTAAGCATACTTATTACAACATATAACAAAACCATGAAAGGACTGTATAGGTATAGTGTCTTTAGAAACTGGGAAACATAAACAACTGGTTCATAAAGCGTCTACATTGTCTCCCATTTATTTTATCATATCTATAGTCCCTTTTGGCATATCTTACTTAATAAGCTTCTTCCTGACCTGGGGAAAGAAAACATACAAAGGGTGCGCTCAAATGCTCAGTAAGGGTAAACAAAAGAAATATCAATCACATCATGTTCATAAGAACATAACATTTTGGAAATCTTAACCTGCAAAACAGATCATAATATCATAACATGGGATAAATAATAGTAGTGAAATGTAATCCCAATAATCATAACTTAAAACATGAAACTTTGTGGCATATACACATAATCATAGAGAATCATTTCTTATTAGTCAAGACTCATTGCCAAGACTATCTTAGTGGACAAAGTCCATTTCTAAACCGAGTTCACTCCTCATTTCAGTCCTGTTTCACTGAACCGGTTTAACCTTCCGTTCCAGACATGTCTATCTCATGAGATATAAAATCATTACCCAATGCATTGGAGGGATATATAGGCCCCACCCATCTCATAATGATACCATTCTTATGTGTTCCACAAAATCATAAATCATACATCATTGCATAACCCATGTAGTAAAAATGGGATTCTTAAACAACATGACATCATAAAACAATTCAAATAAGATAAATGAATTCATAAAGATAATTCCATCACAACATAATAAAATCAATGTAATAATAGGGATATAAACAAAACCCTATATTATTTTAGATGGAAAATAATTTTGATAAAGCACTTGAACTCCATTCTCGAGGAAAATATCCTTTCAACTTAAAACACATTTTTCCTTTCTTAACATGTCATAAAATTCTAACTAAAAGAAGTTGATTAAAAATAAACTTGAAACCTTTTAAGGTAATATTCTTGTAAATAATGTTTTTAAAAATCCATTCATTCCGTATAAGTTAAAAGAAAACATTCTTCTCGTACTTTTGTTGGAAAAGTCAAAAAGTACCTCGTACGATAAACGACAAAAGAATCCTTTCATATCTTTTAATATAAACTCACCGAAGGGTAAAATTGGATATAAACTATTGTAGAAGGATATAAATATTACATATTGAGGAAACATGGATGTGGATGATAAAATACACCCCAGTAAATTCCAAAGTATAAACAATCTCGGATAAAAATGAGATTGTGATATTTCCCTTACCTTAGGTCCAATTTTCTTCGTAAGAGTCCAAACCACATGTATAATGATTTAAATAATGTCATTGACTTATTAAATAATCATATTCATTGTT
The DNA here is from genome assembly GCA_963277665.1 of Viscum album. Lineage (NCBI taxonomy): Eukaryota > Viridiplantae > Streptophyta > Magnoliopsida > Santalales > Viscaceae > Viscum > Viscum album. The sequence continues at coordinate 856,714,283 of OY728167.1, read as the reverse complement.
ATGATATCATATATGGTTCACTTATGACTTTATATTACCCATTCTTATGTAAATTAATGTTAAAGTAGTGTTTTGGGTAAAATCATCTTATTTATCGTACGTGTTTGGACTTGTTGTTATTGATGTTATTATTACTTATATCATGATTTACTTACCTCCAAAATTTAAATCATGATTTATATATCATATAAATTCATTATATATCCAGCATATACAATCATTTATAATATTACATAACATATGGAGGTAAGAAATGAAATGCACCGTTCATGGAGACGGTAAGCCGTACGTAAGCATGAACGCTAATTTCATTTCTATTTCTTATTTTAATGGAATTAAAACATAATGATATATAGGTATATTATAATTCCAGTATAATATCATATATATTATCATTAACCACATCCTTTATACATCCCACATAAGGTATTAACGAATCACATCACTTTGAGGGGGCGGTAGTCTGCACTTCCTCAAATGAGATTATCGTATTTACCGACTTTGGAAACCGTAAAGGATTGATATAATTGGAAATTAAAGAAGCATAAATAGATAATATAAATAATATATATTATATATAAATACTGTTCCATCATAATGGACACCATGAGAGGCGGTGGGGGAAAATCGAACAATCATCGTTTCGTGAGGTGTTAGTTTCCCATCACAGAAACATTATGTTCTTCATCCATTAGATAGAGGTGTGTATAAGTGTAGTTATAATCCTTCTCATAACAACATCCTAGTATTTTTATGATACTGGTGTTGTCACAAAATAAAGTATTAAAAAGATTTTAGGGGTTGGAGCTAGTAGAATAAAAGAAAACAACTTAAGAGAAACAGTTACCTTTAATTTTGGTAACTTTCTTTGGTTTGAACCAAAAGGACTTCTTGGAGAGTCTTCTTACTAATGTAAGGCTTCAAGGGGAAGTAGAGGGATGTAGGGATCTTATTTGGGCAGATTTTGGACGATCCAAAAGGCTTGAGAGGTGTTAGGAATTGCATAGAAGTGGTCTCCTTTTATAAGGGAGTGGAGGGGCTCTTTAGGAAAGTGTGAAAACATTATTTTATTATAAACTTATCTTCGGTTTCATGAGGTCCAAAACACATTAATGTCGAAGATAAGATGACTCATATTCAAAATAAAATCATCCAATTGGAATTGGACAGGGTTTGAATGATATTTTAATCATTTTAATCTTATTTATTTAAATCATTTATTAATGAGGTAAATACTACATCATTATTGTGTCATAAATAATTTAATTTATATGATGTATAAAAATTATAAAAAAAATTCCAACATGTAGGAAATCTTTTTATATTTCCAATGAATATTTATAGTCCAAAATATAATTTATATAGCCCCTTATGAAAATTAATTACTAAACGATATTTGTTAATTCCAATTTTGTCTTTACATTAAATTAATTAATCTAATGTGTCATTGTCTTTCATAAGTGGATCCATGGGGTCCCAAAATCGACCCAAGGATGCCCATGGTCGTCCAATACTCATAAAATAAGGTTAAGACAAGTGTCAAGGTAATTTTGAATTATTATAGTATTCTTTTAACCTTTAATTACCCTATTTACCTTTAACCGTAGTGAATTAAAAAATTACCGTAGTTACTATTCATAATATCAAAAAAAATAAAAGTAACCTATTAACATAATTTTTACCCACTGATTCCAAATATGTAATTCATTTTTCAAAATTCAAAACACAGAAGTTTCAGTAATTAATTTAAAATTGATCTCGTTGTTAAGCAAACAGGTTTTAAAAGTTAAAACATTGCCAAAGATTGAATTTATTTAACCTACGAATTCAATGTAAAATCAAGGATAATGACATAAATTATATTAAATGGTAAAAATATATTATATTTATACTTTTAAACCATTCAATATTATTATTTAACCACATAATTTATTACGATGAAAAAATTTGTTTTTAATTAAAATTAGCGTGTTTTTACTATTCATTAAAATATGAAAGTTATCAGAATAATATGAAAAATTTTTCCAAAGTAAATTTTTATATCTTGATTCTAAAGAAGATTTTTATTTTGTCAAATTTAACTTATAAACTTGTCAAAAACTATATTTAATGTCGGTGCGCCATCAAAAGGCAGTAAAAATGTATTTTTTGAAAAATACTTATTTTACCCGAAAAATTTATTTTTTTCTCTTAACACTTTCTAGAAAATGTATAAGATGAATAATAATGTTATAAAATTAAAAATTTAGTTAATACTATTCATAACGGCTAGTTTTAATAATATTTTAATATCATATCATTGTTTAGTGAAACTCGGTATTGCGTACGATGCAAGTTATCGAGGAAGGCCGCGGTTGTGTGTAAAGCAAGCCAAGCTAGTGTTGTGAGTAGTGAAATATTCCTTTGATGATTTATATAACATAAAAACAGAATATTTCTCATAAAAGTCTCGGGTGTTACATTCTACCCCCCTTAAAATGAATTTCGCCCTCGAAATTCGTCACTTTGTAACAAACAGATGAGGATACCTCTCCCTCATCATATCCTCAAGATCCCATGTAGCTTCTTTTAATTGGTGGTTCCTCCATAAAACTTTCACCAAGCGAGTGGTCTTGTTTCATAGGACTTTTTCACTACGATCCAGAATCTCTATCGGCTGTTCTTCATAAGAAAGATCTTGCTCCAGCGGTACAACTTCTAAGCTGAGTACATGTGAAGGATCAGGTATGTACTTTCTCAGGAGAGATACATGGAACACATCGTGTACTTGAGAGAGATTCGGTGGAAGCACCAAATGGTAAGCTACCTTCCCAACACGATCCAGTATATCGAAAGGACTGATATATCTAGGGCTCAACTTCCCCTTCTTTCCAAATCTCATGACCCTCTTCCAGGGAGATATTCGTAAGAACACTTTATCACCCACTTCAAACTCTAGGTCTTTTCTTCGGTTGTCGGTATAACTTTTCTGTCGACTATGATCTGCTCTTATGTGTTGTTGAATAGATCTGACCTTTTCTTCCATTTCATCAATGAGATTAGGTCCTAATAGCTTTATTTCCCCAACTTCATCCCAGCAAGTTTGAGTCCTGCATTTCTTTCCATAGAGAGCTTCATAAGGAGCCATCTGAATACTGGAGTGAAAGCTATTATTATAAGAAAATTCCCCCCAAAGGTAGGTGTTGATCCCAACCACCTTTGAAATCCATAGAGAAAGCTCTCAACATATCTTCTAGAGTTTGAATTGTTCTCTCAGACTGACCATCTGTCTGAGGATGATAAGCAATGATGAAAGTCAACTCTGTATCCAGAGTATGCTGAAGACTTCGCCAGAACTTCGAGGTAAATCTCGAATCCCGATCAGATATAATAGAAAGTGGTACTCCATGAAATCTTACCACTTCCTTTCCATATATCCTGGAAAGATGATCTAGAGAGAAATCCTCTCTAATAGCAATGAAGTGTGAAGACTTTGTAAGACGATCAACTATGACCCAGATAGCATTATTGCTTTTGGATGTTTTAGGTAGTCCTGTGACAAAGTCCATAGTGATGTTTTCCCATTTCCATTCGGGTATGGGTAATGGTTGTAACATCCCCTTAGACTTCTGCCTCTCAGCTTTAACTTTCTGACAAACCAAGCATCGAGAGACATATTCAGCAACATCTCTTTTCATGCCATCCCACCAGAAGTACTCTTTCAGGTCCCTATACATCTTTGTGCTTCCAGGATGAATAGAGAATGAAGAACTATGAGCATCATCTAGCAGCTCCGTCTTTAATTCGGGGATGGGAGGAACACAAACCTGATTCCTGAACTTTATTATCCCATCACAATCAAGGTTGAATTCAGGAACATTTCTCACCTTCTTTTGTAACTCTACATCTTCTTTCTGTGCCTCTTTAATCTTCACATGTATAGATGGTTGAACATTCATTTGAGAAAGATACGATTTTCCCCCTTCCATTATAATTCCAAGATCCATCCTTTGTAAATCCATAAATATTGGATCTTTTGTGATCCTCATCATGGATAAACTGGCATGGTCTTGTCGACTTAATGCATCTGCCACCTTGTTTTCTTTCCCAGGGTGGTGATGAATTGATCAGTCGTAATCCTTAATCAGCTCCAACCATATTCTTTGACGCATATTCAGCTCCTTTTGTGTGAAAATATACTTTAAACTTTTATGATCAGTATAAATATCACACCTTTCACCATAAAGGTAATGCCTCCAAATATTTAATGCAAAGATTACCGCAACTAACTCCAAATCATGAGTTGGGTAATTTTGCTCATGGATTTTCAACTGTCATGAGGAATAAGCTATCACCATATCATTTTGCATGAGAACACATCCCAGTCCCTTCTTGGATACATCACTGTAGATCACAAACCTTTCTCCACTACAAGGAAGTGTGAGTATAGGTGCACTGGATAACCTTCTTTTCAACTCCTTGAAATTATCTTCACATTTATCCATCCATATGAACTTAACTCCTTTTCGAGTAAACCTGGTGAGTGGATTAGATAATCATGAAAAATCGTTAACAAAACTTCGATAATATCCAGCCAAACCAGGAAAACTTCGGATATCAGTTACTGTTTTTGGTCTCGACCATCTTTCGATAACCTCTGTTTTTGCTGGATTCACAGATATCCCCTCTTTTGAGATTATGTGACCCAAAAATGAAACTTTTTGAAGCCAAAATTCACACTTGGTAAATTTGGCATAAAGCTTCTCCTTTCTCAGGGTCTTTAATATAATTCTCAGGAGATCTTCATGTTCTTTCTTGCTCTTTAAATAGACAAGAATATCTTCTATAAAGACTACCACAAATTTTCAAGGTAGTCTCTAAAGACTCTATTCATCAGATCCATGAAGATAGTAGGGGCATTAGTAAGGACAAATGGCATCACTATAAATTCATAGTGTCCATACCATATACGGAAAGCCGTCTTTGGTATATCCTCCCTTTTGACCCTTAATTGATGATACCCTGAACGAAGATCAATCTTGGAAAAGTATTGAGCTCCGCGTAGTTGGTCAGATAGGTCATCAATGTGTGGGAGAGGATATTTGTTCTTGATAGTGATCTTGTTAAGTTCTCGATAATCAATGCAGAGTCTCATTGATCCATCTTTCTTCTTAACAAACAGAACAGGTGCTCCCCAAGGTGACGCACTAGGGTGTATGAATCCCTTATCAAGATTCTCTTGGAGTTGCTTCTTCAATTCCCGCAACACAATTGGGTCTATTCTATAAGGTGTCTTTCAAATAGGCAAAGCACCCGGTACGAGTTCTATTGAAAACTCAACTTCATGATTTGGTGGAAGACCCGGCAATTCCTCCGGAAAGACATCATCAAACTCCTGTACAATGGGCATATTCTTAATTGTGAGTTTCTCACCAACCATTTGAGATAAATAACCTTCGTTAAGTGGAATCAAGACCCATAAGATGGAAGAAATTTCCACTGGAAGGTTATGTTCATCCTTGCATCGATAGACGATCATAGATTGATCAGGAATATGAAATGTGACTTCCCTTCTTAGGCAATTGATATGAGATCCATATAAATAAATCCAATCCATGCCAATAATCACATCAAACTCCACTATAGGAAGGATCACAAGATTTTTAGGAAGCACTTTCCCACAAACTTCAATCGGGGAAGAATTATAAACTTTTGATGCGACTGTTGTGCCATTAGGAGTTGTCACAGCCAACTCAACATCTAATTATTGAGGTAATACGGTGATACCCTTAGAAAATTCTTTAGAAATAAAAGAGTGGGTGGATCCATAATCAAATAAAACATTTGCTACTTTAGAGTGGATGGTAAGTGTACCTTTCACCACATCGTTATCATACTCCACATCGCTGATAGAAATTGCATGTGACATTCCTTTGTCTTTAGCCTTAATATTTTGTTGACGTCGACCATCATCATCAACCCTTGGATTTGGGAATTGATTGGCATAATGCCCCATCTCCTTGCACTTGAAACATTAAAGTGTAGTAGGTTCATTTTGTGTGTCCCTTCCTTTGTTTGCATCATTAGACATCTTCTTCCCATCATTGCGGCATTCAAATGCCCGATGACCTTCCTTTCCACATTTGAAACATTTAATTGTCCCTTTAAGACAACTCCCTCCATGTTTCTTTCCACACTTTGAGAATAAGGGAAAGATCATCTTTTTTTCAGTGTGCTCTTTAGATTTTCCTTTGAATTCCATTTTCCTCTTCTTATCAAACCCATATGAATGATGGGTTACTCCAATCTCCATCTCGACTTTGAGAGCACATCGAACGATTTCCTCATAGCTATTGAAGTCCCTTATGGCTAATGCCCTTCGAAGAATTGGTTTTAAGCCACTAAAGAATCGATCGATCTTACTCTCAGGTTGGATAATAATACCAGAAGCTTACCTTGAAAGTCTTGTAAAATTTGCTTCATAGGTACCAACAGATTCATCATCCTTTTGCTTCAGTTCAAGAAACTCTTTCTCCATCTTTGTTCGGAGAATACGAGGGAAGTACTTATTGAAAAATAAGTTCTTGAACTCGTCCCATTCCATGGACTCAATATCATCCCTTTGCCTCGTATTTTTAATAAGATTCCACCATTGATCAGCATCTCCTTCCAAACGATACACTGCTAGGATGACTTTATCATGTTCAGGACATTGAAGAACTGAAAATATCTTTTCAGTAGTACTAATCCATTTTTCAGCAACTAATAGATCAGTAGACCCGCTGAATGAAGGTGGGTGCTACCTCATGAAGGATTCAACCAAATGTTGCTCGTTCCTTTGCTCGTTTGGAAGTCCTGCATGATTCATAGCTTGAGAAAGTTGTGTGAGAATGGCTACAAGATTTTTCATTCTAGCTCCCATAACATTTGGTTTCTCAAGGGGACCATCATTGCATTGCCCGTCGCATTCCGCATTAACACGGTTCCTTCGGGTTCCAGCCATTGACTAAAACCAAGAAGAATAGTGTGAGCAACACTAATTATAATAGGAAAACCACATAATCAAGAATAAAATTTCACACTTAAGGCCTTATCCTAGGTTATTCATGGTCATTTCTAAAACACTAAGATTGTGTTCTATGCTTAGAAATATCCTTAGGATTCTTACTAAGGCTTTCAAATCCTAGTTTCCAAAGGTTGACTATACCTTTCCTCTGATACCAACTATAACGACCCATACATTACATACATTGTTATTACTTCAAAATTGAATCATACTTATTACAACATATAACAAAACCATGAAAGGACCTTATAGGTATAGTTTCTTTAGAAACTGGGAAACATAAACAAATGGTTCATAAAGGGTCTACATTGTCTCCCATTTATTTCATCATATCTATAGTCCCTTTTGGCATATCTTACTTAATAAGCTTCTTCCTGACCTGGGGAAAGAAAAAATACAAAGGGTGAGCTCAAATGCTCAGTAAGGGTAAACAAAAGAAATATCAATCACATCATATTCATAAGAACATAACATTTTAAAAATCTTAACCTGCAAAACAGATCATAATATCATAACATGGGAAAAATCATAGTAGTGAAATGTAATCCCAATAATCATAACATAAAACACGAAACTTTGTGGAATACACACATAATCATAGAGAATCATTTCTTATTAGTCAAGACTCATTGCCAAGACTATCTTAGTGGACAATGTCCATTTCAGAACCGAGTTCACTCCTCGTTTCAGTCCTGTTTCACTGAACCGGTTTAACCTACCGTTCCAGCCATGTCTATCTCATGAGATATAAAATCTTTACCCAATGAATTGGAGGGAGAAATAGTACCCACCCATCTCAGAATGATACCATTCTTATGTGTGCCACAAAATCATAAATCATACATCATTGCATAACACATGTAGTAAAAATGGGATTCTTAAACAACACGACATCATAAAACAATTCATATAAGATAAATGAATTCATAAAAATAATTCCATCACAACATAATCAAATCAATGTAATAATAGGGATATAAACAGAACCCTATATTATCTTAGATGTAAAATAATTTTGATAAAGCACTTGAACTCCATTCTTGAGGAAAATATCCTTTCAACTTCAAAAACACTTTTCCTTTCTTAACATGTCATAAAATTCTAACTAAAAGAAGTTGATTAAAAATAAACATGAAAACTTGTAATGGAATATTCTTGGAAATAATTTTTTTAAAAATCCATTCATGTCGTATAATTTAAAAGAAAACATTCTTCTCGTACTTTTGTCGGAAAAGTCTAAAAGTACCTCATACGAAAAATGACAAAAGATTCCTTTCATATCTTTTACTAAAAACTCATCGAAGGGTAAAATTGGATATAAAATATTGTATAAGGATATAAATATTACATATTGAGGAAACATGGATGTGGATGATAAAATACACCCCAGTAAATTCCAAAGTATAAATAATCTCGGATAAAAATGAGATTGTGATATTTCCCTTACCTTAGGTCTAATTTGCTTCGTAAGAGTCCGAACCTCCTGTATAATGAATTAAATAATGTCATTGACTTATTACAGAATCATATTCACTGTTATGATATCATATATGGTTCAATTATGGCTTTATATTACCCATTCTTATGTAAATTAATGTTAAAGTAGTGTTTTGGGTAAAATCATCTTATTTATCATTCGTGTTTGGACTTGTTGTTCTTGATGTTATTATTACTTATATCATGATTTAATTACCTCCAAATTGTAAATCATGATTTATATATCATATAAATTCATTATATATCCAGAATATACAATCATTTATAATAGTACAAAACATACGGAGGTAAGAAATGAAACGCACCGTTCATGGAGATGGTAAGTTGTACGTACGCATGAACGCTACTTTCATTTCTATTTCTTATTTTAATGGAATTAAAACATATTGATACATAGGTATATTATAATTCCAGTATATTATCATATATAATATCATTAACCACATCCTTTATACATCCTACATAAGGTATTAACGAATCACATCACTTTGAGGGGGCGGTAGTCCGCACTTCCTCAAATGAGATTATCGTATTTACCGACTATGGAAACCGTAAAAGATTGATATAATTGGGAAGTAAATAAGAATAAAGAGATAATAAACATAATATATATTATATATAAATATAGTTCCATCATAATGGCCACCATGAGAGGCGGTATGGGAAAATCGAACAATCATCGTTTCGTGAGGCGTTAGTTTGCCATCACAGAAACATTATGTTCTTCATCCATTAGATGGAGGTGTGTGTAAGTGTAGTTCTAATACTTCTCATAAAAACATAATTGTATTTTTAGGATACTGTTTTTGTCACAAAATAAAGGATTAAAAAGATTTTAGGGGTTGGAAAAGTAGAATAAAAGAAAACAACTTAAGAGAAATTGTTAGCTTTAATTTTGGTAACTTTCTTTGGTTTGAACCAAAAGGACTTCTTGGAGAGTATTCTGCCTAATGTAAGGCTTCAAGGGGAAGTAGAGGGATGTAGGGAGAATATTTGGGCAGAGTTTGGACGAGCCAAAAGGCTTGAGAGGTGTTAGGAATTTCATAGAAGTGGTCTCCTTTCATAAGGGAGTGGAGGGGCTCTTTAGGAAAGTGTGAAAATATTATTTTATTATAAACTTATCTTTGGTTTCAAGAGGTCCAAAACACATTAATGTCGAAGATAAGATGACTCATATTCGAAATAAAATCATACAATAGGAATTGGACAGGTTTTGTATGATATTTTAATCATTTTAATCTTATTTATTTAAATCATTTATTAATGAGGTAAATACTGCATCATTGTTGTGTCATAAATAATTTAATTTATATGATGTATAAAAATTATAAAAAAATTACCAAAATGTAGGAAATATTTTTATATTTCCAATTAATATTTATAGTCCAAAATATAATTTATATAGCCCCTTATAAAAATTAATTACTAAACGATATTTGTTAATTCCAATTTTGTCATTACATTAAATTAATTAAGCTAATGTGTCATTGTCTTTCATAAGTGGCTCCATGGGGTCCCAAAATCGACCCAAGGATGCCCATGGTCGGCCAATACTCATAAAATAAGGTTATGACAAGTGTCACGGTAATTTTGAATTATTATAATATTCTTTTAACCTTGAATTACCCTATTTACCTTTAACCGTAGTGAATTCCAAAAATTACCGTAATGACTATTCATAATATCAAAAAAAATAAAAGTAACCTATTAACATAATTTGGACCCAGTGATTCCAAATATGGAATCCATTTTTCAAAATTCAAAACACAGAAGTTGCAGTAATTAATTTAAAATTAATTCCGTTGTTAAGCAAACATGTTTTAAAAGTTAAAACATTGCCAAAGATTGAATTTATTGAACCTACGAATTCAATGTAAAATCAAGGATAATGACATACATTATATTAAATGGTAAAAATATATTCTATTTATACTTTTAGGCCATCCAATATTATTATTTAACCACATAATTTATTACAATGAAAAAAGTTGTTTTTAATTAAAATATAGCGTGTTTTTACTACACATTAAAATATAAAAGTTATCAGAATAATATGAAAAATTTATCCAAAGTAAATTTTTATATCTTGATTATAAAGAAGAATTTTATTTTGTCAAATTGAAATTATAAACTTGTCAAAAACTAGATTTAATGTGGGTGCGCCATCAAAAGGCGGTAAAATTTCATTTTTTGAAAAATACTTATTTTACCCGAAAAATTTATTTTGTTCTCTAAACACGTTCTAGAAAATGTATAAGATGAATAATAATGTTATAAAATTAAAAATTTAGTTAATACTATTCATAACAGCTAGTTTTAATAATATTTTAATAGCATATCGTTGTTTAGTGAAACTCGGTATTACGTACGACGCAAACTATCATGGAAGGCCGCGGTTGTGTGTAAAGCAAGCCAAGCTAGTGTTGTGTGTAGTGAAAGATTCCTTTGATGATTTATATAACATAAAAACAGAATATTTCTCATAAAAGTCTCGGGTGTTACACGTATCAAAAGTTATTTTCATTTTAAATTGTGAAACTCTCCTAGCGCCTAAAAACCTAAGAAACCCACAACCCACAAAAATAGGCATAACTTCTCCTTCGAGTGTCTATTTGAGCATTGTGACCAGTCAAATCGAAGCTCGTGAGATGAGTGAGGACCAAGTTTAGTAAAAACTACGAGAATATCTAAGAAATATAAGATATATTAGTTATACCACTCAAAAAAAAGTGCAGCTTCAAACGACCATAACTTTTGCTTTGGTTGTCCGTTTGAGCTGTACCACATATCAAATCGAAAGTAGTGAAGAGATCTATACTGAAGGATTATTTAACATAGTTTATGTCATGTTTGACTCCCTAAAATCCTAGAAACCCCTTATAAGGCCTTCAAAACTCCATTTTCGTGTACGGATCCGAGTCTAATGATTCTTAAAATGGTCATAACTTCTGATCAATGTGTCTGTTCGGCCTCTGGCACCAGTTTTTTTCACAGTTAGTTCCATGAGATTTAGTTTGACTATTTACAGAGCAGAAATGGACACTCAAAGAAGAAGTTGTGCCTTTTTCAATGAATTTGTGATTTGTTAGGTTTTTCGAGACCCCATTTCTAGCATTTTTTTCATGTCTACTGTTTTTTCAAACAAATATTACTTATTATTACTATTATTGTTATTATCATCATCTCATCCACATGAACATGCACATGCATGTGCGTTATTATTATATTTTTATTACCATGCACGTGCACATGCAATGCACACACATTATTTTATTATCACAATCATTGTTCTTATTATTGTTATTATTATTATTATTGTTGTTGTTGTTGTTGTTGTTATCATCACATGAAAATGCACATGAAAATTCACATACACACACATTCAATTCACGTGCATTATTCTATTGTCACATGCATTGTTATTATTATTATTGTTATCATCATCATCATCATCATCACTTGCAAATGCAATGCATGGGCGTTATTATTTATTACAATGCACGTGCACACATAATGCAGATGCAATATTCTATTATCACATGCACTGGTACAACTACTATTATCACCACCACTACTACTATTATTACTACTTCTTTTATTATTACTATCATCTAATGTAAATGTAGATGCACGTGCCCTATTATTTATTATTTATTACCATGCACGTGCATATGAAATGCACTTGTATTATTATTATTATCACAATTATTATTATTATTATTATTATTATCCTTATCATTATTATTATCATTCTCACATGCAAATGCACATGAATTTGCTTTGTTATTTTTTATTTATTACCATTCACGCGCATGCATTATTATTATTATGACAATTAGTATTATTAATACTATCATCAAATGTAAAGGCACATGCACATGCATGTGCATTCTTATTTATTTATTATTTACTACTATGCAAGTGCACATGAAATGCACTTGCGTTATTCTATTATTATTATGATTATGATTATTATTATTATTATTATTATTATTTTTGGTATCATCAAATACAAATTCACATGCACGTGCGTTTTTATTTATTATTTATTACCATGCATGTGCATGCGTCTTTATCATTATCATTACATGTAAATGCACATGCACGTGCATTATTATATGATATTTATTATCATGCACATGCAAATGCAATGCACTTGCATTATTCTATTATCACATGTATTATTATTATTTATTCTCATGCACATGCACACGCAATTCATGTGCATTATTCTATTATCACATGTGTTATTATTTATTATTTATTATCATTCACAAGAAAATGCACATTCATGTGGACTTGGTTATTATTTATTGTTTATTACCATGCACATACACATGCACATGCACATGCACATGAACATGCAATTGGATGTGCGTTATTATTTATTATTTATTATCATTCACATGCACATGCACATACACATGTAATTCACATGCGTTATTATTTATAATTTATCATTTATTATCATTCACATGCAAATACGCATGCATATTCACATGTACGCGCGTTATGATTTATTATTTAAACCATGAACATGCATATGCACATGCATGTGCGTTATTATTGTTATTATTATTATTATTATTAGAGTTATTTTTAGGGTTTACTAGCATTTTATAGAACATTTAGGTGTTATTAACATTTATTATAGTTTGTTAGTGTTTTAGGGTTTTTAATTGTATATTCGTGTATTAAGGGTTTGGTGGGGATTATTAGTATTTCATAAGGGTTTATTATGGTGTGTTATGGTTTATTAGGTTTTATTATGTATTTTTAGGGTTTTATTAGGATTGAGATGGGTTTATTAGGGTATATTATGGTATATTATGGTATATTTGGGTATGTTTAGTATTTATAAGGGTTTATTATCGTTCATTATGGTTTATAAATTTTTAAGAGGGTATATTAGGGTTTTTTAGGGATTAGTTGTGTTTATTAGGGTTTATTAGTGATTTTAAGCTTTGTTTGGTTTTATTAGCATTTATTTGTGGTTTTAGGGCTTTTTAATGGAATATTTGCATTTTTCTGGGTTTAGTGGGGTTTATTATGGTTTATTATAGTGTGTTAAGGTTTGTTGGGGTTGAGTAGGTATTTTTAGGGTTTTATTATGGTTGAGTAGGTATCTTTAGGGTTTTATTAGGGCTCATTTGGGTTGAGTAGTGTTTATTAGAGTTTGTTAGGGATTTTTAGTGTTTACTGGGGTTTGTTAGTTTTTTTTATTAGGGTATATGAGTGTTTTTTAGTTTTTGTTAAAATATATGAGGCGTTGTTAGGACTTTTTAGGATTTATTAGCGTGTTTTTATTGTTTTTGAGCATTTTTTATGGTTTATTATGTTTTATTAGAATTTATTATGGTTTGTTAGGGTTTCTAAGGCTTTTTGATGGTTTGTTTGCGTATTTTTGTTTATTGGGGTTTATTTGGGTTTTATTGGATTTTATTATAGTGTGCCAAGGTTTATTAGGTTTGAGAAGGTATTTTTAGGGTTTTTTTATGGTTTTATTAGGGTTTAATAGTTTTTATTAAGGTTTATTAGGGATTTTTAGGGTTTATTAGTGTTTGGTAGGGGTTTATTAGTTTTTTTTTGTTTTATTAGATTATATTACAGTTTCTTAAGACTTTTTACATAATATAGAATTTCTTATTGTTTGTGAGAGTTTTGGTTTTGTTTGTGAGAGTTTTTAGAGTTTCTTAGGTTATATTAGAGTTTATTATAGTTTATTATGGTTTTTAGGGATTTTTAAGGTATATTAGCATTTTTTGTCTTTATTATGTTAGATTAGTGTTTTTAGGTCTTTTTAGGTAATATAGCATGTTTTTATTGTTTGTGATCGTTTCTTTATTCTTAGTGATCATTTTTAGGGTTTATTAGGTTATATTAGAGTTTATCAGGGTTTCTAGGGATTTTTTATGGTATACTAGCATTTGATTTAGTTATTAGGGTTTTATAGGATTTTATTAAGGGTCATTATGGTGTGTTAAGGTTTGTTAGGGTTGAGTAGGGTTTATTTGGATTTATTTATGGTTTATTAGAGATTTTTAGTGTTTTTTGGGTTTATTACGGTTTATTAGTTTGTATTAGTGTCTATTAGGGTTGGTTGGGGTTGTTTATGTTTTCTTAACGTGTTTTTAGGGTTTATTAGTTTTTATTATCATTTATTAGGATTTATTAGGTATTTTTGATGGTTTATTAGGGTTGAGTAGATTCTCCTAGGGTTTTTTGGGATTATAATGTGCATTTAGAGATTATTAGAGTTTATTAGGTGTTTATTTGGGTTTAATTTTTTATATTATGGCATATCATGGTTTAATATTTTTGAGGGGTTTGAAGGGTCTTTGGTGTTTTTGTAGCATTTTTTAGTGTTTTTGTAGCGTTGTTTGAGATTATGTAGCATTTTTAGTGTTTATGTACCGATTTTATGGTTTAGTTAGCAGTTTTAGGTTTTATGTAGCATTTTTTAGGTTTTATGTAGCATTTTTTAGGGTTTATGTATCTTGTTTAGGGTTTGGGTTTTATGTAGCATTTTTAAGGTTATTGTTGTGTTTTTTGGGTTTATGTAGTGATTTTAGGGGTGGTGTAGCATTTATGTTGCATTTTTTAGGGTTTATGTAACGTTTTTAGGGTTCATGTAGTGTTATTAGGGTTTATGTTGTGTTTTTTGCTTTTATGTAGTTCTTTTTAATGTTTATGTTGCGTTGTTTAGGGTTATGTTATTGTTCAAGGGTTTATGTTATGGTTCTAGGGTTTATGTAGTGCTTTTTGGGTTTATGTAGCATTTTTTGGGTTTATGTTGCATTTTTTGGGTTTATGTTGCGTTTTTAGGGTTTATATTGCATTTTTTGGGTTTATATAATATTTTTTGGGTTTATGTATCTATTTGTTTCCTTTTTTAGGGTTTTAATGGTTGATTATGGTTTGTAGTGGTTTTAGGGTTTTTAAGGGTTGTTAACAGGTTTTTATGGTTTTTGTGGTAGTTTATGGGTTTTCAATGGTCTTTTGAGGGGTTTTAACGGTTTATTTGTTTTTTCAGGATTGACAGGGGTTGTTAGGGTTTTTAGTGTATTTTAGGGTTTGTTTGGGTATTGTAGCCATTTTTTGGGTTTATGTAATGTGTTCTATAATTTTTAGGTTCTTTAGGGTTTTTTTGGTGTTCTTTAGAGTTTATTATGGTTTTTTAGGGTTTATTTGGGTTCTTTAGGGTTTATTAGTGTTCTTTTGGATTTTTTATGTTTTATTAGCATTTTTTATTGTATATTTGGGTTTTATTGGGATTTTGTACACATTAATAGCCTTTTCGTGGGTTTATCAACCTTTTGTTGGGTTATTTTGGATTTATTACCATTTCTTAGGGTTTATTTTATTTATTAGGGTTTATTAACGTGTATTTGGGTGTATTACAATTTATTAGGGTCTATAATGATTTGTTAGGATTTATTACTGTTTATTATGGGTTTTTTATGGTTTGTTTCAGTTTCTTACGATTTATTTGGCGTTGTTAGGATTTGTTACGATTTATTTGGGGTTTTTAGGGTTTGTTACGATTTATTATGGGGCTATTAGGGTTTTTTAGGGTTTATTAGTGGGTTTTAGGGTATTGTAGGCTATTATTTGGCGTGTTATGTAGTGTTTTTTTGTGTTTGTTAGGGTTTTTAGTGATTATTAGGATTTGTTTTGGTTCAATTGTGTTTTTATTGTATATTAGGGGTTTTAGGGCTTTTTTAGCATTTATTAGAGTCTAATAGGGTTTTTAGGGTTTATTACAGGTTATTATGATTTATTAGTGTTTATTACGGTTTTTAGGGTTTAATAGTGGGTTTTAGGTGTTATTTGGGTTTATTAGTGGTTCTTAGGGGTTATTAGTGGTTATTATTATCGTCACATGAAAATGTAGATGCACATGCGTTATTATTTATTATTTATTATTTATTATTTATTTCCATGCATGTGCATATGTTTTTATTATTATTATTATTATTATTATTTCTATTATTATTATTATCATCATCATCACATGAAAATGCACATGCACGTCCGTTATTATTTATTACCATGCATGCGCACATAGAATGCACCTACATTATTCTATTATCACATGAATTATTATTATTATTGTTATTATTACTATTATTGTTATTATTGTTATTATCATCAAATGAAAATGAAAATTCACGTGCGTTATTATTTATTACCATACAAGTGCACGTTAAATACATGTCTGTTATTCTACTATCACATGCACTATTATTATTAATATTACTTATTATTATTATTATTATCATCACATGCGCTATGTGTTATTATTTATTATCATGCACTACACATGCAATGCACGTTTGTTATTCTATTATCACATGCGTTGTTTTTGTTGTTATTATTTTTACAGTTATTATTATTATTATCAACATCAACTCATACACATGCATATGCACATGCATATGCACATGCCCGTGAATTATTATTTATTTTTTATTACCATGAACATGCACATACAATGCACACATGTTATTTTATTATCACGTATGTTGTTATTCTTACTGTTATTATTATTATTGTGGTGGTGGTGGTGGTTGTTGTTCTTATTATCATCACCTGGAAATACACATGCAAATTCACTTGCAACTACATAAACACGCACATTCAATGCACGTGCATTATTCTATTATCACATGCGTTATTATTATTATTATTATTATTATTATTATTATGATCATCATCATCATCATCACATGAAAATTCAGTGCACGTGTGTTATTATTTTTTACCATGCACGTACACACGTAATGCACATGAAATATTCTATTATCACATGCATTGGTACTACTACTATTATCACTACTACTACTGCTGCTATTATTATTAAAATCATCACATGCAAATACAGATGCACGTGAGTTATTAATTATTATTTATTACCATGCACGTGCATATGCAATGAACTTGTATTATTCTTTTATTATTATTATTAATATTATTATCACAATTATTATTATTATTATTATTATTATTATCATTATCATTATTATTATCATTATCACATGCAAATCCACATGCATGTGCATTGTTATTTATTATTTATTACCATGCACGTGCATGCGTTATTATTATTATTATTATTATTATTATTATTATTATTATTAAAATTAGTATTATTAATATTATTATCAAATGTAAATGCACATGCACATGCGTGTGCATTCTTATTTACTATTATTTATTTATTATTTACTACTATGCGCGTGCACATGCAATGCACTATTATTTGGGTTTATTACGATTTATTAGGGTTTATTATGATTTGTTAGGGTTTATTGTGGTTTATTAGGGGTTTGTTATAGTTTGTTTCAGTTTGTTACGATTTATTTGGCATTTTTAGGATTTTTTACAATTTATTCGGGGTTGTTAGGGTTTGTTACGATTTATTATGGGGTTATTAGAGTTTGTTAGGGTTTATTAGCGGGTTGTAGGGTTTTTTACGCTATTATTTGGAGGGTTTTGTAGTGTTTTGTTGGGTTTGTTTGGGTTTTTAGTGATTATTCAGATTTATTATGGTTCAATAGTGATTGTTATTGTATATTAGGGGTTTTAGGGCATTTGTAGCTTTTAATAGAGTCTAATAGCGGTTTTTAGGGTTTATTACAGGTTATTATTATTTATTAGTATTTATTAGGGTTTTAGGGTTTAATAATGGTATTCAGGTGTTATTTGGGTTTATTAGTGGTTATTAGGGGTTGTTAGTGGTTGTTAGGGTTTGTTAGGTACTGTTAGGGTCTGTTATGACGTGTGTTATTATGTTATCACACACGTTATTATTATCATTATTTTCATTATCATTATTATCATTATCATTATTATAATTAATATTATTGTTATTATTATTTATATTATTATTATTATTATCATCACATGCAAATGCAGATGCACATGCATTATTATTTATTATTTATTATATATTATTTATTTCCATGCACGTGTATATGTTGTTGTTGTTTTTATTGTTATTATTATTATTACTATTATTTTTTTTAACATCACATGAAAATGCACATGCACGTCCATTATTATTTATTACCATGCACACACACACACAATGCATCTACATTATTCTATTATCACATGCATGTTTATTGTTATTATTATTATTACTATTATTGTTATTATTGTTATTATCATCAAATTCAAATGAAACTGCATGTGAGTTATTATTTATTACCATACACATGAACATTCAATACATGTGCATTATTCTATTATAACATACGCTATTATTAATAATATTACTATTATTGTTATTATTATCATCACGTGCGCTATGAGTTATTATATATTATCATGCATTCAACATGCAATGCACATGCATTATTCTCTTATCACATGAATTGTTCTTATTATTATTATTATTATTATTATTACTACTACTACTATTATTATTATTATCCTCTCATGCACATGCACATGCAGATGCATGTGAATTATTTTTTATTTTTTATTACCATGCACGTGCACATGCAATGCACACATGTTATTTTATTATCACATACGTTGTTATTCATATTGTTATTTTTATTATTGTGGTTGTTGTTGTTGTTGTTGTTATTTTTATTATCATCACATGAAAATGAACATGCAAATGCACATGCAAATACATAAACACACACATTAAATGCACATGCGTTATTCAATTATCACATGCGTTGTTATTATTATTATTATTTTTATTATTATTATCATCATCATCATCATCACATGAAAATGCAATGCACGTGTGTTATTATTTTTTACCATGCACATGCACACGTAATGCACATGCAATATTTTATTATCACATGCATTGGTACTACTACTATTATCACTACTACTACTGCTGCTGTTATTGTTTTTATCATCACATGAAAATGCAGATGCACGTGCGTTATTATTTATTTATTATTACCATGCACGTGCATATGCAATGCACTTGTATTATTTTATTATTATTATTATTATTATTATTATTATCAGCTTTATTGTTATTATTATTATTATTATCATTATCATTATTATTATCATTATCACATAGAAATCCACATGCATGTGCATGTGCATTGTTATTTATTATTTATTACCATGCACGTGCATGCATTATTATTATTATTATTATTATTATTATTATTATTATTACAATTATTATTATTAATATTATTATCAAATGTAAATGCACATGCACAGGCTTGTGCATTCTTATTTACTATTATTTATTTAATATTTACTACTATGAACTTGAACATGCAATGCACTTGCGTTATTTTATTATTATTATTATTATTGTTTGTATCATCAAATACAAATGCACATGCACGTGTGTTGTTGTTTATTATTTATTACCATGCACGTGCATGCGTCATTATCATTATCATTATATGTAAATGTAGATACACGTGTGTTATTATATATTATTTATTACCATTCACATGGAAATGCAATGCACTTGCATTATACTATTATCACATGTGTTTTTATTATTTATTCTCATGCATGTGCACAAGCATTGCACTTGCGTTATTCTATTATCACATGTGTTATTATTTATTATTTATTATCATTCACATTCAAATGCACATTCATGTGGACTTTGTTGTTATTTATTATTTATTATCATTCACATGCACATGCACATACACATGCAATTCACACGCATTATTATTTATAATTTATTATTTATTATCATTCACATGCAAATGCACATGCATATGCACATGCACGTGTGTTTTAATTTATTATTTAAACCATGCACAAGCATATGGACATGCAGGTACATTATTACTATTATTATTATTAGAGTTATATTTAGGGTTTACTATCATTTTTTAGGATTTTTAGGTATTATTAACATTTATTGTGGTTTGTTAGGATTATAGGGGTTTTTAATGGTATATTAGCATTTTTTAGGATTTTATGGGGGGTTATTAGGATATTATTAGGGTTTATTATGGTGTATCAAGGTTTATTAGGGTTTAATAAGTATTTTTATGGTTTTATTAGGATTAAGTTGGGTTTATTAGGGTATATTATGGTATATTATGGTATATTTGGGTATGTTTAGGATTTATTAGGGTTTATTATAGTTCATTATGCTTTATTAAAATTTAAGAGGGTATTTTAGGGTTTTTTAATGTTTAGTAGTGTTTACTTAGGTTTATTTGCGTTTTTAAGTTTTCTTAGGTTTTATTAGCATTCATTAGGGTTTGTAGGTCTTTTTAATGGTATATTTTCATTTTTTAGGGTTTAGTGGGGTTTATTATGGTTTATTTTGGTGTGTTAAGGTTTATTAGGGGTGAGTAGGTTATTTTAGGGTTTTATTATGGTTGATTTGGGGTCTTTAAGGTTTTATTAGGGTTTATTTGGGTTAGGTACAATTTATAAGGGTTTGTTAGAGATTTTTAGGGTTTACTAGGGTTTGTTAGTGTTTTTATTTTGGTATATGAGTTTTTTTTGTTTTTGTTAATATATATAAGGGGCTGTTATGATTTTTTAGGTTTTATTAGCATTCTTTTATTGTTTGTTAGCATTTTTAATGGTTTATTAGCTTTTATTTGAATTTATTATGGTTTACTAGGGTTTCTAGGTCTTTTCAATGGGTTGTTTGCATTTTTTTGGTTTATTGGGGTTTAGTAGTGTTTTATTAGGCTTTGTTATGGTGTGTTAAGGTTTATTTGGGATTAGAAGGTATTTTTAGGGTTTTTATTAGGTTTTATTAATTTTTATTAGGGTTTATTAAGGATTTTTAGGGTTTATTAGGGGTTTTTAGGGGTTTTTTAGTTTTTTTGTTTTATTAGGTTATATTAGTGTTTGTTAGGTCATTTTAGATAATATAGCATGTTTTTATTGTTTGTGAGTGTTTTTTTGGTTTGTGAGCGTTTTAGGGATTCTTTGGTTATATTAGACATTATTATTGTTTATTAGGGTTTCTAGGGATTTTTAAGGTATATTAGCATTTTTTGTATTTATTAGGTTATATTGGTGTTTTTAGATATGTTTAGGTAATATAGCGCATTTCTATTGTTTGTGATCATTTTTTATTGTTTGTGAGAATTTTTTTGGGTTTATTAGGTTATATTAGAGTTTATCACGGTTTCTAGGGATTTTTTAAGATATACTAGCTTGTTTTTTCTTTATTTGGGTTTTGAAGGGTTTTATTAGGGGCTATTATGGTGTGTTAAGCTTTTTTAGGGTTGCGTAGGGTTTATTTAGATTTATTTATGGTTTATTAGGGCTTTCTAGGGTTTTATTGGGATTATTAGGGTTTATTAGTGTTTATTAGTGTCTATTAGGATTGGTTAGGGTTGTCTAGGTTTTCCTAACGTGTTTTTAGGGTTTATTTGGTTTTATTATCATTTTTTAGAGTTTATTAGGCATTTTTGGTGTTTTATTAGGGATGAGTAGAGTTTCTTAGGATTTTAGGGATTATAAAGTGTTTTTAGGGATTATTAGAGTTTATTAGGGTTTAATTTTTTATATTATGGTATATTTGGGTTTAATATTTTTGATGGTTTTGAAACGCCTTTAGTGTTTTTGTAGCATTTTTTAGGGTTTGTGTAGTGTTGTTAGAGTTTATGTAGCATTTTTAGTGTTTATGTAGCGTTTTTAGTGTT
Organism: Viscum album; assembly: GCA_963277665.1. NCBI lineage: Eukaryota > Viridiplantae > Streptophyta > Magnoliopsida > Santalales > Viscaceae > Viscum > Viscum album. Next base: position 856,692,110 of record OY728167.1, on the reverse strand, counting down.
TAGTTAGTAGTTTTAGATTTTATATATCATTTTTAGGGTTTTTGTAACATTTTTAGGGTTTATGTAGCGTGTTTAGTGTTTAGATTTAGGTTTTATATATCATTTTTCAAGTTTTATGTTGCGTTTTCTGGGTTTATGTAGTGTTTTTAGGGGTGATGTAGCGTTTATGTTGGCTTTTTTAGGGTTTATGTTACGTTTTAGGGTTCATGGAGTGTTTTTAGGTTTTATATTGTGTTTTTAGGTTTTATGTAGCATTTTTTAATGTTTATGTTGCATTTTTTATGGTTTATGTTGTGTTTTTTTTGGGTTTATGTAATAGTTCTATGGTTTATGTAGTGTTTTTAGGGTTTATGTAGCGTGTTTTGGGTTTATGTTGCATTTTTTGGTTTATGTTTCTTTTTTATGAGTTTGATGCATTTTTTAAGGTTTATGTAACGTTTTTAGGGTTTATGTATCTATTTGAAGCCGTTTTTGTGGGTTTAATGGTGGTTTATGGTTTGTAGTGTTTTTAGGGTTTTTAAGGGTTGTTAATGAGTGTTTATGGTTTTTTATGGTATCTAATGGCTTTGTAATGGGTTTTTGGTTGTTTTATTGGTTTTTTTGGGATTGATAGGGGTTGTTAGGGTTTTTAGTGTGTTTTAGGGTTTTTTGGGTAATTTAGCGGTTTTAGGGTTTAATTAATGTGTTTTAGCATTTTTTGGGGTTCTTTAGGGTTTTTAGTGTTTTTTAGAGTATAATATGTTTCTTTATTGTTTATTATGGTTCTTTAGGGTTTATTATTGTTCTTTAGGATTTGTTACAATTTATTAGCGTTTTTATTTCCTATTAGGGTTTTATTGGGATTTTGTAGGCATTAGTAGCTTTTTCTAGGGTTTATCAACCTTTTTAGGGTTATTTAGGATTTATTAGTGTTTATTAGCATTTATATTATTTATTAGGGTTTAGGAACGTGTATTTGGGTTTTTTACGATTTATTTGGGATTATTATGATTTGTTAGGGTTTTTTGCGGTTTATTAGGGGTTTGTTATTGTTTGTTTCAGTATTATACGATTTATTTGGCATTTTTAGGAATTGTTACGATTTAATTGGGGTTGTTTGGGTTTTTTACGATTTATTTTGTGGCCATTAGGGTTTTTTTAGGATTTATTAGTGGGTTGTTTGGTTTTTTTGGCTATTATTTGGAGGTTTTTATAGCATTTTGTCAGGTTTGTTAGGGTTTTTAGTGATTATTTGGGTTTATTATGGTTTAATAGTGTTTTTATTGTATATTAGGGGTTTTTGGGATTTTGTAGTGTTTATTAGGGTCTAATAGAGTTTTTAGGGTTTATTACAGGTTATTATGATTTAATAGTGTTTATTAGGGTTTTTCGGGTTTAATAGTGGGGTTTAGGGGTTATTAGGGTTTATTAGTGGTTGTTAGGGTTTGTTAGGTTTGGTTTGGGTTTTCAGGGTTTGTTAGAGTTTTTTTGAGTTGTTTGGGGTTTTATGCGTTTTTTGGGTTCTATGGGTGTGTTTGGATTTTTTTATGCTTTGTTATGTTATTTTAGCGTTTTTTGTGGTTTTCTTGCATTTTGTGGGTTTTGAAGCATTTTTTTGTTTATTGTAGAAATTGTTAGGGTTTATGTAGAGTTGTTAGTGGCTTTTGTGCTTCTTTAATGGTTTATTAGGGGTTTATTAGGGTTAATTTTTTATATCACGGTATATTAGGGTTTAATATTTTTGAGGGTTTTGAAGCGTCCTTAGGGTTTTTGTAGAATTTCATAGGCTTTGTGTAGCATTGTTAGAGTTTATGTAGCATTTTTAGTGTTTATGTAGCATTTTTTGGGTTTAGTTAGTGTTTTTATGTTTTATGAATCATTTTTTTGGGATTATGTAATGTTTTTAAGGTTTATGTAGCATGTTTAGTGTTTAGGTTTTATGTAGAATTTTTAGGGTTTATGATGGGTTTTCTAGGTTTATGTAGCGTTTTTAGTGGTGATGTGGCATTGATGTTGCATTTTTTAGGGTTTATGTAATGTTTTTAGGGTTCATGTAGTGTTTTTAGGGTTTATATTGTGTTTTTAGGTTTTATGTAGCATTTTTTAATGTTTATGTTGTATTTTTTAGGGTTTATGTTGTGTTTTTTAGGGTTTATGTTAGTGTTCAAGGGTTTATGTAGTTCTTTTAGGGTTTATGTTGCGTTTTTGGGGTTTATGTTGCATTTTTTGGTTTATGATGCGTTTTTAGGGGTTTTGTTGCATTTTTTAGGGTGTATGTAATGTTTTTAGGGTTTATGTATCTATATGAAGCCTTTTTAGTGTTTTAATGGTTGTGTATGGTTTGTAGTTTTTTTTAGATTTTTAAGGGTTGTTAACGGGTGTCTATGGTTTTTATGGTATCTGATGGCTTTTTAATTGTTTTAGGGGGGTTTTAGGGATTTATTTGTTTTTTTGTGATAGATAGGTGTTGTTAGGGTTTTTTAGTTTGTTTTAGGGTTTGTTTGGGTATTGTAGTGGTTTTTAGGGTTTATATAATGTGTTTTAGCATTTCTTAGGTTCTTTAGGGATTTTTATTTTTCTTTAGAGTTTAATATGGTTCTTTAGGGTTTATTAGGGTTTATTAGTTTTCCTTAGGATTTGTTACAATTTATTAGCATTTTTTATTGTATATTAGGGTTTTATTGGGATTTTGTAGGTATTAATAGCTTTTTCTGTGGTTTATCAAACTTTTTTAGGTTTATTTAGGATTTATTAGGGTTTATTTTATTTATTAGGTTTTAGTAACGTGTATTTGGGTTTATTACGATTTATTAGGGTTTATTATGATTTGTTAGTGTTTATTGGGGTTTATTAGGGGTTTGTTATGTTTTGTTTCAGTTTGTTATGATTTATTTGTAATTGTTAGGATTTTTTACGATTTATTAGGGGTTTTTAGGGTTTGTTATGATTTATTTTCGGGTTATTAGGGTTTTTAGGGATTATTAGTGGGTTGTAGGGTTTTTTAGGCTATTATTTGGAGATTTTTGTAGCGTTTTGTTAGGTTTGTTTGGGGTTTTTTATAATTAGGGTTTATTATGGTTTAAAAGTGTTTTTATTGTATATTAGGGGTTTTATTGCTTTTGTAGAGTTTATTAGGGTCTAATAGAGTTTTTTAGGGTTTATTACAGGATATTACATTTTATTAGTGTTTATTCGGGTTTTAGGGGTTAATGTTGGGTTTTGTGGTTTATTGGGGTTTATTAGTGGTTCTTAGGGATTATTAGTGCTTGTTAAGGGTTTTTAGGTTTTATTAGGGTTATTAGGGTTTATTATGGTTTGTTTGAGTTGTTTGGGGTTTTATGCGTTTTTTGGGTTTTATGGGCGTGTTTGGATTTTTTATGCTTTGTTTGCATTATTTTAGCATTTTTTGGTGTTTTGTTGTGTTTTGTGGTTACTGATGCATTTTTTGGGTTTTTGTAGAAATTGATAGGGTTTATGTAGCGTTGTTAGTGGATTTAGTGGTTTTTTAGGGTTCTTTAGTGGTTTTGGGGTTCTTTAGGGTTATTTAGGGGGTAATATGGCTTTTTTTGAGGTTTTTAGATATTACAATGGGGTTTTAGGTTTTTAAGGGTTTTATAGGGTTGGTTTGGGTTTTCTAGTCATTTTTTTTGTCTTTTTAGAGGTTTTTAGCATTTTTAGTGGTTTTTAGGTTTTTTAGGGTTTTTTGAGGGTTTTTGAGTTTTTTTGGGGTTTCTCGGTTTGTTTTTGGATTTTTTCAGGTTTTCATGTTTTTTGGGTTTTTTTGGGATTTTTTATGGTTTTTAGGGTTTTTTAGGGTTTTTTGGTTTTTTGGGTTTTTATGGTTTTTAGGGTTTTGTCAGGTTTTGCCCAGTTTGTTAGGTTTTATTGTGAATATTAGCATTTTGAATGGTTTAATAGTGTTTTTGTTGTATATTTTGGTTTTTAGGGATTTTGTGGCTTTTATCGGAGTCTAATAAGGTTTTTAGGGTTTATTATGATTTTTTAGTGTTTATTAGGGTTTAGTTGTTGGATTTAGGGTTTATTAAGCCTTATTATGGTTTATTATTCGTTGGTAGGGTTTTTTAGGATTTATTAGTTCTTATTAGAGTGATTTATTGTGTCTAAGGGTTTGTTAGGGTTTTTAAGAATGTGTTAGGTTTTCCAAGTGTGGGTTAGGGTTTTTATGGGTGGGTTAGGGTCTCTCAGGGTGTGCTATGGTTTCTAAAGGTTTCTAATGTTGTTTTAGGGTTTATATGGGTGCGTTGGGGTTTCTAAGGGCGTTCTAGGGTTTCTAATGGTGTGTTCGGGTTTCTAAGGGTGTGTTAGGATTTTTAAGGGTGTGTTAGTGTTTTGTAGGTTTGCTTAGGGATTTGTTAGTTTTTTATGGGTTTTTAGGATTATGTATGGTTTTCTTATTGTTTCATAGGGGTTTTTAGGTTTTCATCGTGTTTTTGTGTTTATTGGGGTTTATTAGTGCTTCATGGGATTTGTTAGGTCTTTTTAGGTTTTGTTAGGGTTTTTAGGGTTTGTGATGTTTTTTTGGGTTTTGGGGGTTTTGTTAGGGTTTGTTCGGATTTGTTAGGGTTTTTGGAGTTTTTTAGTGTTTGTTTGGGTTTGTTTGGGTTTTTCATGGTTTTTATTTGTTTCTAGTGTTTATGGGGATATTTAGGGTTTGTTAGGGTTATTTAGTTGTTCATGGTTGTCGCAGATGTGTAGAGCTAGTCACAAGCTTCAATTTGATATGTGGTAGAGGTGAAACAGACACCCAGAGCAGAAGTTGTGGTCATTTGGAGGACATAAGGACCTTTTTGGACTTTAATAATGTGATAAGGTGTTCTTATTTGTCACATATTTGTAGAGCTAGTCGAAATCTTCGATTTGATATATGGTAGAGGCAAAACGGACTCCAGGAGTAGAAGTTATGGATTTTGAGGGTTTAAGTACATTTTTGGGTCTTCAAGGATGTAAGAAGGTAATTTAGTGGCAATAAGAGTGTAGGTATAGTATCAAGCTTCGATTTGATATGTGGTAGAGGCAAAACATACACCCATAGAAGAAGTTATTTCAAAACGAACACCAGAAGCCAATAATTTAACCATCCAAAGGGATTTTGGGTCTTTTTGGGGGTTGAAGAAGGTCAGAAAGAGTTCCTGTGGTTACCAGAGTGTTTATATTTTCAAAATCATCGATTTGATTTGTGGTATAGCCAAAATGAACACACTTAGTAGAAGTTATTGTCATTTTAAATTGATCAACCCTCCTAGCACCTAAAAATCTAAGAAACCCGCAACTCACTAAAATAGGCATAACTTCTCCATCAGGTGTCCGTTTGAGCGTTGTGACTAGTAAAATTGAAGCTCGTGAGATGAGTGAGGACCAAGTCTTATCTAAACTCTAAGAAGATAAAAGAAACATAATATATATTAGTTATACCACTCCAAAAAAAGTCCAACATCAAACGACCATAACTTTCATTCTGGTTGTCCGTATGAGCTCTACCACATATCAAATCGAAGGTAGCGAAGAGATATACACTGAAGGCAAACTTGAAAAAAGTTCAAGTCATTTTGGGACACTAAAATCCCAAAAACCCATCATATGGACTCCAAGAATCCATTTACGTGTCCGGATCCCTGTCAAATTTTTCGTAAAACAGTCATAACTTCTGATCTGTGTGTCTGTTCGGCCTCCAACACCTGTTTCTATCATAGTTCGTTCTATGAGATTTAGATTCACAATATACAGAGCAGAAATGGACACCTAAAGAAGTGGTTATTCCTTTTTTTAATTACTATGTGATTTGTTAGGTTTTTTGAGACACCATTTCTACCACTTTTGTCATATCTGCTGTTTTTTCAATGAACTATAACTTATTATTACTGTTATTATTATTATTATTATTATTATCATCATCTCATGAAAATGCACATGCACATGAATGTGCATTATAATTATATTTCTATTACCATGCACATGCAGATTCAATACACACATGTTATTTTATTATCACATTTGTTGTTATTATTAATGTTATTTTTATTATTGTGGTTGTTGTTGTTGTTGTTGTTATTGTTATTATCATCACATGGAAATTCACATCCAAAGGCACATACATGAACATTCAATGAACGTGAATTATTCTATTATCACATGCGTTGTTATTATTAATATTATTGTTATTATTTTTATCATCATCATCATCACATACAAATGCAATCCACGAGATTTATTATTTATTACCATACACATGCACACGTAATGCACATGCAATATTCTATTATCATATGCATTAGTACGACTACTATTATCACCACTACTACTACTATTATTACTACTGATGTTATTATTACTATCATCACATTCAAATGTAGATGCATGTGCGTTATTATTTATTATTTGTTACCATGTACGTGCATATGCAATGCACTTGTATTTCTGATTTATTATTATTATTATTATCACAGTTATTATTATTATTATTATTATTATTATAATTATCATTATTATTATCATTATCACTATCATTATTATTATCATTATCACATGAAAATTCCCATGCATGTGCGTTGTTATTTATTATTTATTACCATGCACGTGCTTGCATTCTTCTTATTATTATTATTACAATTAGTATTATTAATATTATCATAAAATGTAAATGCACATTCACATGCATGTGCGTTCTTATTTATGATTATTTATTTATAATTTACTACTATACACGTGCACATGAAATGCACTTGTCTTATTCTATTATTTTTATTATTGTTGTTGTTGTTATTATTATTATTATTCTTATTGTTGTTGTTGTTTGTATCATCAAATAAAAATTCACATGCACGTGTGTTGTTATTTATTATTTATTACCATGCATGTTCATGCATCATTATCATTATCATTAAATGTAAATGCACATTCACATGCGTTATTATATATTATATATTATCATGCTGATGAAAATTCAATGCACTTGCGTTATTCTATTATGACATGTGTTATTATTATTTATTCTACTAAACGTGAACACACAATGCACGTGCGTTATTCTATTATCACAAGTGTTATTATTTATTATTTATTATCATTCACATGCAAATGCACACCTAGGTGGACATGGTTATTATTAATTTTTTATTACCATGCACATGTACATGCACTTGCACATGCACAAGCGCATGAACTTGTATGTGCGTAATTATTTATTATTTATTATCATTCACATGCACATGCACATATAATTGCAATTCACATGCATTGTTATTTTTAATTTTTTATTTATTATCATTCACATGCAAATGCACAGGCATATGCACATGCACGTGCGTTATGATTTATTTTTTAAACCATGAACATGCATATGCACATGCACATGAACATGCACATGCGTTATTACTACTACTATTATTAGAGGTATTTTTAGGGTTTACTATCATTTTCAGGATTTTTTGGTGTTATTTACATTTATTATGGTTTGTTAGGGTTTTAGGGTTTTTAATGGTATATTAGCATTTTTTAGGGTTTGGTGGGGGTTATTAGAATTTTATTAGGGTTTATTATGGTGTGTTAAGGTTTATTAGGGTTTAATAGGAATTTTTAGGGTTTAATTAGGATTGAGTTGGGTTTATTAGGGTATATTATGGTATATTTGGCTATGTTTAGGATTTATTAGGGTTTATTATGGTTCATTATGGTTTATTAATTTTTAAGTGGGTATATTAGGGATTTTTAGTGTTTAGTTGTGTTTATTCAGGTTTATTAGTGCTTTTAAGATTTTTTAGGTTTTATTAGCATTTATTAGGGGTTTTAGGGCTTTTTAATTGTATATTTACATTTTTACAGTTTATTGGGGTTTATTCTGGTTTATTATGGTGTGTTATGGTTTATTAGGGTTGAGTAGGTATTTTTAGGGCTTTATTAGGGTTGAGTCGGTATCTTTAAGGTTTTATTAGGGTTTATTAGGGTTGAGTACAGTTTATTAGGGTTTGTTAGGGATTTTTAGGGTTTAATATGGATTGTTAGTGTTTTTTAGGGTATATGAGTGTTTTTTAGTTTTTGTTAATATATATGTGGGGTTATTATGAATGTTTAGGTTTTATTAACATGTTTTTAGTGTTTGTAAGCAATTTAAATGGTTTATTAGCTTTTATTTGAATTTATTATGTTTTAATAGGGTTTCAAGGGCTTTTTAATGGTCTGTTTGCGTTTTTTTGTTTATTGGGGTTTAGTTGGGTTTTATTAGGTTATTTATGGTGTGTCAAGGTTTATTGGGTTGGGGAAGGTAATTTTAGGGTTTTATTATGGGTTTTTTCAGGTTTATTAATTTTTATTATGGTTTATTAGGGATTTTTAAAGTTTATTAGGATTTGTTAGGGGTTTATTAGTTTTTTTGTTTTATTAGGTTATATTAGTGTTTATTATGACTTTTTAGATAATATAGTGTGTTTTTATTGTTTGTGAGAATTTTGTTTTTATTTGTGAGCGTTTTTAGGGCTTCTTAGGTTATATAAGAGTATATTATGGTTTATTAGGGTTTATAGGGATTTTTAAGGTATATTAGCATTTTTGTCTTTATTAGGTTATATTTGTGTTTTTAGTTCTTTTTCAGTAATGTAGGGTGTTTTTATTCTTTGTGATCATTTATTTATTGTTTGTGAGCGTTTTTAGGGTTTATGAGGTTATATCAGAGTTTATCAGGGTTTCTAGGGATTTTTAAGGTATACTAGTATTTTTTTTCTTTATTAGGGTTTTGTAGGGTTTTATTAGGGGTTATTATGGTGTGTTAAGGTTTTTTAGGGTTGAGTATGGTTTATTTGCCTTTATTTATGATTTATTAGGGCTTTTTAGGGCTTTTTAGGGTTTATTAGGGTTTATTAGTGTCTATTAGAGTTGGTTAGGGTTGTTTAGGTTTTCTTAACTTGTTTTTAGGGTTTATTAGATTCTACTATCATTTATTATCGTTTATTAGGTATTTTTGGGTTCTATTAGTGTTGAGTAGATTTTCTTAGGGTTTTTAGGGATTATAAGGTGTTTTTAGGGATTTTTGTAGTTTATTTGGGGTTTGTTAGGGTTTAATTTTTTATATTATGGTATATTAGAGTTTAATATTTTTGAAGGTTTTAAAGTGTCTTTAGGGTTTTGTATAATTTTTAGGGTTTGTATAGCATTGTTAGAGATTATGTAGCATTTTTAGGGTTTGGATATCCGTTTTATATTTTATGTATCATTTTTTGTGTTTATGTAACGTTTTTAGGGTTTATGTAGCGTGTTTAGGGCTTAGCTTTTATGTAACATTTTTAGGGTTTATGTTGTGTTTTCTGGGATTATGTAGCATTTTTAGTGGTGATGTAGCATTTATGTTGCATTTTTTAGGGTTTATGTAATGTTTTTAGGGTTCAGGTTTTGTTTTTAGGGTTTATATTGTGTTTTTGGGTTTTATGTAGCGTTTTTTAATGTTAATGTTGTGTTTTTAGGGTTTATGTTGTATTTTTAGGGTTCATGTTATTGTTCTAAGGTTTATGTAGTAATTTTAGGGTTTTTGTAGCATTTTTTGGATTTATGTTCGGTTTTTTGGTTTACGTTGTGTTTTTAGGGTTTTTGTTTCATTTTAAGGGTTTCTGTAACATTTTTAGGGTTTATGTATCTATTTGAAGCCTTTTTAGGGTTTTAATGATTGTTTATGGTTTTTAGGTTTTTTATGGGTTTTAAGGGTTGTAAGAAGGTGTTTATAGTTTTTATGGCATCTGATCGCTTATTAATGGTTTTATTGGGGGGTTTATTGGTTTATTTTTTTGGTATTGATAGGGGTTAATATTTTTTTAGTGTGTTTTAGGGTTTGTTTGGGTATTGTAGCGGTTTTTTAGGGTTTATATAATGTGCTTTAGCATTTTTTGGGTTCATTTGGTTTTTTATTGTTCTTTAGAGTTTAATATGATTCCTTAGGGTTTATTAGTGTTTTTAGGTTTTATTAGTGTTCTTTAGTATTTGTTACAGTATATTAGCATTTTTATTGTATATTAGGGTTTTATTGGGATTTTGTAGGCATTAATAGCTTTTTCTAGGGTTTATCAACCTTTTTTAGGGTCATTTAGTATTTATTAGGGTTCAATAGTGTTTATTTTATTTATTAGGGTTTAGTAACATGTATTTGGGTTTATTACAATTTATTAGGGTTTATTATGATTTGTTAGGGTTTATTACCATTTATTAGGGGTTTGTTATGGTTTGTTCCAGTTTTTTAGGATTTATTTGGCATTGTTAGGATTTTTTACGATTTATTTGGGGTTTGTTACAATTTATTTTGGTGTTATTAGGGTTGTTAGGGTTTATTAGTGGGTTGTAGGGTTTTGTGGGCTATTATTTGGAGCTTTTGTAGCGTTTGGTCAGGTTTGTTAGGGTTTTTAGTGATTATTAGGGTTTATTATGGTTCAATAGTGTTTTTATTGTATATTATAGGATTTAGGGCTTTTGAAGCGTTTATTAGGGTCTAATAGAGTTTGTTAGGGTTTATTATAGGTTATTATGATTTATTAGTGTTTATTAGGGTTTTTAGGGTTTAATAGTGGGTTTTAGAGGTTATTAGGGTTTATTAGTGGTTTTTAGGGGTTATTAGAGGTTGTTAGGGTTTGTTATGTTTTGTTAGGGTTTGTAGGGTTTGTTACGGTTTGTTTTCGTGGTTTTGAGTTTTATATGTTTTTTGGGTTTTATAAGTGTGATTGGATTTGTTATTCTTTGTTAGGGTTATTTTAGCATTTTTTGGGGTTTTGTTGCATTTTGTGGGTTTTGAAGCATTTTTCGGTTTTTTGTAATAATTTTTAGGGTTTATGTAGCGCTGTTAGTGTCTTAAGTGGTTCTTTAGGGTTTTTTAGGGTTCTTTAGGGAGTATTAGGGTTTCTTTTGAGGTTTTTAGGGTTTTCTAGGGGTTTTTAGAGTTTTTAAGGGTTTCATAGGGTTGGTTAGGGTTTTGTTATTCATTTTTAGGGTTTTAGGGTTTTTAGTGTTTTTAGGTGTTTTAGGGGTTTTTGGCGTTTTTGGCGTTTTTTGAGGTTTTTGAGGTTTTTTGAGGTTTTTAGGGTTTTTAGGTTTGTTTTCTGGTTTTTTTTGGTTTTTTCATGTTCTTAGGGGTTTTAGGGTTTTTAGGATTTTTTAGGGTTTTTTGGATTTTTTGGGGTTTTATAGGGGTTTTAGGGTTTTTTTGGTTTTTAGGGATTTTAGGTTTTGTCAGGTTTTGATGGGTTTTTTTGGGTTTTTTTGTGAATATTAGAATTATGAATGGTTTAATAGCATTTTTTTATATTTGGGTTTTTAGGTATTTTGTTGGTTTTATTGGGGTCTAATAAGGTTTTTTGGGTTTATTACGATTTATTAGTGTTTATTAGGGTTTAGTAGTGGGGTTTAGGGTTTATTAGGGTTTATTATGGTTTATTATTGGTTGGTAGGTTTTGTTTGGATTTATTAGTACTAATTAGAGTAATTTAGTGTGTCTAAGGGTTTGTTAGGGTTTCTAAGGTAGTGTTAGGGTTTCTAAGGATGGGTTAGGGTTTTTATAGGCGGTTAAGGGTTTCTAAGGGTGTGTTATGGTTTCTAAGGGTTTCTAAGGCTTTTTTAGGGTTTCTCTGGGTGTGTTGGGGTTTCTAAGGGTGTGCTAGGGTTTCTAAGGGCGTGTTAGGGTTTATAAGGGTGTATTAGGGTTTCTAAGGGTGTGTTTGTTTTTCATAGGTTTGGTTAGGGTTTTTTTAGGGGTTTTAGGGTTTTGTTATGGTTTCTAATGGTTTCTTAGGGGTTTTTAGGGTTTCTTCAAGGTTTTTTGGGTTTTTGGTGTTTCTTAGTGCTTCTTGGGGTTTGTTAGGGCTTGTTAGGGTTTGTTGCTGATTTTTATGGTTTGTTAGGGTTTGTTATGTTTTTTAGGGGTTTTGGGGTTTGTTAGGGCATGTTAGGGTTTGTTATATGTTGTTAGGGTTTGTTAGTGTTTTTAATTGTTTGTTAGGGTTTTTTAGGGTTTGGAATGGTTTTGAATGGTTTTTAGTGTTTATGGGTTTATTCGTGATTTTTAGGGTTATTTAGTTGTTCATGGTTGTCACGGATATGTAGAGGTAGTCGCAAGATTCAATTTGATATGTGGTAGAGGTGAAACGGACACCCAGAGTAGAAGTTATGGTCATTTTGAGGAATTAAGGACCATTTGGGACTTTAAGAACGTGATAAGGTGTTCCTATTGGTCACATATGTGTAGATCTAGTTGAAACCTTCGATTTGATATATGGTATAGGAAAAACAGACTCCCCGAGTAGAAGTTATGGTCTTTTGGAGGGTTTAAGTACCTTTTGGGCCATCAAGGATGTGAGAAGGTGATTCAGTAGTTATATGAGTGTAGGTCTAGTCACAAGCTTTGATTTGATGTGTGGTGGTGGAAAAACGGACACCCATAGAAGAAGTTATTTCAAAACAGACACCAGAAGCCAATCTTTTGACCATACAAAGGGATTTTGGGACTTTTGGGTGGTTGAAGAATGTTAGAAAGGGTTCCAGTGGTTACGAGAGTGTGTATCTTTTAACAATATTTGATTTTATATGTATTAGAGTCAAAATTAACTCACATAGAAGAAGTTATTTTCCTTTTAAATTGAGCAACTCTCCTAGCAGCTAAAAACCAAAGAACCCCACAGCTCACTAAAATATACATTACATCTCCTTTGGGTGTCCATTTGAGTGTTGTGACCACTAAAATAAAAGCTCATGAGATGAGTGAGAACCATGTTTAGTAGAAACTATGATAAGATCAAAGAAATATAATATATATTAGTTATACCACTCCAAAAAAATTTCCAACTTCAAAAGACCATAAATTTCTCTCCGGTTGTCTGTTTGATCTCTACCACAAATCAAATTGAATGTAGCAAAGATATATACATAGAAGGATGAATTGAACACTATTCAAGTCATGTTTGAGACCCTGAAATCCCAGAATCCCATCAGAAGGCCTCCAAAACTCTATTTCTATGTACGAATCCCTGTCAAATTTTTCTTAAAATGGTCATAACTTCTGATCTGTGTGTCTGTTCGGCCTCTGACACCTATTTTTATCATATTTCGTTCCATGATATTTAGTTTGAATATTCACGGGGAATAAATGGACTCCCAAATAATATTTTATTCCTTTTTCAATGGCTTTGTGTTTTTTTTTTGTTTTTCATGACCGCATTTTTAGTATTTCGGTCCTAAATGCTATTTTTTCATAAAACTATAACTTATTATTACTGTTATTATTATTATTATTATCATCATACCCTCCAATGCACATGCACATGCATGTGTGATATTATTATATTTTTATTACCATTCACGTGCACATGCAATGCACACATGTTATTTTATTATCACATTCATTGTTATTATTATTGTTATTATTATTATTGTGGTTGTTGTTTTTGTTGTTGTTGTTGTTGTTGTTGTTGTTGTTATTTTCATCACATGAAAATGCACATGGGAATGCACATACTTTCACATTCAATGCACATGCATTGTTATTATTAATATAAATATTATTATAATTATTATCATCATCATAACATGAAAATGCAATGCATGGGCGTTATTATTTATGACCATGCACGTGCACACGTAATGCACATGAAATATTCTATTATCACATGCATTGGTACTACTAATATTATCACCACTACTAATGCTATTATTACTACTGTTGTTATTATTACTATCATCAATGCAAATGTATATGCACATGCTTTATTATGTATTATTTATTACAATCATTTTCATATTCAATGAACTTGTATTATTCTTTTGTTATTACTATTATTATCATATTTTTTTTAATTATTATCATTATCATTATTTTTATCATTTTCACATGAAAATGAACATGCATGCGCGTTGTTATTTATTATTTATTACCATGCACGTGCATGCATTATTATTATAATTATTACAATTAGTATTATTAATATTATCATCAAATGTAAATGCACCTGCACATGCATGTGAATTCTTATTTATTATTATTTATTTATTATTTACAACTATGCACGTACACATGAAATGCACTTGCTTCATTCTATTATTATTATTGTTGTTGTTGTTGTTGTTGTTTGTATCATCAAATAAAAATGCACATGCACATGCACGTGCGTTGTTATTTATTATTTATTAACATGCACATGCATGCGTCATTCTCATTATCAATACATGTAAATGCACATGAACGTGCGTTATTATATATTATTTATTATCATGCACATGAAAATGAAATGCACTTGCGTTATTTTATTATCACATGTGTTATTATTTTTTATTTTGATGCACATGCACATGCAATGCACGTGCATTATTTTCTTATCACATGTGTTATTATTTATTATTTATTATCATCCACATGAAAATGCATATTCATGTGGACTTGGTTATTATTTATTGTTTATTACCATGCACGTGCACATGCACATGAACATGAACTTAGATGTGCATTATTATTATTTATTTATTATAATTCACATGCACATGCACAAACACATGTAATTCACATTCGTTGTTATTTATAATTTATTATTTATTATCATTCACATGCAAATGCAGAGGCATATGCACATGTATGTGCGTTATGAATTATTATTTAAACCTTGTACATTCATATGCACATGCACATGCACGTGCGTTTTTACTATTATTATTATGAGAGGTATTTTTAGGGTTTACTGGCATTTTTAGAATTTCTAGGTGTTATTAACATTTATTATGGTTTGTTAGGGTTTTAGGGTTTTTAATGGTATATTAGTATTTTTAGGTTTTGGTGGGGGTTATTAGGATTTTATTAGGGTTTATTATGGCGTATTAAGTTTTATTAGGGTTTATTAGGTATTTTTTGGGGTTTATTAGGATTGAGTTGGGTTTAATAGGGTATATTATGGTATATTAAGGTATATTTGGGTATGATTAGGATTTATTAGGGTTTATTGTTGTTCATTATGGTTTATTAATTTTTAAGAGGGTATATTAGGGGTTTTTAGGGTTTAAAAGTGTTTATTAGTGTTTATTAGTGCTTTTAAGCTTTGTTAGGTTTTATTAACATTTATTAGGGGTATTAGGGATTTTTAATGGTATATTTGCATTTTTTAAGGTTTAGTGGGGTTTATTATGGTTTATTACAGTGTGTTAAGGTTTATTAGGGTTGAGAAGGTATTTTTAGGGTTTTTAGGGTTGAGTAGGTATCTTTAGGGGGTTATTAGGATTTATTACGGTTGAGTAGTGTTTATAAGGGTTTGTTAGGGATTTTTACGGTTTACAAGGGTTTGTTAGTGTTTTTATTAGGGTATATGAGTGTTTTTTAGTTTTTATTAAAATATATGTGGGGTTTTTAGAACTTTTTAGGTTTTATTAGCGTGTTTTTAGTGTTTGTGAGCATTTTTATGGTTTATTAGGTTTTATTAGAATGTATTATGGTTTATTAGGGTTTCTAGGGATTTTTAATGGTTTGTTTTATTTTTTTGTTTATTGGGGTTTATTTGGGTTTTATTAGGTTTTATTATGGTGTGTCAAGATTTATTAGGGTTGAGAAGGTATTTTTAGGGTTTTATTATGGTTTTATTCGGGTTTATTAGTTTTTATTTGGGATTTTTAGGTTTTATTAGGGTTTATTAGGGTTTGTTAGGGGTTGATTAGTTTTTTTTGTTTTATAAGGTTATATTTGTGTTTGTTAAGTCTTTTTAGATAATGTAGAATTTTTTATTATTTTTTAGCATTTTTTTTTGTTTGTGAGCGTTTTTATGGTTTCATAGGTTATATTAGAGTTTATTAGGGTTTATTATGATTTCTAGGGATTTTTAAGGTATATTAGCATTTTTTGTCTTTATTATCTTATATTAGTGTTTTAGGTCTTTTTAGGGAATATATTATGTCTTTATTGTTTGTGATCATTTTTGTTATTTTTTGTGAGCGTTTTTTGGGTTTATTAGGTTATATTAGAGTTTATTAGGGTTTCTTGGAATTTTTTAAGGTATACTAGAGTTTTTTTGTTATTAGGGGTTTGTAGGGTTTTATTAGGGGTCATTAGGGTGAGTTAAGGTTTGTTAGGGTTGAGTAGGGTTTATTTGGATTTATTTATGGTTTATTAGGGATTTTTAGGGTTTTTGGGGGATTTATTACAGTTTACTAGTGTTTATTAGTGTCTATTACGGTTGGTTAGTGTTGTTTAGGTTTTCATAACATGTTTTTAGGGTTTATTTGGTTTTATTATCATTTATTAGGGTTTATTAGATATTTTTGTGGTTTTATTATGGTTGAGTATAGTCTCTTGGGGGGTTTAATTTTCTATATTATGGTATATTAGGGTTTAATATTTTTGATGGTTTTGAAGCAACTTTAGGGGTTTTGTATTATCGTTTAGTGTTTGTGTAGCATTGTTTGAATTTATGTAGCATTTTTAATGTTTATGTAGCGCTTTTAGGGTTTTTTTAGAGGTTTTAGGTTTTTTGTAGCAGTTTTTAGGGTTTATGTAACACTTTTAGGGTTTATGCAGTGTGTTTAGGTTTTAGGTTTTATGTAGCATTTTTAGGGTTTATGTTGTGTTTTCTTGGTTTTTGTAGCATTTTTAGGTGTGATGTAGCCTTTCTATTGCATTTTTTAGAGTTTATGTAACGTTTTTAGGGTTCATGAAGTGTTTTTAAGGTTTATGTTGTGTTTTCAGGTTTTATGTAGCATTTTTTAATGTCTATGTTGTGTTGTTTATTATTTATGTTACGGTTCAAGGGTTTATGTAGTGCTTTTTGGGTTAATGTAGCATTTTCTGGGTTTAGGTTGCTTTTTTTGGGTTTATGTTGCGTTTTTTGGGTTTACGTTGCATTTTTAGGGGTTCTGTAATGTTTTTTGGGTTTATGTATCTATTTATTGCCTTTTTCAGGGTTTTAATGGTTGTTTATAGTTTGTAGTGCTTTTTAGGGTTTTTAAGGGTTGTTAACGGGTGTTTATGGTTTTTATGGTTTTTTATAGGTTTTCAATGGATTTTTGGTGGTTTTTTTGGTTTTATTTGTTTTTTCAGGATTTATAGGTGTTGTTAGGGTTTTTAGTTTGTTTTAAGGTTTGTTTGGGTATAGTAGAGATTTTTCAGGGTTATGTAATGTGTTTTAGAGTTATTGGGTTCTTTAGGGGTTTTTAGTGTTCTTTAGAGTTTATTATGGTTCTTTAGGGTTTATTATGGTTCTTTAGAGTTTATTAGGGTTTATTTTGATTTGTTAGGGTTTATTGTCGTTTATTAGGGGTTTTTATGGTTTGTTTCAGTTTGTTACAATTTATTTAGCAATTTTAGGATTTGTTACGATTTATTTAGGGTTGTTAGGATTTTTTATGATTTATTATGTGGTTATTAGGGTTTGTTAGGGTTTATTAGTGGTTTGTAGGGTTTTGTAAGCTATTATTTGGTGGGTTTTGTAGTTTTTTGTTGGGTTTGTTAGGGTTTTTAGTGATTATTATGATTTAGTATGGTTCAATAGTGTTTTTATTGTATATTTTGGGTTTTAGGGATTTTGTAGCATTTATTAGAGTTTAATAGGGTTTTTAGAGATTATTATAGGTTATTATGATTTATTAGTGTTTATTAGGGTTTTAGGGTTTAATAGTGGAGTTCAGGTGTTATTTTGGTTTATTAGTGATTCTTAGAGGTTATTAATGGTTGTTTGTTTTTCTTAGGTTTTGTTAGGGTTTGTTAGGATGTATGTTATTCTATTATCACACACGTTATTATTATCATTATTATCATTATCATTATTATCAATATCATTATTGTTATTACAATTATTATTATTATTATTATTATCATCACATGCAAAAGCAGATGCACAAGCATTATTATTTATTATTTATTATATATTATTTATTTCCTTGAATGTGCATATATTGTTGTTGCTTTTGTTATAATAATAATTATTATTTCTATTACTATTATTATTATTATTATCACATGAAAAAGGACATGCATGTACGTTATTATTTATTACAATGCACGTGCACACGTAATGCACCTACATTATTCTATTATCACATGCATTTTTATTGCTATTGTTATTATTACTATTATTATTATTACTGTTATTATCATCAAATTAAAATGCAAATGCATGTGCGATATTATTTATTACCATACAAACGCACATTCAATACATGTGTGTTATTCTTTTATCACATGCACTATTATTGTTAATATTACTATTATTGTTATTATTATCATCACATGCGCTATGAGTTATTATTTACTATCATGCACTGTACATGCAATGCACGTGAGTTATTCTATTATCACATGTGTTGTTGTTGTTATTATTATTATTATTACTGTTATTATTATCATTATTATTATCATCTCATGAACATGCACATGCACATGCACGTGAATTATTATTTATTTTTTATTACCATACACATGCACATATAATGCACACACATTATTTTATTATCACATACGTTGTTATTGTTATTATTATTATTATTATTATTATTGTTGTTGTTGTTGTTGTTATCATCACATGGAAATGCACGTGCAAATGCACATCAAATACATAAACATGCATATTCAATGCATGTTCATTATTCTATTATCACATGCATTGTTATTATTAATATTAATATTATTGTTATTATCATCATCATCATCATCACATGAAAATGCAATGCACACATGTTTTTATTTATTACCATGTACGTGCTCACGTAATGCAAATGCAATGTTCTATTATCACAAGCATTGATACTACAACTATTATCACTACTACTACTGCTGTTATTATTATTATTATCATCACATGCAAATGCAGTTGCACGAGCGTTATTATTATTTATTTAATACCATGCACGCCCATATGCAATGCACTTGTATTATTCTTTTATTATTATTATTATTATCATAGTTGTTGTTATTATTATTATTATTATCATCATTATTATTATCATTATCACATGAAAATCCACATGAATGTGCATTATTATTTATTATATATTACCATGAACGTGCATGCGTTATTATTATTATTATTATTTCAATTAGTGTTATTAATATTATTACCAAATGTAAAGGCACATGCACATGCATGTGCGTTCTTATTTACTATTATTTATTTATTATTTACTACTATGCACATGCACATGTAATGCGCTTGCTTTATTCTATTATTATTATTATTGTTGTTGTTGTTATTGTTGTTGTTGTTGTTGTTGTTGTTGTTGTTGTTTGTATCATAAAATACAAATGCACATGCATGTTCATTGTTATTTATTAATTATTACCATGCACGTGAATGCATCATTATCATTATCATTACATGTAAAAGCACATACACGTGCATTATTATATATTATTTATTACCATGCACATGAAAATGAAATACAGTTGTGCTATTCTATTATCACATGTGTTATTATTATATATTCTCATGCACGTGAACGTGCAATGCACTTGCGTTATTCTATTATCACATGTGTTATTATTTGTTATTTATTATCATTCACATGCAAATGCACACTCATGTGGACTTTGTTATTATTTATTATTTATTACCATGCACATGCACATGCACATGCACATGCACTTGGATGTACGATATTATTTATTATTTATTATCATTCACATGCACATGCACATACAATTGTAATTCACATGCGTTATTATTTATAATTTATTATCTATTAGCATTCACCTGAAAATGGTATATTTTCATTTTTTGGGTTTATTAGGTATTTTTAGAGTTTTATTAGGATTGAGTTGGGTTTATTAGGATATATTATGGTATATTATGGTATATTTGGGTATGTTTAGGATTTATTAGGGTTTATTATGGCTCATTATGGTTTATTAATTTTTAAGAGGGTATATTAGGGTTATTTAGTGTTCAGTAGTGTTTATTAGGGTTTATTAGTACTTTTAAGCTTTCTTAGGTTTTATTAGCATTTATTCGGGGTTTTAGGGCTTTTTAATTGTATATTTTCATTTTTTAGGGTTTATTGGGGTTTATTATGGTTTATTATGGTGTGTTAAGGTTTATTAAGGTTTAGTAGGTATTTTTAGGGTTTTATTAGGGTTGAGTCAGTATCTTTAAGGTTTTATTAGGGTTGAGTATGGTTTATTAGGATTTGTTAGGGATTTTTAGGGTTTGTTAGTGTTTTTATTAGGGTGTATGAGTGTTTTTTAGTTTTTGTTAATATATATGAGGGGTTGTTATGAATTTTTAAGTTTTATTAGCATGTTTTTAGTGTTTTTGTGTATTTTTAATGGTTTATCATCTTTTATTTGAATTTATTATGGTATATTAGGGTTTCTAGGGTTTTTTAATGGTTTGTTGGCATTGTTTTTTTGTTTATTGGGGTTTAGATGGGTTTAATTAGGTTTTGTTATGGTGTGTCAAGGTTTATTAGGGTTGAGGAGGTATTTTTTGGGTTTTATTAGGGTTTATTCATTTTTATTAAGGTTTATTAGGGATTTTTAGGGTTTGTTAGGGTTTGTTCGGGGTTTATTAGTTTTTTTGTTTTATTAGGTTATATTAGTGTTTGTTAGGTATTTTTAGATAATATAGCATGTTTATATTTTTTGAGAGTGTTTTGTTTTTGTTTGTGAGATTTTTAGGGTTTCGTGGGTTATATTAGAGTTTATTATGGTTTATTAGGGTTTCTAGGGGCAAAGAAGGCTCTGGTCCAGGCTATTCCTGGCACCCCCCAAAATTTATTGAACAAATTAGGGTTTCTAGGGATTTTTAAGTTATATTAGCGTTTTTTGTCTTTATTAGGTTATATTAGTGTTTTTATGTCTTTTTTGGTAACATAGTTCATTTTTACTGTTTGTGATTGTATTTTTATTGTTTGTGAGCGTTTTTAGGGTTTATTAGGTTATATTATAGTTTATCATGATTTCTAGGGATTTTTTAAGGTATACTAGCATTTTTTGGATTTATTAGGGTTTTATAGGGTTTTGTTAGGGGTTATTATGGTGTGTTGAGGTTTGTTAGGGTTGATTAGGGTTTATTTGGATTTAGTTATTGTTTATTAGGGCTTTTTAGGGTCTGATTGGGGTTTATTAGGGTTTAATAGTGTTTATTAGTGTCTATTAGGGTTGGATATGGTTGTTTAGGTTTTCATAACGTGTTTTTAGGGTTTACTAGGTTTTATTATCATTTATTAGGTTTTATTAGGTTTTTTGGGGTTTTATTAGGGTTGAGTGGAGTTTCATAGGATTTTAGGGATTAGAAGGTGTTTTTAGGGATTATTAGAGTTTATTAGGGGTTTATTAGGGTTTAATGTTTTATATTATGGTATATTAAGGTTTAATATTTTTCAGGGTCTTAAAGGGTCTTTTGGGTTTTTGTAGCATTTTTTAGGGTTTGTGAAGATTTGTTAGAGTTTATTTATCATTTTTAGCATTTATGTAGCATTTTTAGGGTTTAGTTAGTAGTTTTAGATTTTATGTATCATTTTTAAGGTTTATGTAATGTTTTTAGGGTTTATGTAGTGTGTTTAGGGTTTAACTTTTATATAGCATATTTTAGGGTTTATGTTGTGTTTTCTGGGTTTATGTAGCGTTTTTAGAGGTGATTTAGCATTTATGTAGCATTTTTATGGTTTATGTAACGTTTTTAGGGTTCATGGAGTGTTTTTAGGGTTTATATTGTGTTTTTAGCTTCTATGTAGCATTTTATAATGTTTATGTAGCGTCTTTAGGGATTATGTTGTGTTTTTAGGGTTTATATTACAGTTCTAGGGTTTATGTAGTGTTTTTTGGGTTTATGTAGCGTTTTTTGGGTTTATGTTCCATTTTTTGGGTTTTGTTGTGTTTTTATGGTTTTTGTTGCATTTTTTAGGGTTTATGTAACGTTTTTAGGGTTTATGTATCTATTTGAATCATTTTATAGGGTATTAATGGTTGTTTATGGTTTGTAGTCTTTTTTAGGGATTTTAAGGGTTGTTAACGCGTGTTTATGGTTTTTTATGGTATCTGATGGCTTTTCAATGGTTTTTGGTGGGGTTTTATGGGTTTAATTGTAATTCTTCTATTGATAGGTGTTTTAAGGGTTTTTTAGTGTGTTTTAGGGTTTTTTTGGGTATTTTAGTAGTTTTTAGGGTTTATATTATGTATTTTAGAATTTTTTTGGGTTCTTTAGGGTTTTTAGTGATCATTAGAGTTTTATATAGTTCTTTAGTGTTTATTAGGGTTCTGTAGGGTTTATTAGTGTTCTTTAGGATTTGTTACAGTTTATTAGCATTTTTATTGTACATTAGGGTTTTATTAGGCCTTTTTAGGCAGTAATAGCTTTTTCTAGGGTTTATCAACCTTTTTGGGTATATTTTAGATTTATTAGGGTTTATTAGGGTTTATTTTATTTATTAGGCTTTAGTAACGTGTATTTGGGGTTTTTACAATTTCTTAGGGTTTATTATGATTTGTTAGGGTTTGTTGTAGTTTATTAGGTGTTTGTTATGGTTTGTTTCAGTTTTTTATGATTTATTTGGCATTGTTAGGATCTGTTACGATTTATTTGGGGTTGTTAGGGTTTGTTACGATTTATTTCGAGGTTATTAGGGTTTTTTAGGGTTTATTTGTAGGTTGTAGGGTTTTATGGGCTATTATTTGGAGGTTTTTGTATCGTTTTGTTGGGTTTGTTAGGGTTTTTAGTGACTATTTTAGTTTATTATGGTTTTGTAGTGTTTTTATTGTATATTAGGGGTTTTAGGGCTTTTTTAGTGTTTATTGGGGTCTAGTAGAGTTGTTTAGAGTTTATTACATGTTATTACAATATATTAGTTTTTATTAGGGTTTTTAGGGTTTAATAGTGGGTTTTAGGGGTTATTAGGGTTTATTAGTGGTACTTAGGGGTAATTAGTGGCTGTTAGGGTTTGTTAGGTTTTGTTTGGGTTTTTAGGGTTTGTTCCTGTTTGTTTGAGTTGTTTGGGGATTTATGCATTTTTTGGGTTTTATGTGTGTGTTTGGATTTTTTATACTTTGTTAGGGTTATTTTAGCATTTTTGGGGGTTTGTTGCGTTTTGTGGGTTTTGAAGCATTTTTCGGGTTTTTGTAGCAATTGTTAGGGTTATTGTAGTGTTGTTAGTGGATATAGTGGTTCTTTAGGGGGTTTTAGGGCTCTTTATGGTTATTTATGGTTTATTAGGGTTTATTTTGAGGTTTTTAGGGTTTCCTAGTGGGTTTTTAGGGTTTTTAATGGTTTTATAGGGTTGGCTAGGGTTTTGTTAGTCATTTTAAGGCATTTAAGGTATTTAGCATTTTTAGGGGTTTTTAGCGTTTTTAGCATTTTTGAGGTTTCTTGAGGTTTTTGAGGTTTTTTAGGGTTTTTAGTTTTTTTTCTAGTTTTTTCAGTTTTTTCTTATTTTTAGGGGTTTTAGGGTTTTTAGGGTTTTTAGTATTTTTTAGGGTTTTTAGGGTTTTTAGGGTTTTTAGGGTTTTTTAGGGTTTTTTGGGGTTTTTTGGTTTTTTGGGTTTTTTAATGGTTTGTCATGTTTTTTCGGGTTTTTTAGGGTTTTTTTAATATTAGTATTTTGAGTGGTTTAATAGAGTTTTTATTGTATATTTGGGTTTTTAGGTATTTTATAGCTTTTATTGGGGTCTAATAGGGTTTTAGGGTTTATTACGATTTATTAGTGTTTATTAGGGTTTAGTAGTGGGATTTAGGGTTTATTGGGGTTTATTATGGTTTATTAATAGTTGGTAGGGTTTATTAGGATTTATTAGTGCTTATTAGAGTGATTTAGGGTGTATAAGGGTTTGTTAGGGTTTCTAAGGGTGTGTTAGGGTTTTTAAGGGTGGGTTAGGGTTTTTATGGGCAGTTTAGGGTTTCTAAGGGAGTGCTATGGTTTCTAAGGGTTTATAAGGCTATGATAGGGTTTATATGGTTGTGTTGGGGTTTCTAAGGGTGTTATAGGGTTTCTAAGGGTGTGTTCGGGTTTCTAAGAGTGTGTTAGGGTTTCTAAGGGAGAGTTAGTGTTTCTTAGGTTTGCTTAGGGTTTTGTTAGGGTTTTTAGGGTTTTGTTAGGGTTTTTTATTGTTTCTTAGGGGTTATTTAGGGCTTCTTTAAGATTTTCTTGGGTTTATTGGGGTTTCTTAGTGCTTCTTGGGGTTTGTTAGGGCTTGTTATGGTTTGTTAGGGTTTCTTAGGGTATGTTATGTTTTTTTTGGGTTTTTGGGGGTTTGTTAGGGTTTGTTAGGGTTTGTTAGGGTTAGTTAGGGTTTGTTAGTGTTTGTAATTGTTTTTAAGGTTTTATAGAGTTCTTCATGGTTTTAAATGGTTTTTAGTGTTTATGAGGTTATTCATGATTTTTTATGGTTGTTTAGTTGTTCATGGTTGTCACATATGTGTTGAGCTAGTCCCAAGCTTCAATTTGATATGTGGTAGAGTTGAAACGGACACCCAGAGCAGATTTTATGGTCATTTGGAGGACATAAAAACCATTTGGGACTTCAAGAAAATGATAAGGTGTTCTTATTGGTCACAGATGTGTAGATATAGTCGAAAGCTTCGATTTGATATATGGTAGAGTTAAAACGGACTCCCAGAGTAGAAGTTATAGTCTATTGGAGGGTTTAAGTACCTTTTTAGGCCTTAAAGTATTTGAGAAGTTGCTTCAATGATTATATGAGTGTAGGTATAATCGTAAGCTTCGATTTGATATGTGGTAGAGGAAAAACGGACACCCATAGAAGAAGTTAAGGCAAAACAGACACCATAAGCCAATCTTTTAACCATCCAAAGGGATTTTGGGTCTTTTGGGGGTTGAATAATGTCACAAAGGGTTCGAGTGGTTACCAGAGTGTGTATATTTTCAAAATAATTTATTTTATATGTCGTAGATCCAAAATAAACACACGTATCAGAAGTTATTTTCGTTTTAAATTGAGAAACTCTCCTAGAACCTAAAAAATTAAGAAACCCACAACTCACTAAAATAGGCATAACTTCTCCTTCGGGTGTCCGTTTGAGCGCTATGACAAGTCAAATAGAAGATCGTGAGATGAGTGAGGGCCAGGTTTAGTTGAAACTATGAGAAGAGAAAAGAAATATAAGATATATTAGTTATACCACTCCAAAAAGAAGTCCAACTTCATAAGGCCCTAACTTTCGCTCCGGTTGTCCTTTTGAGCTCTAACACATATCAAATTGAAGGAAGCGAATAGATCTACATAGAAAGACGACTATAACATAGTTAAAGTCATGTTTGAGACCCTAAAATCTTAGAAACCCATCAGATGGCCTCCCAAACTCCATTTCAGTGTGCGGATCTCTATCAATTTTTTTCTTAAAACGGTCATATCTTCTTATCTATGTGTCTGTTCGGCCTCCGATGCCTGTTTTTGTCGTAGTTCGTTGCATGATATTTAGTTTGACTATTCACGGAGCAGAAATGGACACCCGAAGAAGAAGTTATTCCTTTTTCAATGACTCTGTGATTTTGTTAGGTTTTTTGAGGCCGCATTTCTATCATTTTTGTCTTGTCTACTGTTTTTTCAAACAACTATAACTTATTATTACTGTTATTATAATTATTATCATCATCTCATCCACATGCACATGCACATGCATGTGCGTTATTATTATATTATTATTACCATGCACAAGCACATGAAATTCCCACAGTTTATTTTATTATCTCATGTGTTGTTATTATTATTGTTATTATTATTATTGTGGTTGTTGTTGTTGTTGTTATTGTTATTATCATCACATGAAAATGCACATGCGAATGCACATACACACACATTCGATGCACGCGTGTTATTCTATTATCACATGCGTTGTTATTATTAATATTATTATTAGTATTATTATTATTATCATCATCATCATCACATGAAAATGAAATGCATGAGAATTATTATTTACTACCATGCACGTGCACACATAATGCACATGCAATATTCTATTATCACATGCATTGGTACTATTACTATTATCACCACCACAACTAATATTACTACTACTACTATTATTATTACTATCATCACATTCAAATGTAGATACACATGCGTTATTATTTATTATTTATTACAATGCAAGTGCATATGCAATGCACTTATATTATTCTTTTATTATTATTATTATTATAACAATTATTATAATTATTATTATAATTATCATTATTATTATAATTATCACATGGAAATGAACATGCATGTGCGTTGTTATTTATTATTTATTACCATGCACGGGCATGCGTTGTTATTATTATTATTACAATTAGTATTGTTAATATTATTATCAAATGTAAATTCACATGCACATGCATTTCCGTTCTTATTTATTATTATTTATTTATTATTTACTATTATCCACGTGCACATGCAATGCACTTGTGTTATTCTACTACTATTATTATTATTACTATTATTATTCTTTGTATCATCAAATACAAATTCACATGCACATGCGTTGTTATTTATTATTTATCACCATGCACGCGCATGCATCATCATCATTATCATTACATTAAATGCACATACACGAGAATTATTATATATTATTTATTACCATGCACATGAAAATGAAATGAACTTGCGTTATTCTATTATCACATGTGTTATTATTATTTATTCTCATGCACATGCACACGCAATGCACTTGCGTTATTCTATTATCACATGTGTTATTATTTATTATTTCTTATCATTCACATGCAAATGTACATTCATGTGGAATTTGTTATTATTTATTCTTTATTACCATGAACATACACATGCACATGTACATGGACATGCACGTGCACATGGATGTGCGTTATTATTTATTATTTATTATCATTCCATGCACATGCACATACACATGCAATTCACATGCGTTATTATTTATAATTTATTATTTATTTTCATTCACATGAAAATGTGAATGCATATGCACATGCACGTGCGTTATGATTTATTATTTAAACTATGCACATGCATATGAACATGCACGTGCATTATTAAAACTATTATTATTAGAGGTATTTCTAGGGTTTACTACCCTTTTTTAGGATTTTTAATTGTTATTAACATTTATTATGGTTTGTTAGGGTTATAGGGTTCTTAATGGTATATTAGCATTTATTAGTTTTTGGTGGGGGTTATTAAGATTTTGTTAGTGTTTATTATGGTGTGTCAATATTTATTAGAGTTTATTAGGCATTTTTAGTGTTTTATTAGGATTGAGTTAGGTTTATTAGGGTATGTTATGGTATATTATGGTATATTTAGTCATGTTTAGGATTTATTATGGTTTATTATGGTTCATTATGGTTTATTAATTTTTAAGAGGGTATATTAGTGTTTTTTAGTGTTTAGTAGTGTTTATTATAGATTATTAGCGCTTTTAAGCTTTGTTAAGTTTTATTAGCATTTATTAGGCGTTTTAGGGATTTTTAATGGTATATTTACATTTTTTAGGGTTTAGTGGGGCTTATTATGGTTCGTTATGGTGCGTTAAGGTTTATTAGTGTTGAGTAGGTATTTTAGGGTTTTATTAGGGTTGAGTCGGTATCTTTAAGGTTTTATTAGAGTTTATTAGGGTTGAGTATGGTTTATTAGGGTTTGTTATGGATTTTTTGGGTTTATTAGTGTTTGTTAGTGTTTTTATTAGGGTATATGAGTGTTTTTATGTTTTCTTTAATATATATGAGGGTTTTTTTGACTTTTTAGGTTTTATTAGTCTATTTTTAGTGTTTGTGAGCATTTTTAAGGGTTTGTTAGCTTTTATTTGAATATGTTATGGTTTATTATTGTTTCTAGGGCTTTTTAATGGTTTGTTTGCATTTTTTTGTTTATTGGTGTTTAGTTGGGTTTTATTAGGTTTTTTATGGTGTGCCAAGGTTGATTAGGGTTGAGAAGGGTTTTTAGGGCTTTATTAGGGTTTATTAGGATTTTTTAGGGTTTATTAGGGTTTGTTAGGGGATTATTAGTTTTTTTATTAGGTTATATTTCTGTTTGTTAGGTCTTTTTAGATAATCAAGCGTGTTTTTATTATTTGTGAAAGTATTGTTTTTGTTTGTGAGAATTATTTGGTTTCTTTGGTTATATTAGAGATTATTAAGGATTATTAGGGTTTCTAGGGATTTTTAAGGCATATTATTGTTTTTTACTTTATTTGGTTATATTAGTGTTTTTAGGTCTTTTTAGGTAATATAGAGTGTTTTTATTGTTTGTGATGGGTTTTTTATTGTTTGTGAGCATTTTTAGGGTTTATTAGGTTATATTGGAGTTTTTCAGGGTTTCTAGGGATTTTTAAGGTATACTGGCATTTTTTCATTATTAGGGATTTGTAGGGTTTTATTCGGGTTTATTATGTTGTGTTAATGTTTGTTAGGGTTGAGTAGGGTTTATTTGGCCTTATTTATGGTTTATTAGGGGTTTTAGGGTTTTTTTGGCATTTATTAGGGTATGTTAGTGTTTATTAGGGTCTATTAGGGTTGGTTAGGGTTTATTAGGTTTTCTTAACGTGTTTTAAGATTTATTAGGATTTAATATCATTTATTAGGGTTGAGTAGAGTTTCTTAGGATTTTAGGGATTATAAGGTGTTTTTAGGGATTATTCGAGTTTATTAGGTGTTTATTAGGGTTTAATTTTTTATATTATGGTATATTAGGGATTAATATTTTTTAGGGGTTTAAAGCGTCTTAAGGGTTTTTGTATCATTTTTTAGGGTTTGTGTAGTGTTGTTATAGTTTATGTAGCATTTCTAGTGTTTATGTAGCGTTTTTAGGGTTTAGTTTGTGGTTTTAGATTTTATGTATCATTTTTAGGGTTTATGTAACGTTTTTAGGGTTTATGTAGCGTGTTTAGGGTTTAGGTTTTATGTTACATTTTTTTGGGTTTATTTTGCGTTTTCTGGGTTTATGTAGCATTTTTTGGAGTGATGTAGCGTTTATGTTACATTTTTTAGGGTTTAGGTAACGTTATTAGGGTTCATGGAGTGTTTTTAGGGTTTATATTGTGTTTTTATGTTTTATGTAGCATTTTTTAATGTTTATATTTTTTTTAGGGTTTATGTTGTGTTTTTTTGGAATTATGTAGCATTTTTAGGGTTAATATAATGTGTTTTAGTGGTTTTTTGGGTTTTTAATGGTTTTTTAGTGTTCCTTAGAGTTTAATATGGTTCTTTAGTGTATATTAGGGTTTTTTAGGGTTTATAAGTGTTCTTTAGGATTTTTTATAGTTTATTAGCGTTTTTATTTTATATTAGGGTTTTATTGGGCTTTTGTAGGCATTAATAGATTTTTCTAGGGTATATCCACCTTTTTAAGGGTTATTTATTATTTTTTAGGGTTTATTTTATTTTTTAGGGTTTAGTAACATTTATTTGGGTTTATTACAATTTATTAGTATTTATTATGATTTGTTAGGGTTTATTGCGATTTATGAGGGGTTCGTTATGCTTTGTTTCCGTTTGTACGATTTATTTGGTGCTGTTAGTATTTTTTATGATTTATTTTGGGTTTTTAGGGTTTTTCTCCATTTATTTTGGGGTTATAAGGGTTTTTAGGGATTATTAGTGGGTTATAGGGTTTTGTAGGCTATTATTTGGATGTTTTTGAAGCTTTTTTTCAGGTTTGTTAGTGTTTTTAGTGATTATTAGGGTTTATTATGGTTTAATAGTGTTTTTATTTTATATAATGGGTTTTAGGGCTTTTGTAGCATTAATTATAGTCTAATAGAGTTTGTTATGGTTTATTACAGTTTATTACGATTTATAAGTGTTTATCAGGGTTCTTGGGGTTTAATAGTGGGTTTTGGGGTTATTAGGGTTTATTAGTGGTTCTTAGGGGTTATTAGTGGTTTTTTGGGTTTTTTGGTTTGGTTAGGGTGTTGAGGGTTTGTTATAGTTTGTTTGAGTTGTTTGGGGTTTTATGATTTTATTTGGGTTTTATGGGTGTGTTTGGATTTTATATTCTGTGTTAGGATTATTTTAGCATTTTTTGGGGGTTTTTTGCGTTTTGTGGTTTTTGATGCATTTTTTGGTTTTTTGTAGCAATTGCTAGGTTTTATGTAGTGTTGTTAGTGGATTTAGTGGTTCGTTAGGGGTTTATTAGGGGTTTATTAGGGTTTAATTTTTTATATTATGGTATATTAGGGTTTAATATTTTTGAGGGGTTTGAAGTGTCTTTTGGGTTTTTGTAGCATTTTTAAGGGTTTGTGTAGCGTTGTTAGAGTTTATGTAGAATTTTTAGAGATTATGTAGGATTTTTAGGGTTTAGTTAGCGGTTTTAGGTTTTATGTATAATTTTTTTGGTTTGTGTAACGTTTTTAGGGTTTATATAGTGTATTGAGGTTTTAGGTTTTATGTAGCATTTTTTTGGGTTTATGTTGCATTTTCTGGATTTATGTAGCGTTTTTAGGGGTGATTTAGCATTTATGTTGCATTTTTTAGGGTTTATGTAACGTTTTTAGGGATCAAGTTGTGTTTTTAGGGTTTATATTGTATTTTTAGGTTTTATGTAGCATTTTTTAATGTTTATGTTGCGTTTTTTGGGATTATGTAGTGTTTTTTAAGGTTTATATAATAGTTCTCAGGTTTATGTAGTTCTTTTAGGGTTTGTGTATCATTTTTTGTGTTTTTGTTGCGTTTTTCGGTTTATGTTTTGTTTTTAGGGTTTCTGTTGAATTTTTTAGGGTTTATGTAACGTTTTTAGGGTTTATGAATCTATTTAAAGCCTTTTTTAGGGTTTTAATGGTTATTTATGGTATGTAGTATTTTTAGGGTTTTTAAGGGTTTTTAACTGGTGTTTAGGGTTACTTATGGTATCTGATGGATTTTTAATGGTTTTTGGGGGGGTTTTGTGGGTATATTTTTTTAGGGATTGTTATGGGTTGTAAGGGATTTTAGTGTGTTTTAGGGTGTGTTTGGGTATTGTAGCAGTTTTAAGGGTTTATATAATTTATTTTAGCATTTTTTGGGTTCTTTAGGGGTTTTTTGTGTTATTAAAAGTTTAATATGGTTCTTAAGGGTTTATTAGTGTTCCTTAGGGTATATTAGTGTTCTTTAGGAATTGTTACAGTTTATTAGAGTTTTTTTTTATATTAGAGTTTTTGGGATTTTGTAGGCATTAATAGCTTTTTCTAGGGTTTATCAACCTTTTTTAGGGTTATTTAGGATTTATTAGGGTTTATTTTATTTATTAGGGTTTAGTAACGTATATTTGGGTTTATTACGATTTATTAGTGTTTATTATGATTTTTAAGGGTTTATTGGGGTTTATTAGTGGTTTTTTATGGTTTGTTTCAGTATGTTATGTTATATTTGGCGTTTTTAGGAATTATTATGATTTATTTGGGGTTATTAGGGTTTGTTAAGAATTATTTTGGGGCTATTATGGTTTATTAGGGTTTATTAGTGGGTCGTAGGGTTTTGTAGGCTATTGTTTGGAGATTTTTGTAGCGTTTTATCGGGTTTGTAAGGGTTTTTACTGATTATTTGGGTTTATTATGTTTTAATAGTGGTTTTTACTATATATTAGGGGTTTTAGGGATTCATTAGCATTTATTAGGGTTTGATAGAGTTAGTTAGGGTTTATTAAAGGTTATTATGATTTATTAGTGTTTATTATGGTTTTTAGGGTTTAATAGTGTGTTTTATGGGTTATTATGATTTATTAGTCGTTCTTAGGGGTTATTAGGGGTTGTTAGGGTTTGATAGATTTTTCTAGTGTTTTTAGGGTTTGTTACGGTTTGTTTGTGTGGTTTGGGATTTTATGCGTTTTTTTGGGTTTTATGGGTGTGTTTGGGTTTTTTATGCTTTGTTAGGGTTATTTTAGCGTTTTTGGGTTTATGTTGCATTTTTTTGGGTTTTGAAGCATTTTTGGGGTTTTTGTAGAAATTGATAGGGTTTATGTAGCGTTGTCACTGCCTTTAGTTGTTCATTAGGGTTCTTTAGAATTTTTAGGGTTTTTTATGGTGTATTAGGGTTTCTATTGATGTTTTTAGGGTTTTCTAGGGTGTTTTTAGGGTTTTTAAGGGTTTCATAGGGTTTGTTAGGGGTTTGTTAGGAATTTTTAGGCACTTTAGTGTGTTTTAGCATTTTTAGTGGTTTTTTGGTTTTTTAGGGTTTTTTGAGGTTTTTTGAGGTTTTTAGGGTTTTTAGGTATGTTTTTGAGTTTTTTCAGTTTTTTCGTTTTTTAAGGCTTTTAGGGTTTTTTATGGGTTTTAGGGTTTTTTATGATTTTTTAGGGCTTTTAGGATTTTTAGGGGTTTTAGGGTTTTTTTGGGTTTTTATGGTTTTTAGGGATCTGTCAGGTTTTGCTAGGTCTGTTAGCGTTTTTTGTGAATATAAGCATTTTGAATTCCTTAATATCATTTTTGTTTTATATTTGGGTTTTTAGGTATTTTGTAGCTTTTATTGCTGTCTAATAGGGTTTTTAGGGTTTATTACGATTTATTAGTGTTTATTTGGGTTTTGTAGTGGGCTTTAGGGTATATTAGGGCTTATTATGATTTATTATTGGTTGGTAGCATTTGTTAGGATTTATTAATTCTTATTAAAGTGATTTATACTGTTTAAGGGTTTGTTTGGGTTTCTAAGGGTGTGTTAGGGTTTCTATGGGTGGGTTAGGGTTTTTATGGGC